>JAOXYL010000061.1:3044314-3058749 GCA_028564955.1 Terapon puta
AAAAGCATCTAAAGGACTGAAAAAGAATAAAGTTATGAACTGGCTGCTCGGCTTCTTAATCAGCCTTAAAGAGCAAATCAACACTAAACCACAGAGGAGTGTTGGAAATCCATACGAAACATTTAAATGCTTACACGACTCATATTTGCTCTTTAATGTGGAAAGCTGAATAACAAAGTAAATAAAACCCATTGAGATCTCTCTGTTCCTCCTCCATCCCTCAACATGAGACCACAGCTTATATAGATCCTGAAATTGTGGTGAGGAGATGCTCATTCATTAGTGTTGGATCACTGTCATGCTGAGATAAAGCTTTCAGGCTTCTCTGCTCCGTGTAGATGCACGCCTTACATACTTCCATCTGCTTTAAAAGGGCTGATTTTTTTTTGTGGTGATGCCTCTTCACGCACTAACCGCTACCTGCTCCTTTCAGAGGGCGTGAAGAACATCTCCAACCAGCTGACCATCGGCACCGAGGTCTCGGCAGAGCACCCGGAGCTGCGGAGCGTGGCCCAGGCTCAGGGCTGGTGGGACGGTGAGGGAGAGTTCAACTTCTCTCAGGTGTTCAGCCCGGAGAACCCGCCTGCCAGGATGGAGCTGGCCAAGCAGCGCTACAAAGGAGGCACCGAGCTGCTCCAGCACCATGATGGTGAGTGCCTACGCTTCCCAGAATGCCTTTGGACGTCACACTCGTGCAGTAACAGCAGTGCGGCGATCGGGATGGAGCAGTGTGGAGTTTCTTCTTTTTCATGCCGTTGTCTGTGGTCTCAGGCTCGGTGACGGCGGAGGTGATGATTTCCATTCTGAGGGACAAGCCCAGCGGCATCTGCATGGACTCTGGAGGTTTCTGCACCACGGGCAGCATGGTGTCAGTGCTGCCCAGAGACCCCAGCCTGCCATGCATCCACTTCTTCACTGCCACCCCAGACCCGTCCAGGTATGTCACCAGCCAAACGAAGAATACCAAACATCACCTAAGCCTATAATAACCCATTTATACCGCAGCATATTCATTTATGAAACAGTAATTAGTCTGTTCCTCTACGCTCTGTCGCAAACTGCTGTAAACTCAACAGTGTAGTAATCTATTTACATGAAAGCTTTTGAATTTGATGTGATAAGTGCCGTATAATAATATTTGGCGACAGTGGCAATTTCTTACCACTCGTCTTTTTGGTATTAATAAAATAATTTATTAGAAGGAATTCTATTCTCAAAGTTTTCCTTTAGAAATGCTCAGCTATCAGGGTAACAAAAGGTTAAATAACAATGGATATTGAGGAAATAGCCACATATTGATTGGCTGGTAGTAACCAGATCAATTTACATTAAATATAATTCCATTTAATATCATTGCAGTGTGTTAAGTTTCCCTCCTCATCTTTTCTTTTCCTGCATTCTGTCTCTGCTTTGGGTTGACGGGAGTTTCTGAGTCTGTGTTTCTCTCTTTCCTGTTCCTCTCCCTGTCGACCCACCCCACCCATTTCCCTGGTAGGTCTATATTCAAGCCTTTTGTCTTCTCGGACTGTTGCACCCCGGTACTGAGGGTGGTCTCGCCGCAGTTCGGCCCAGACGACCCCGTCAGGAAGCAGCCTCGCTTTCAGAGCCAGGTTGACCGCAGACACGACCTGTACAAGGCCCATCAGGGGGCGCTCAGCACCATGGAGACCAACCCGGTGGGCACTGGTGGACGACCTAGGTCAATGATAGTCCTGCGCAGATCCTGGCAGAGCTGGAAGTTCACATTCATTTAATATATACCGAGAGTTGAACTTTGGCCAGTTGTTGCTGATAAATTACAGGAGAGCACAGGACCGACACTCCCAGTGCAGAGCGAAGCACAACAGGACCTAACACTCAGCGCAGACAAGACACATGGCGTGATTGTAGACTAAACATAAACACTACAAGTACACAGTCAAAGACCAGGGTTTCAGTCACCGTGCAACCAGAGTATTAGTACTTCAAAAGTTAAATTGCCATTACGTACTAAATACAAATCCAAAGCAGGTTTTGAGTATGTTGCTCGCACACCAAGGAGAAACAGGAAATGATATAGTCACAGCTATAAAAACGTTAAGAAGAGCCAATGTTGCACTTTTACTGAACAGCAGCCAACGTGCCCACAAGTGACAATTACACAATGCAGAACGCAAAAACGCAGTGTAAGAAACGGTATCATTCAGTAATGAAGTGTAATGAAGTCAACAATTTAATTTAACAATCACTTGCAAAGCAATATTTACCTGTAGTATGTTAACATTAGCCACCGTAACGAACAAGCAAGACAACTTTTTATTTATACGAGAAAGAGTGTGTGATTCTTTAAAGTTACTTCAGTATTACAGATAATAGTAAAACAGCACAAGTATATACGGAGGTCTTTCTTGACTTTTGAAATTGTCTTTTTTTTCCCCAGGGCTTTCAATTTTATCACACAGTATTCATCAGCGTGGGACTTGGGAATTAGTGTAGCCCAGTCGATATTGTGTGTTATCAGTGTGTACGTAGAGTTGGGACACAGCTGTTGTCTGCTGTTTGGGTGAGCAGCCAGTTATGAAGAAATCCTGTCGAGGAAATGGAGGTGTGTGATAGCAGGTGTGCAACTGCCGTCATTAAGTCTGCGCCTCCCGCCTCAGACGTCTGGCCAAATTAAACTCAGGACTTTGAAAAGGCCGGGACTGGGACCTAGATTCTTGTTAATGTTCACATTTACATCCAGGGCCTTCACCTTAGTTGAGGATTTGGTCAAACGGGTGTTGCTGCTGTTGTTTTGACATGTCTGCATCTTTTTCTCTCTCTCTCTGCGTCAGGACGAGGGTTTAGCTGTCTATGAGGTTCTGAGGGACCTGGAGTCGCAGTGTCTGAGCGAGATTGCAGCCATGCTGGGTGGAGAGATACCCGGAGACGAGCTGGGGGACTTGTTTTTCGATTGCGTGGACGCAGAGATTAAGTTCTACCAGTGAGGAGGTGAGAGGCATCCGGAGCTGCATGTCGTGTGTGAGTGTGCTCCTCAAACCCTGAAGACACAAGTAAAGCAATAAAGTGATTAATATGCATGATAATAGGATAATACTATGACTCCTGTCAGCACTGCAGTGTATTGTCGGTATAGGGTCAGGTTGAGCTCGGGATTAAAGTCAGTTATTCCTGTGATAATGACATTCATATCTAATTTGATGATGATTTCTAAGATCATGGAGTCTGCGTTGTCTGCGAAAAATGAACAAATCAAGGCCTGAGCATGATCTCGCAGTGAGTTCTGGTTAAAGACAGAAATAAAAAATAAGAAGGCGCAGTTATTAAATGTGATTTTACGTTGATTTAACATTTCAAGTAAAGTAGAATAAAACAGACAGTGACAGCCTCTCTACCGTTATCCAGACAGATAAAAAAGTCAAAGTCATTATAAGAACCTAAAAAAAAAGTCTCTTAGTGTGTTTCTGCCACTCCAACACTTCTGCTTTCACTCAACCTTCGCCTGCAAATATAGAAGACTCCCCGTGTGGAAGTGAGATTGCGTTTCCCAGCAAAGCTTACTAAGCCGATAACGTGCGCTGTGTTCGTCTGTCCTCTGTTGCAGCGCCCTCAGGTGGATATCCCTAGCGCTCACAGAGTGGCAGGACAAGGCCCTGGGACCGATTTTTGAGCAAGAAAAACCCAACGTGTTCCTCGTCTGTTTGGCCTCCGCCTCACTCACACAGCACACATCGCCGACACCATTCCATCAATAACACAGACTAAATGTCTAAAGTGCACTCGTGATTGGAGCATATTTATCATCTGTATCACCCAGGGAGCAATGACTGCACCTCATTAGTGAGTATAATGATGTAGACTACACAGGCGCCTCTGTAGAGCTGTGTGACGTTGCACAAATACTGTGAGTATGGCATTTGTTTAACAATTTTGTTTGTCTTTGCAAATAAATGGGTTGTCATTTGATGGCCACCTGTAGGGAAAGATCTAATAAACAATGTGCATAGTCTTGAGTGTGTTGTGAGCTTTCTGGTCCCCCTGGTTGTTCAGCTGGAGGCATTGGTGATGTTACAGTACATGCACACTGAGTGGGCGTCTCTGTTTCAGCCCTTTCAGAGTAAAACATTGTTATTCTGCCTGCAAATCAGAGACGTGGTACAAAAGCTTCCACAGTGTGTGAATCTTAAAGTGCTGGCTTGGTGGGTGATTGTACATTATATTTCTCTTCCCAGCCTTTTGAGTCATTTTGAGTCTACAGTTGAGTCATACAGCTTTCTGAATAGGTCTTTTTGTTCTGGTGTGACAGTAAACCCCTGTCTCTGTTTTTTTTATCACAAAGAGAAAAATGTCCCATTTTCTTCCCATAAGGCTCAATATGTGGATATACTAAAATATGTAGGCATCCACCTGTACTGAGCCACCTTCCACCCAGAGCAGTGGATTTCAGTTCATATGGATTTTTGTTTAGGGAGAAACAACTAAAACTATTTTTTTCCATCCTCGTCAACAAAGTGGTAGAATTTCCCTGAGCCTCACCACCTTAGGTGTTTACATCATAATGTCCTGAGCTCTCTTTCTCAATCCTGAATTTGTTGAGATTTGGTTATTGAGGTGATTATTGTGTAATTGACCTTTAATCCCTTTGTTACTTTCACCTTTGGAGGATTAGGACCTCTAAGCTCTTTTAGAAAAAAAGGCAGATCTGTAACACGTTGCTATTTTCAAAAGGAGTCCAACTGCAGGAGAGAAAGTATTTATTCAAGTTCAGGTTATTTTATTATCTTAAGCACAACAATTACTATGAAGCAGCAATCGACAATGAAACTCTTGGCCAAAAAATATGTATGTAAAGAAAACTGTAAAAGTAAAAAAGACAAAGGAAATAAGTAATATGATATGATATACATACATTATATATAATGGTAGGCAGGTATACAGTAATAATAAAATGTAATGTAGACATTTTATGAACAGGTAACAGGGTTAAACAGTAGACAGTAAACAGTAAACAGTAAACAGGTAGTAACGAGTAAGTCAGAGTAGTACAAGGTAAAGTGACATCTCTTTTACGTTGGGGAGAGTAAAGTCACAGTAATGAGCTTGAGAGCTCAAGAGTTCAGCAGCCTCATGGGCTGAAGCTGACTCAGTAAGCCGTGACAGTGAGCCAGCATGCACAATACCACAACCTCGAAACTGAAGCAGCTAAATGGGATTCAACCACCGTTCAGACCTCAGGAAGAGCAGCAGAACAGGAATCCCTCTGCCATGACGGACAGACATGCATGTACAGAACAGATCAGCAACAAAGAAGTCTGACTATGTAAGCGATGACAAAAATGTACCTTGTAAAACATCGGTGAAATGTACGGAGGAACCAAGCAGCTCTAGGTGGGACCTGAGGCTTGTGATCTCACAACCTCCACCACAGAGACCAGGAAAGAGGATCAGGCCACACAAACGGGCGAGATGAGCAGCATTAACACTAACGCGTGGACACACACACACACACACACACACACACACACACACACAAACAAACATACAAACAAACACACAAACACACACTGGCCTGATAACACAGTATATCTGTCTGATTTTGTTAATCAGAGGCAAACTCATTTGAATCGGCCAGAGTACATTTTCAAATCCAAGGACTTTGTCTTGATATGTTTGTGCAAAAAGGCAAGGCAAAAGGAAGTACTTCAAGTCAGAGGTATACATCGAATATAAAATACTCAACATTATTTTTTTTAAATAGTATTAAAAACTTGAAAAAAACTCCAAATCTGTTAATGAAAAGTCTACGAAGCCACAGAGTGACTATATAAATGAGTTTTTTTTTCTTTTAATAATCTTGCATGTATGAGACAATCAAACAGCTTCAAGATTAATGGTGGACTTTCCCTTTAACATCATGTCGACTGTCCTACACTCCAGGTCAGCAGGGGGCGCTAAGGTGATTCCTTCCTCCTGACTGGGGGAGGTAGAAAGCCAAACAGCCCGCCAGCGAAAACTTGGCTATAAATCATAACTGCTACACAGATTATCGTTGCAGTGTTTTTTACGAATTGCCAACTTATACTTGAACATTTTCCCTGCCGCCCCCCGCCCAAAAGACAGAAAGTGGAATCGTCCAACTGGAAAGGTAACGTTAGCTTGCTACTCGATGCTACGCTGCTAATAAAGCTGCAGTTTTCCCCTTTTTTCCCCTATCTGAACACCAGGCCGAGGTGAGGGATAATGCAAATGTGCCGCTGTTAGTTGGAAATGATCGCAAGACAACTCGTCCTTGATGGTGAAAGGGCCTAATCTAATCAGCTGGACGTTATCTGTCACTTTGCATCCCACGTTTAGCTAAGAGCTAGCCTGTAAAGCTAATGTTAACATGAGCGAGGTCATAAGATACACAAGCCAACACTCTAATATACGGTTACTCACTGACCTTTCCATCAAAGAGTCGTAGAGAGATTAAGGCAGATGGTTTTACTGAATGACTGAAGGGTGTCAGTGTCTCTGTAACTTGGAGCCTTCAGCTTTATGACTGTTTTAATGAGTCAGTCAGTTACCTTACAAATATTACATAATGTACATAGCTGTCAGTGTGTTGTACGGTTAACACCTTTATGTGCAAGAGCCCTTCTCACAATATAATACAGTTATATCAATAGTTACTTTATTGGAGGTCCTCCACAGCCTGGAATGAATCAATTCTTTATGATGCTTTTAGAGCTCATAAGAGGGTGGATGTTGTTTGTGATTAATAGTCTGTATGAGATAAGTGATTGTTTCCTGTCTGGGTTTCCTTCATCTCACTTTCTGTACTCTGTGACGTTACAGTTGTTTTTTTCATTTTCCGCTCAGGCGCTGGAGCTGCTGTGAGATCATGTCGAACAGATTTGACTACAACCACCGGCGGCAGTACGGCGATAGAGGTTCGAGGCAGTGGGACGGCTACGATGACAGATGGGAAGAAAGGCGTGAATCCCACAGGGACGCGCCGCGGGATTCCTATCATAAGTATGGCGGGGATGGACCCAGCAGCACGGAGAGGACGAGCAGGAGTAGAGAGTACAGCGACTCCCCCAAAAGGCCGTACAGTCAGGACTCACTGAGCCGAGACTGGAGCAGAAAGAGCCCGGTGAGGAGACGCGTGTCCTCCCCCGAATGGGGGGCTTCTGAAAAGAAGAGGAGAAGGTTTACGGAAGACGATGAAGATGATTACAGATACAGACGTGAGCCTGGGGATAAATCAAACAGGCAGTCACCAGACAGTTTTCCACGTGCACACCAAAGCGTGGATTTTAAACATACACTCACACCGGAAGAAGATTTCAAATACAAGAAAACAACTCAAGACTTCAGACACAGATATCGACACGAGGACTTCAACTACAAGCAAGAACATGACGTTTTAACTTGCAGACGGTCATCTGGCTATTACAGGGAGAGAGATGGTCGAAGCAGAGACCGTTCACAAGAGAGGACACGGTCACAAGATCGCTTTACTAAGGTAAGTTACTGTTGTGAAGTTTTGTGTTGGCATCAGTGTAATTGTGTGTCACCATTAATGTAAAGGTCACAAAATACTCCTCCCTATCAAACAGAGCTATGCCAGAGAGGGGAATGACGGCCCTTCCACAGATTGCGAAGATCATCGTCAAAACAGAACAAGGTTCTCATTGAATGGATCCAGTGGACAGGTGGGTTCATATCACCTGTGCCATATATGGGCTTCCTGCATCATCACTGAGAGGTTGAGCGCGTCCAGTTGGGTCTTTGTATTTTTATTATGTTATTAGTGTTGTTTTGTTCCTTCTGGCAGTGACAACAGTGACCATACTGACACTTCTCTCTGCCTAGAGATAGTATATAGATGCCGTATGAGGTACTGGAACTGGAACTAGTGGAAAGTTGGGATGCAGGTTCTAGTTACTCACTGGATGTATCAACATTTTTTTTATTGATTTCACTGCAGAGGTTATTTTAAGTTGTATGCACATATGTGCTGTGAAAGGTATTATGTACATCAGAAATCCCAAATTTAAATACATTTACAATAGATAGTGGATAAAACGCAGTTCTGGCAGATAACAGTGTTTCGGCATTGAGGCCCAAAGCATGGGACTCAGAGTTTCCTGTCAACATCGTCGGGTTTAACAGCAGATTCACAATCCACATTCGAAAGCCTCAGACCTTTAAAATACTTAAAGGATCGGCTCTGCAAATATTTTAGGAGAAAGAAAATGTACCCTTTGTCAGAGCCCAAGAGTATACACAGTGAATTTGAGTCATTAACACTGAAAGTAAACATAACTGTTGTATGTGCAAGAAATCCCCACACAACATCAAATGCTTCTGTTTGTACGATTCAAATTTATAGCTTAGACTCTGGTTTTGGTTGTGTCAGATGGATATGTCTTACATTATCAGGCTATGATATCAGTACACAATATACCCTAAATCATGTTTGTATTCCCTTTGACATCAGTACCAATGTTTGCTTGAAAGGGAACCAATCGCCTGAGCCAGTAAAAACATATTTCTCTAAAAGAAGCGTCTTTTAAACAAATGAAGTAAGGGTGAGTTTTAATATAACTGAATTCAGATTTTAGATATTTGTGTTTGTGGCAACAAAGTCCTCACTGATTGTTGCATAGACTGCAGATATGTTTGTCCAACACAGACTGACACAGTTCCATAAACTGGTTTTCTTCCATGTGTTTCCCATCAGTCTTTTGAGAGCGACATCACCAACCACAGTCCTGAGCAGAAGACGTCATCCAAGGGATTCCAGCGTTTCCTGGATGTGCTCAACAAGGGCGTGAATGTCGCCATGCTCACCAAGATAGTGACTCAGTCCTCTGCAGAGGACGATGAACCGTGTTCTGCAACTTCCTTCATGAACACTGCAGACCGTCCGTGGTCTCCCGGTGCTGCAGGGAGGGCACAGGAAAGCCACCAAAATACCAGCTACTGGAGTGAGAGCAAGTTACCCGAGAGACAGTCTTCTCCACAGCCCTGCCACAGACCCCCCAGCCCAAGGGGGGCGCCCCTGTTTGATGAAAAGACCCCGCAAAGGGGTGAGGGAGAACGAAGCTACTTCAGCTCGCACAGCAGATCCAGGTCTCCTTCAGTGGTGGAAAAGAAAGTACTGACACCTGAAGATGAGCACAAGCACAAGCAAATGCAGGATGTTTTGCAGGCCATTGGCATGGATTTGGGATTTGAGGAACTGGGCCGAATGTCACATCGGATCCAGGAGCGGTTATACGGAAAGAAGGACGGTGACGCCGGTCGACATCGAAGAGCAAGCAGGGAAAAGGACACAAAACGAGCCTTTTCTCCAAGGCTGCAAAGTAGATCGACGTCCTCATCAAGCAGATCTAGTATTAGCCCATCGACTCAGAAGCATTACATGAACACAGACTCGTATAGTGCTCAGGGGGATGTACCAGAAGTAGACCAGGTGGAGGTACAACAAGCTGCTGAATATGGCCAGAGCAGCAGCAGTAGTACTTTACAGGAGAGTGAGAAATCTGAAGCCAAGTCCCAGGAAAGCAGTCCTGCATGTCAAGCATTTTCTCAAAATCCCACATACACAGTGTCACAGCCGTCTCCTGCACCCGTGATACCAATGTACTCTCCAGTAAACTGCTCGCCGCTGCCATACCCAGCTCTGCCTCCTATTCTGCCGCCTAACCTGCCCCTTGTTGGACCTGGGCTCTTCTTGCCTCGCCTGCCTCCCCTCCTCTCTTACCCCCGGGTCCCACCTTTGAACATCTTTCCAGCGATGCTCGCTCAAACGAGGCACCTGCACCCGCAGCACATTGCTAATCATCAGCCGCTCCTGAACCTGCCAGATATAAACAGGATTCAGCCTCTGAACAACACACAAAAATCCAAACCGCTGTCCAGGCCGCGCTGTTTGCAGGTCATAGAAACCAAACAACCTGGATGAAGAATGTTGTTGAACATCTGACTGATATAGTTAAAAAGGACAAAACTAAACACATTTATTACACTTGGACCACCAGGAATCATCTGTTTCAACTACAAAACACACACTTGAGCATTAGAATTAAACGTTTGCAGGCAACCTGTGCAGCAGCAGCAAAAAGCCAGGTCAAAAAAAGATGACAGCAGTGATGCTCAAACGCTACACGTTAACTGACAGGCCTTTTGGTGGTGTGGAGAGCTTATGCTCATAGTACAATGTCATGCTAAAGAAAAACACTACTTTGATACTTTGTGCAGAAAGTGTTCATTGATTTCTGAAAATGTCATCATCATTAATTTTGTTGTTCACACACCTTGATTTTCTACAATATCATCTTTGTAGAAATGAAATTCGTCCGTTTGTAGGTATGGCCTTTATTCACATCCTGAGTACCACAGTCCAGTGTTTGGTTTCTGATGGTTATTGGCAGACCTACAATTACAAAATGGGCTCTACTCTTCAGATTCTCGGCTTGTCAGGTTGACATGCTCTCTTTTTGTGTTCACACGCTGAAAATGACTGTAAATATTTGAATTGCATAATATTAAACACAACTATTCAAAGTAAGTGGTGGAGAGCTTCTTTTTTTTTTTTTTTTGGATTATGTGCAAAAATATTTTTTTTTTGATGACATGATGTCTGCTGATAACTGACCCCATTCAAAAGCTGGCAATATGAGCACTGACAGGACAGGACAGACATGCTGCTTCAGAGAACACTGGTAAAAAAAAAACACTCTGCTGCCCCACAATATGCAGGTCACTTTAATTGGCATAGACATGCGGGGATCAGTAGAGTCTGAGTCTGCCGGTTTCACCTCACACAGGTTCAGGCGATCGGCCTCAGCCTCAGAGGACGTTGTTGTACATCATCTTGCTGTCCTGTCGGGTCCCTGCAGTGTCGGGCCTCCCTCCAGCAGGCGGCGCTGTGAACAACACCACTGTTGAACACCAGCGAGGCAGTGAGCAGTTCTGACCCCTCTTGGGTTCAAGCTAATACATTGTTTATAACATTAACAGTTGTCATTGCCTCCTGTTGAACGTCACTAAACCTCCCTTTAACATTTCACCGCCCGTGTGCCCCGCAGCGGAAGTAACGTAAAGCGTCTGTTTATGTCGGCGATGGCCCAGAGGACTGTAGAGCAGCTGTAGCAGGTAAACAGCCTGTTAGCCGCAGAGCTAACCTTCACATATCGAGATGAAACACCTAGTTCTTGTTCAGTTTTTTTTCATTCACGTTACACCGAGTTACAGTAGAGAAGGAGGAGTTATCACGCTTCTTTCCACAAAGTGTCAAGTGAGTGTTTAGTGAGGGGTCGTCCTCTGTCAGTGAGCTAACTCATTGAAGCTGTTTCTGCTCCACAGGCAGAGAGCTGGCTGCAGGATGAATCCTCTCGACAGGAGGGACACGGCCCACAGGCTGCACAGGACTGAGCCAGGTCCCAGCATGCAGATCCACCCGAGGACTGACTGGGCCCCTTTCTGCCAGTACTCAAGAAACACTGTGGACCAGCCGCAGGGCAGCAGGGGCCGGACTGTGGCACCAGAGCCTCTCAGCCCCCCCCCACAGAACCTCTACTGTCAGGGCTCAGAGGTGGAGGACGCTGACGGAGACCCGCTTGAAGTGGACGAGGAGGATCCAGAGCTGGCCAGGAAGCGTAAAGAGCTCCAGAAGATAGAGGAGCAGATATTGTGGAAGAAAGTTTCCATCGCCCTGAAGACGATCGACCCGCCTGTGACAGAGAGCGCCCCCCCAGAGCAGTCGGCCCCGCGCAGAGACGCAACTCTGAAAGAGAGGGTGAACGTTATCTTACAGCAGAGGCACCCTGGCAGCTTCCTGTCGAAGGTGAGCGATGGGTTGGCCGACTGGATGACTGACTCTGATGATGTGATTCCTTTCAGGTATATGTGCTGAAGACCACACACTCTCTCTCTCTCTCTCTCTCTCTCTGCTGCTCAGGTCCGGGCTCCCAGAGAGACCCTGAAGTCATCCAGCCTGCAGGAGGACAGTCCGCTGAAGCTCAGAGTGAAGGCGCTGATGAGGCAGAGATGTTGTGGGTCGCGTGATATGCCAACAAACTGGAAGGTTTGTTACATTTCATTCCCCCCCCACACCTTGTTGAAAAGAGCATTTACCTGCTTTAATACACAAAGATACAGTCACATTTTAGGAAAACCCATGTAGAACAGAAATAGACAGACATTGACATACATCCCAGAATCCCAAAAGCACAACAGTGACAGGAAGTGACAAACATGGTTTAATGTTTTGCCACCACTTTAAAAGCTGCCTAACACGTAACTATAGTTGTGATATTACTGATTTTACCTTATTACATACATATTGATATCCATGTTGAAAATTTAACATCAATTAAGAGTTACTACTGAAATCAAAAGCATCCTGGTCATCCTTTCCATCTGAATCTAAATCGTCATCTGATATGCTGAAAAAAATAACATCAGTTTAATAAACTATGAATTTAGTACATGTGAACTGTCAGACTTTAGAAACCAGGCAGCTGAATTTGCTCTGTATTAACTGAAATCGTGATCATGATCATTGACATCTGGCATTTAACCCTTCTAAAAACTCACAGGCCTTCACATAAATGGACAAAGTAAGTAGGTTGATGATTTTAATGGTGCTGTGGAGAAGCAGGGGTCAGGGACTTCATGCTCTTCTGTGACGTTCAAAGTGTGAAAAAATGTGTCTTGTCTGATAAGTTTCTGTTTTTATGAATACAGAATAAGCGATGTTTCTGTTTATCTGACCTCTCCCAGGTTCCACATGTCACGCCGCCTCGTCCCCGCCGAAGCCCTACACCTCCGGCCAAAGATGAGAACAGCGTCAACGAGGGTTTCCAGCGCTTCCTGAGCGTGCTCAACAAAGGAGTGGACATCGACTTGCTCAGCAGGATTGTCACCGGCGAAGACGAGGATCTTCCTTTGGGCGAGGAGCTCCTGAACGTCGGGGCGGCGCCCACGGGGAACGAGCCTGATCCGCGCCTCGGGTGCCGTATGCGGCCCGACGGTGGAGCATCGCTGCCGTGCCACAACGAGACCAACGGGGGAGAGAGGACGGTCGACCCGCCCGGCCCAGGCAGATCCCTCAACGAGAGGCTGTCGCTGCCCGACGATGAGAACGGCAGAGGAGGCCGCTCATACAGCTCCAGCAGTCGGTCCAGGTCTCCCCCGGCAGCGAGGAAGAAGAAGACCGAAGAACCGATTGTGCACGAGCAGCAAGAGCAGCTCCAGACCATACTGAACACTCTGGGCTTGAGCCTGGAAGCAGAGGAGATGAGCCAGTTAGCAGACCGGACCCAGAAGAGGCTGTACGGGAGGAAGCCCGAAGGCGCGAGGGCCGATGGCGGAAGGGAGCAAGGCGGTCGGCGGGGCGACGCCCACAGACGTTGCAGAAACTCCTCCTCTTCCTCCTCCGCCTCCTCAAGCTCGGCGTCTAGAAGCTTGAGCCCCAGCCCCTCTCGCCGCAAGCGTCCCGACGGCGGAGACTCGAAACGAAGGCGATCGTCAGAACGCAGCCGCTCGGGAGACGGAGCGACGCGCCGAGAGAGCAAAGCAGCAGGGGGGCACAGGGACGGAACAGGCTCTGAAGAAACCCCCCCTTATCAACACCCGTATCCTCAAAACCAAACGCACCCGCATCCCGCCGCTTTTTCTCAATTTCCGGGTCACAGTTTGTCCCACTTCCCTCAGTACAGCGACCACCACCGCGGCTCTTACAGCGCCGCCTCAGATTACTGGACCTATACTCAGAGTGTCACTCCTCCCCCCACCTATCCCAGCGGACATCTTTATCCGCAGGACATTTACAGTCGAGTCCATGGTTCTGCTGCAACCACTAAGAGGGTTCGCCGTCGTTTCAGAGACAAAAACTTATTCCAAAACCCAGACCTGTCTAGAAGCGAGGGCCAAAGCGGGTTGACGTCCGGCCCCCGGTACCTCCAGGTCGTCAGCACGAAGCTTTCGGACGCTCAGAACAGTCTCGATCGCACGAGGGGGAGGTCGTCAGAAACCGCGCCGTCACTGAGCCGCTGCCCGATGAGGCAAAACAAAAACGAGCAGGAGATACATTTACAGGTGGTAGGAAGACAGATGGCACAGTCTGTGAAGAAAGCGGAGGCTCCACGGACAGATGCAGACGACTGCGGTTCTGAGCAGTCAGAACAGGAGAAACGGCAGCCAACGGATGAGGAAATAAAGGCCAACCTGAGGAAAAAGGTAGGCGGACTGTTGGCTGGCTAATCCATCTCATTTTAGGAATGTAAGGAGGTTTTTATCCCACTCAGAAACACTGTCGTGATGCTCTGTTTGTGGAGCAGGGCCGCTTCTATCAAGTACCAAAAATTCTCCAAACTATTTGATCGTCTTTCTCAACTTTGGAGGTCACTCCGATCTCAGCCAACTGTTAAGTCTACAGCGACAGAGAAGGTGTTTCT
>JAOXYL010000061.1:3073707-3088191 GCA_028564955.1 Terapon puta
CCTTGGAAAACAGGTTTGAATGATGATATCTGTTGAAGACCATCTGTCATCTTGTAACACACACCGTTCAGATAGGAACTCTCATTGTATTCATGGACTACATCTGTACTGTAAACCTAGATCAAAATTGGGTGTCTGATTACTTTACTGATATCTCTTATTTTGAATGTGTAAATGAAAAGAAGCACTGATTAAAGAAACAAAGAAAAGAAGAACAGCAATAAAAGAAACTAACAATAAACCTAAACAACTTCTCAATAAACAAATTCTCATAAACAACATAAAATAAAAATAGCGTGTTGGAAAAGGAGAAGGATTACATATAAACTTCCCTATCCCTACACCATAACAGCAGCCAATGTGTCAATTGGTAAAATGAAGAAAATCAGAAAAAAATATGAAGAGAATCTCCAACTGTTTCAAACCAAAAGCGCTCTTATTTTGAAAATCAGAGTGAGTATATGTGTCAGGTCCCTGCTCAGATCACTACTGTGAGCACCAACTCGTCTCAAAAGCTCCTCTTCACAGTGCCACTTCCTCTTATTTTAATGAGCTTTTCTTCATTGCTCTTCTTCTGTTAACTTATCTATCATGTAACATTGTTGCTCATTTGTGGTTTATCCATCATGCAGAGTTAGAGTATGCATTGTTGACAGCAGAAGTGATTGAAGCTTTGTCAGATACTCTATTCTGATTGGTTGTTTTAATTCAGGTGTGGTGGATTCATGTCTAATGACTTTAGAGGCAGTAAATAAGCATCTTGACCTGATAGTGGGTCACTAAAGCATTGTGAGGCTGAACATGAATGTATTAAAGTCATAGATATCTAAAAATGTTGCTGTTTGTTGTCAGTAATACACACACAAACACAGAGACGTCAGCTTCCCCTATGCTGAAAAAAAGAAGCTTAAACTGTTTGAGCAGCCTATGCCGATCTCATCAAATCAAGACATATGGGAGATGGGAGGGGAGATTAAAAAAAGGAAAACAAGAGGGAGGAAATATACCTCCACTTCATGCCCATTAGTTATACTCAGGTCATGGTGAATGCACTGTTGCCTGTTTTCTTCTTGGTTGCGAAGCATTTCCTGCCCTTGTATGTTTTCTGCCTGTGTGATTGTCTGCCCTACCCTAATTGTTTCCACCTGTTCACCATCACCTTGTGTGTGTATCGTCTGTGTCTCCTTGTGATGCACTGATGTTTGCTGAGGTCCTAGCTATGCACTTCACAGTCTTTTTCATTCCACTCAGCTAATTATACTGTGAATTCATATCTGCTATATATTCCGCTACCTGTAACCACCTGGCAGCCCTGTTGCAGCTCATCATAGCTCTGGAAGATCTTGCCTCGCCCAAGCCAGCCACACCAGCACCTGTTCAACTTCTCATGCCACAAGCTCTGGCAACAGCCTCTCCTCAGCCTGCCTGAGAAATATTTCAGGGATGCATTTCAAGAATGATCCTGCTGCTTTTAATTAAGACCAGGCACAGATAGCATGCATGGTCTACCACCTGACGGGACAGGTGGCTGTGTGTCTCTATGGCAGCGTGGGCTCAAGAAGCCGCAGTTTGCCAGGATGCCAAGGCATTTTCACAGACTTTTACACATATGTTTGACCTCTCATCTCTAGCTCAAGAGGCCTCTCAAGCGTTGCATGGCCTGAGGCAGAAATCCAGATGAGCTGTTGATTATGCCATCGAGTTTTGCCATTGAGTTTTTGTAGCTGGCACCCCATGAGATGACTTTGTGGACCTAGTGCACCTGGCTGTGAGGATCGACAACGGTCTCCAGGAGAGGTAGAGGGAGCTTCGTTGAACCAGCAGGAGCTCCTCCAAGTTCCAGGGCCCTCTTTTGGGTCTTCAGTGGCTACAGAGAACCGAGCGCCATGCAGCTGGGCCAAGCCAACTTGGCCCAAGAGGGGGTAGGCAAGAAAGATAGCTTACTCCGAACATGCATCAACTACAGTGCTCTGAATTAAATAACGGTCAAGAACACGTATCCTCTGCCACTCATATCCTCCTCCTTCAAACAGCTCCAGCAGAGTCTTCACCTAACTGGTCCTGTGGAACACATACCATCAGGTGAGGATCAGGGAGGGTGATGAATGGAAGATGGGTT
Organism: Terapon puta; assembly: GCA_028564955.1. Lineage (NCBI taxonomy): Eukaryota > Metazoa > Chordata > Actinopteri > Centrarchiformes > Terapontidae > Terapon > Terapon puta. The sequence goes on from JAOXYL010000061.1 coordinate 3,075,827, forward strand.
TCAACCCGCCCACAGGGCAATATGAATACTATGCCTTTTGGATTCACCAAAGCCAGCAGTTTTTCAGTCATTCATCAATGGGGTTCTCCATGAGTATTTAAATGACTTTGTCTGTATTTGGATGTCACTTTCATTTCTTTCTCCAGATCTTGTCACTTATCAGTGTCACATCCACCAGGTCCCAATTCACCTACTGGAGAATCAACTGAATGTGAAGGCGGAAAAGTGCGAGTTCAATGCCTCCTCAATCTCATTCTTTGGTTTCATAGTCTCAGCCAACCAAGTCAAGCTAGACCTGGAGAAGGTTAGAGCAATCATGAACTGGTCACCATTCACATCACGGAAGAAGGTTCAGCAGTTTCTTTGGTTAGCTTTTATTGTCGTACAATACCTCAAGTTGGCCAAAAGGCTCAACTCTCTCCAACATGCTGGGTTCACAGACCACCAAACCAGATGTCCTGTCATACCTGTATGAACCAGAGTTGTCTGCCAAGGGGCCTAAACCCATCCTATCACCTGACCGTGTGGAAGGAGTGGTGACTTCACTTTGCAGATAGAAAAAGATATGCAGCAAGTGAGCTATGGTTAACCTACTCCAGAGGGATGTTCTCACAAATGCTTGTTTGTACCAAAAGCATTGCACCCTCAGGTCATCCATCCACTGGGCACATACCTCACTGCTCACATGTCATCCTGGGCTCAAGAGAACTGTTTTCAGGTGTTGTTTTCTCTGAAGGCCATCCCCTGAATATGTCGTAGCTTCTTCTGTCTACACCAAAAGCAAGGCATTGAGGCAAGCCCAGATAGGGCTCCTGCAGGCACTACTGCAGGCACTACTGCATAGACCTTGGCCACTAATTTTTCCAGACTTCATCACAGGTCAGTCAGTGGTAGACCATTTCTCAGAAATGACACACCTCAACTTCAACACATTCCACTGACTAATTTTCCCACAGCCAAAGAAACAGCTTGCAGCTGAAAACTCGCTCCAAGGTTTGTGGGTGGAGGAGGACTGCTGGTGACCAGTTTTAGCTTGGAGACATGGAACATGGTGTAGAGTCTCATGAACGGGGTCAGTCTGAGGCAGACTGCAGGGTTACTGATTTCTTGTGAATATTAGCCTCCAAGGCTTCCTGGGTTCTGCGCCACATCACCCTAAAGCTCTGGAGATGATGTAGGAGCACAATGTGGGCGATGATGAGATTTTCTATTTTTCTGGCTGTAGGTAGTTTAGTGACGGCAACAAACTGAGTGGCCTCCAAAAAACAGTCGACTATGGTCAGGATGACTGTTGCCATTCCATTGGATCAGGGTAAGCCAGTGACAAGATCCAGAATTATGTGGGACCAGGGCTGGCCAGGGACAGGAAGGAGCTGGAGAAGACTGGCTAGTGTCTTATGTGAGCTCTTACCCACAGACAGCGCAGGCCTGGATGAAGCCCCCTCACATCAGTGTCCAGGGATGACCATTAAAAAACAGACGGTGGCTGGAATCTGGAAATGGCAGTTTCAGGAGCTGAACAGGCAGGGGTTTGTGGTGATCTCATGGATGATTTTGGAATCCTGGGGAAATCTGGGCCAGTACAGCACTCGCACCGGCAAGCCTGTAATTGAGTCTATATTTCCAGGTTTCAGTTGAAATAATAACCTGGTGAGTGAAGGTTTGGCTAGCTTCCATCAGACCTCTGATGTTGGTTTCATTTGGCCAAGCAAGATCTCAGCAAGGTCTGAGGAGGGAAAGATGCAGCCTGGAGGAAGGCGAAGGGAACCAGGCAGGGATATACTGCGAAACCGGGAATCAAGTAGGGAAACACAACAGTCTGGTGGAGCATGGTAGAATGAGCTGGTGTTTTACTGCTGAGGAGTGGGTAGTTTGATTGCAGAATCACTCTGCAGTGATCTGGCCAGATATGGTGGTCTGTGAATATTCTCATTCATCCAGGTCATAGTTATCTCAAGACAAATTGAATTGAACGCAGCTGGACTCTCATCCAAGAGGCTAGTTCCAGCCTAGTCAGACAAGCATTCACTGAAACGTCTTCAAAGACATATAACCAAATGCAGTTGCGTTCAATTCAATTTGCCTTGAGATGCCAGATGTGGTGATAAATGTCCTGAAATAACCTCCTCATCTCCCTCACCAATAGACAGACATGACACACAGAAACAAACAGAAAAAGACAAATGCACACAAGGGAGAACTGGGAAACAAAAACACAGGGTAGACAGACACACCCACATGGATTTTTATCCAGTGGCTGACGTAAAATCTACTTCTCATGCATTGGAAACATTTCAAAAGCGACCCCACTGACTGTAACATTTTATTTAGGGATGTCCCGATCCAAATGAAAGATTGGTATTGGGGCCACAACACTTTTTAACTTATCAATATTGGCTATATTGAACAAATGAGCCCTATCTGATTCTTTGGTTTACATCAGTTGTCACTGATACAGTAGTTTTTATGCTTTAATGCACAGCAACCCAGAATGGATCATAATCTCATTGATGATCCTCTGACCTTTGATTAAGTACTTTCCGTCATCAACTCAATATTTTTATTTGTCCATAAACATGGTTTATGACCAAACATCTGTAAATGACAAGTTTGTCTTTGTGTTTAGTGTTAATCACATGCTAACACCACATGGAAAACATTAAAAAAGCATGTTCACATTTAGTTTTTCCAAGTACCTGTTTCACTGTAGCAGTTCTCACAAGATAATTTAGGTTTTTTGTACTTCATTAATGTAATTGTCATTTTTGATATCTGTCAGCTGCCCGATTCATAGAACGCTACAGTTAAATTTCATTTTATCAGTAGTATCAATCCATATTTTGTGAGATGAGAAGTTATTTCTTCTCAATTAAATTAAATGAAGGACTATATAACTTAAATTTATGAATAATGAAATGAACATCTAAGGAAAGACATTTTTACCTTCACTTTGGACATTTTCGAGTGTGTGTTTTGGGTGAAAAAGTGTACATTGTGTTCAGAATATCATCAGTCAAAAACAATGACTCACTCACCTTGTAGAAGACAGCATTTAATCCATCCAGAGACATGTCGTTAGTCAAGACTTTTTTCTGAAGATTTTCCAGTATTCCTGGGAGTCCATCATAGTGCTCAATTTTGAAGGCATTTTTGTCTTTGGGATCTGAAGCCATGACCTTCAATCTATCCAGCCGGACATCTTTGACCTGAAAACAGAATACTGCATAAAATTATGATATACCTCTAATTATATGGCAGCAGGTCAATTCAACAAAGCCAGAGAACACTGAAAGTTATTTTCAATAAAATGGAAATTATTCAATATATGATTCAATGGTTAGCTTTATTTTATAGAAAGATGCTAATTACATAAACAATTTGAATGAGACATCTACAACTGTAACTTTGATTTTTCTTTTACCGTCATCTCTGAATTGATTTCCCTTTAACTGGATCTTTTTCCAAATCCAGTTGATTTGTTTTCTCTCTAGTATTTAAATCAAGAATTGGCATCATTTTCATTTCCCCAACTTCTTACTTTACCTCTAATTGAGCTGCTTTAGATTGGATGTATGAATGGAATAATATTGTGCCATCATTGTGGAACTATTACATAATATACTTACTTTGCAGGCTGTCATTAATAATACCCATATTTTATGTATATCACAGCTTACCCCAATGACAAAACGAATGATGTTTTTTTCTTCATATCTTTTAACAATCTCATGTCTGTCTGAATCACTGGGTTCTCCATCTGTGATTAGTACCAGAACTTTAGCTGCATCAGGAGAGGCACCTGCAGCTGGGTTTTCAAAGACTTCCTCCCTGAAAAAACACATTTTCAATGCTCAGAACAAAGAATACTCCATCTATAACTATGCCATGTCTCGTCAAGTCTGTTAAGTTTGTATGTCTGTTTCCTGTTCTGGCTTGTCTTTTATTTTGAAAACCCTAACTCTCCTCTCGTTTCAGGTCCCTTAACGTCCGCCCTTTGTGTGTGTTCCCACCGGTGTGATTGTCTGCCCCGCCCTAATTGTCTGCACCTGTTGCCCCTTGCCTCTTGTGTATATATAGTCCGCGTCCCCCCTGTCTTGTTGCCAGATCGTCTCGTCTTGTTCTTTGTCAAATCATTTGAGCTGTTTGTCAAGTGTAGAGATCAGGTCGAACTATTTATTAAAACTTTTAAAATGCCTTGGTTGTCCTGCATTTTGGGTTCTCTGCCTGGATCATGATCCGTAACAAACAGCTGCTGTATTACGTTTTCAAGAGTTTGACAGCAGTTTGTGTGATATAACTGAACTTACAACACAAATTTGAGGGCTCTGTGTGTGTTGGTGAGAGACTTCATATGAGGTTCTCTGTCAAGTTTCTCAAGAGCACGACCAGCTCGATAGTCCCTGAAGTCAAAAACCTTCCTGTAGTTTGTGGAGAACTGAACTGCTGCAAACTAAAAAACAAAATGATTAAGAAATACAGTCTATATATGTAAGATTATTACATAAAACTTGACAAAGAAATGCTTTGACTGCTTCAATTTGCAGTAGTGCAGTGACCTTGATTGACGTGTTTGAAAGGCTCTCCATTATATCCTTTATGAAAACTTGATTTTGGTTGAATTCTCCTTCAGTCATACTCCTTGATCCATCAAATAGAAAGACAAGGTCCACTGTCTTTTTTGTGCAGTCTGAAAAATAGTTATTGTGTGTTAAAAGTATGCGGTCAAGATAAAAACATTGAAAATAATATTTTACTGGACAAAATGTTTTAACTACAGAGTCTGAGAAGCTTACTCTGTGTCTTTACCTTGGAAAACAGGTTTGAATGATGATATCTGCTGAACACTGTCATCTGTCATCTTTTAACACACACCGTTCAGATAGAAATGAAAAACAGCAATAAAAGAAACTAACAATTAACCTAAACAACTTCTCAATAAACACATTTTCATAAACAACATAAGATAAAAATTTTATGGAAAAGGAGAAGGATTAAATATAAACTTCCTTTCCCTTCACCATAATGGCAGCAGATGACCTTAATGTGTCCATTGGTAAAATGAAGAAAATATTAGAATTTCCAATTCTTTCAAACTGAAAGTGCTCTTATTTTGAAAATCAGAGTGATTGAGCAGGCCCCTGCTGAGATCACTACTGTGAGCACCAGCTCGTTTCCAAAGCTCCTCTTCACAGTGCCACTTCCACTAATTCTTTGTTTTTAATGAGCTTTTCTTCATTGCTCTTCTTCTGTTAACTTATCTATCATGTAACATTGTTGCTCATTTGTGGTTTATCCATCATGCAGAGTTAGAGTATGCACTGTTGAGTAGAAGTGATTGAAGCTTTGTCAGACACTCTATTCTGATGTTCTGTTGTTTTGATCAAGGTGTGGTGGATTCATGTCTAATGGCTTTAGAGGCAGCAAATAAGCATCCTGACCTGATAGTGGGTCACCAAAACATTGTGAGGCTGAACATGAATGTACTAAACATCATTGCGTCTCTTTTTGTTGTCTCCTCTTTTAAGCCTTGTCTCTTACTTTGAAATACTGTCTCTCTTCTCATTTCAGGCCCCTTCCTGCCCTTGTGTGTTCCCTGCCAGTGAGATTGCCTGTCTAGCTCTGATGGTTTCCAACTGTTCCCCATTATCTTGTGTATAAATAGTCAACGTCCTCCCCTGTCTCGTTGCCAGACTGTTGTTATGTCAGTGTGTGTATTCATCCTTTCTGTTACCTGTAAAATGTCCCATTTGCTTATTCAGATCTCTGAAACATCTGTACCTGCCTGATGTGCCTTTATTTGGGTTCATCTTGTATGAGCTGAGCTTTATAGTCGACAAACTATACAATGCCTTCAGTGACATTAGAAGTCAGGAAATGGTCAGTCCAATCAAAGGCTCCCACAACCTCCATGTCTCTTCTAGTCCCTACAAATTAAAAGAAGATGCCATTCAACATCTTCCAACTCGATCATCAAAACAGAGGTTAACATCAAATATGAGAACTTGTCTTCTAACCTTATTATTTGACCAAACACCAAAATTAGCACCAAACTAGTGAAATTTGGGAGACCAGACAGAGCAACTTTGTGTCAACAATAATATCTGGACATTTTGAATCGAGCAGATCATTAGTGACATTTACAGGAGGTGTCTCGGTGCTGTGGAGTCTCAAACCACCTGGTGCGCATCTGCGATGGGGACAAGTGGAAGACTGCATTCAAGACTCTGCTCAGCCACTTTGAGTATCTAGTGATGCCCTTTGGCCTTACTAATGTCCATGTTGTGTTTCAAGCTCTCATCAGTGACATACTGTTTTGTTTTTGTTTACCTTGATGACATCCTCATTTTTTCTCCGTCTATAAAGGAACACCAGTCACAAATCCATATAGTCCTGCAGTGGCTCTTAGAAAATCACCTGTACGTCAAGAAGAAGCGCAAGTTCCACGCCTCCCGGGACAGGTCCAGGCTGATCCAGAGAAGGCGAGAGCGATCGCTGAGTGGCCAATACCTGCCTCATGGAAGCCGTTACGTTTTCTATTTTTGATCGCAGGTTCATCCGGAACTACAGCCAGACGGCCACCCAGTCACTGCCCTCACCTCACCACTTTGCCCTTTACACTGGAGCCCCAAAGCAGACGTTGCTTTTGCCCAGCTTAAGCGCCTCTTCACCTTTTCGCCCGTCCTCGCCCAGCCTGATCCTGGTGCCCAATTTTTGGTCAAAGTGGATGCATCAGATATTGGGGTGGGAGCTGTGCTATCACAGAGACAGGGCCCTGATGCTACCCTCCACCCGTGTGCCTTTTTCTCCCAGCACCTCACAACCGCCGAGGCCAACCATGACGTGGGGAACCAAGAACTCGTCACGGTGAAGCTTGCTCTGGAGGGTGCAGCCGAGCCTTTTGTGGTGTGGATGGGGCGTCGAGGAGGCTGTGTGCTGTGCTCAGGAGCAACAACCAGGCCCGTGGAGAGGGCATTGCCTGTTTGTCCCGGATGCCATGCCTCAAACTGGCCTGTCACCCTGGACTTAACCGGACCCAGTCACTGGTTAAGCGTGTTTTCTGGTGGCCCATGTTGGAGAGGAATGTCCCAGACTACGTGCGGGCCTGCTTCATCGGCGCCCGGGGCAAGAACTCCTATATGCCTCCCACCGGGCTCCTCCAACCCCTCCCAGTGCCCAGTCACCCATTGTCACACACACCTTTAAACTAATGGCCAGTCTGAGCACACTAACCAGGACCTTGAGTCAGCCCTGCACTGTGTGGCTGCAGCACCTACCTCCCATGGAGTGAGTGCTCTCATAACTCCCTCGCTAGCTCTGCCACAGGATTGTCGCCCTTTGACGCCAGCCTCAGCTACCAGCCCCCTCTTTTCCCTAGCCAAGTGGAGCTGACTGTCCTCACCATGCAACACCATCTCCAACGCTCTCGGGCTGTGTGGCAGCTCTGGAGGAGACTACTAAAAGAAGTCCCCATTTATGCCGTGGGTCAGAAGGTCTGGCCATCATCAAAAAATATTCCCCGCAAACTCTCCCCCGATTACATAGGCCCCTTCACCATTTGTCAGAGTCACTGTTAGGGTCCTAGTGTCTTGTCCCTCTTGTCCCCCTGTGTGTGTGTGTTTGGTGTCCCTCTGCCTGTCATTGTCTGCCTGCCTAGGAGGGCTAAGGAGGTTCCCATCTGCACACCTGGCCTCACCTGCTCACCTGTGCCTGATCAGCCACTCAAGCTACCATCACTTCGACAGGATAAAGATCCGCATCTTCCTCCTCTCCCTGTCAGATTGTCTGCTTTACCACCACCAGTAACCAGTGACTCTAGCTCTCTGAGGTTTTTTTCCCTGCAACTCTGTTGTTCTGCCTGATTCTTCCAGGTTCCAGCCACACCTTCCCCCCACCTGACCTCAACCCCTCGACCTCCTAACAACATCATCGGCCCCTCCAGTCGGCTCTCTGTCAGAGACTTAAGACTTTTGTAATTATTGAAACAAACTTTGTTTGAGGTTAAACCTGCCTCTGTGTCCGGTCTTTTCTCCTCTGGTCTGCATTATTCTGGGTCCACTAGGAACTCTAGAGCTTGGCCTAACATAAATTATGACTTAAATTTATGAATAATGAGAATAAACATCTAAACAAATTTTTACCTTCACCTCGGACGTTTTGATGATTAAGTAAAATGTGTGTTTTGGCTGAAAAGGTGTATATTGTGTTCAGAATATCATCAGTCAAAAACAATGACTCACTCACCTTGTAGAAGACAGCATTTAATCCATCCCGAGACATTTCATTGGTCACAACTTTTTTCTGAAGATTTTCCAGTATTCCTGTGAATCCATCATAGTGCTCAATTTTGAAGGCAGTTTTGTCTTTGGGATCTGAAGCCATGACCTTCAATCTATCCAGCCGGACATCTTTGACCTGAAAACAGACTACTGCATAAAATTATGATATACCTCTAATTATATGGCAGCAGGTCAATTCAACAAAGCCAGAGAACACTGAATGTCATTTTTCAATAAAAATCAATGGTTAGGTTTTTTTAAATAGAAAGATACTAATTACATAAACAATTTGAATGAGATATCTACAACTGTAAACTTTCTTTTACTGTCACCTCTGAATTGATTTCCCTTTAACTGGATCTTTTTCCAAATCCAATTAATTTGTTTTCTCTCTAGTATTTAAATAAAAAATTGGCATCACAATTTTCGTTGGCCCGGCCTATTACTTTACCATTAATTGAGCTGCTTTAGATTGGATGGATGAATGGAATAATATTGTGCCATCATTGTGGAACTATTACATAATATACTGACTTTGGGGTTGGGTTAATAATACCCATATTTTATGTATATCACATCGCAGCTTACCCCAATGACAAAACGAATTATGTTTTTTTCTTCGTATCTTTTAACAATCTCATGTCTGTCTGAATCACTGGGTTCTCCATCTGTGATTAGTACCAGAACTTTAGCTGCATCAGGAGAGGCACCTGCAGCTGGGTTTTCAAAGACTTCCTCCCTGAAAAAACACATTTTCAATGTTCAGAATAAAGAATACTCCATCTATAACTATGTTGGTGACAACAGCTGCTATATTACGTTTTCAAGAGTTTGACAGCAGTTTGTGTGATATAACTGAACTTACAACACAAATTTGAGGGCTCTGTGTGTGTTGGTGAGAGACTTCATATGAGGTTCTCTGTCAAGTTTCTCAAGAGCATGACTAGCTTGATAGTCCCTGAAGTCAAAAACCTTCCTGTAATTTGTGGAGAACTGAACTGCTGCAAACTAAAAAACAAAATGAGATGAAGAAATACAGTACATATATGTAATGTTATGTATATAAAACCTGACAAAGAAACGGTTTGACTGCTTTAATGTTGCAGTAGTCCAGTGACCTTGATTGCCGTGTTTGAAAGGCTCTCCATTATATCCTTGATGAAAACTTTATTTTGGTTGAACTCTCTTTCAGTCATACTCCTTGAGCCATCAAATAGAAAGACAAGCTCCAATGTTCTTTCTATGCAGCCTGAAAAAAACATTAAAAATAGAGTCAACATTATTCAATAATATTTAGTTAGTTAGTTAGTTAGTTAGTTAGTTAGTTAGTTAGTTAGTAGTATTATACTGCAGTGAGTGTGTAAGCATGCTTGTACAATTAAAGAAATGGAGAACTTAACACTTTCCAGACGTCTTACCTTGGGAAGCAGGTGAGAATGATGATATCTGTTGGATATCTGTCATATTGTAACACACATTGTTCAGGGAGGAGTTCTTATAGTATCCATGGACTACAGTTGAACTGCAAACCTGGATCCAAACATAGTGGAGGCAAAACAAATGTCATTCATAATACTGGTTTTATAAAAATCTCCAAGTAATGTCACAAATCGAGCCTTGTGATTTCTTACAGTCAGCTGGGAGCTTGAGGAATCTTCAACTACCGTCAGTTCAAAATGCTTGACAGGTATTGTTGTGTTTTTGAGAGAAATTTCTGTGAGAATAGCCCCTGGTTAATACTGTTAATAAAAAGTCATCATTCAGCAACAGTAAAAAGCAAATACCTGGACTTTCCTGCACATGTAGAGCTTTTGACAAAGAAATCCAAATTGCCCATGCAGATTGTCAGAATTTGTACATAATTCATGGCAATAAAGGTGTCTCAAAGAAAATATGCCTGTCTTCACTGCATACATTGAAAACTTTGAATTACCAGTAATTACCAATAGAATTGTTGCACTGGGCACAATCAAAAACCTGCTAGTCCAGAGAATTTGGATTGGATTTAGCCAAGTTTTCATTTTAGATTTTACAGAGACCACTGACAAATTAAAGAAAAAAGGAAAAAATCCTATCAAATGCTCCCACAGAGGTTACTCAGGATCTTTGACTGAATTTATAAAATGGGATGATAATGAATGATGGCAGTTACATTATTTTAACCCAGTTGAAGCAATTGTTAGACATCATCATCTAAACACCATATGACACGATAGCTGTCTGACGACTGGTGTTCATCTCTCCAGTAGAGGCTTAGAGAATCTCTGTCAATGGAAAACACTTTGTTATTTAGTTTTTCCTTTAACATCCCTAGCATCTGTATTTCTATACATATTATTTATAAGATTGTTGAAAATTGTAGCTCTTTGGTTTGAAACTGTAGCTGTTTGCTTGTAACTGCAAGTGTATTTTATAAAACAATTTTATCTACCTGGAATGACGAGACAATGGTGGGTTTGGTTAACATCAGATTTGAATGGTTCTTCAGCTCTTTCTGGCTTTAGTATCCTGTGGATGAGGTCACTGATGACCTTCTCAGTTCAGTCTCAATGTGAAGCACTTTGTATAATTATTGTTAATTAGTGACTGTATAAAATCCACAGCTGTGCATAAGCTGCTCTGTCATTGACAGAGAAATTGACAAGTGGCACTGAAAATTAAGCCTAAAGAACAAATAGGAAACAGAGCTGAGTTGCACAGAGATTTCATGCCTTAGTGTTGAATGTTACTGCACTACTGCACTACAAAAATGATTATTAAATTATAGCAGGTTTAATGATACCCGATTCTTTTAATATACTTACCCTTTGTTCATGCCAGACATTATTTGAAACACTTTTTTTCTGAAGAAATCTTTTTGTTCTGTAGTATGGATGTGGGGAGTTGTTGTATCAATGTTGAAAGCCAAAGACACAGAGATGGCTGCAATAAAAAAAAAATGCTCTAAGATGTTGAGCTCAACATAACTGTTTACATGAATAGATTTCAGAATCCACTTGGACATAAAAGTGCCATATGACATAGTTGAAATATTGTTGCTATTGGATCATCTGATTGGGTGCAAGGACATTTGTGAATGGCAGTTTGTTCATGGTCATCAACACATTTATTAACATGCATTCATCCACTTATTGTGTGATGCACTTACGAACTCTCTCTCTAACATGAAAAACCTCACTTAGCACAGGCCACTGCAAAACGCACCGCAGCAACTACAGCTACAGACGCGGCTCATACACAACAGTCACAATCATTCTTCAAACACTGTTCACTTGGTTCACTGCCCACTCTTTGGCTCATATTTTTCAGCTTTGCACCCCATCTAAACCTCATTAAACTGAACTGCTGACACTTAGCCACCCTCTTCATTACCAGAATATTCCATTTACAACATCTCCTTTCTATTAGTCAGTCTTCTCCTTACTCTTGTATACATTCACCAGTACACCTTTCACTAGACCCACAATTGCTGCTCTTGAAAATCCAAACTGTGTTTTCTTTATAGATACACCAGGAATGAACCTCTTTTTTCCCTGTGCAGTTGTTATTACCCACGGTGCTCAACATGTTATGCTAGATAGATCTGTGAAGGATTCCACTCACAGAGCGTATGTGTGACCAGAAGCTAATACTGTGACTTTTACCAGGAAGAGATAAGACTCAAGGCCATTTGGATAAAACCACCAGACCTCAGAGCTCTCATCAAAATGTTGGCTCATCATGCCTTGGACGTTGACCCTGTGTTTTGATAGAAAATTCCACAATAGATGGTGAGCAAAGAATGTCAAATAAATGCTGAAGTGCGGCAGAATGGGAGCGCCTTGGTAGGGGAATGATTACTTAGCTGAGCCACATTTGTAGAGAAAATAGTGTGATGAAAAACAGGAAAACGTGCTGCTTATAGGTCTCAGTATTGCTAAAAATCCCATCTGCCTCTTGCCTCAAGTCTCTTCATGAGGTTCGACTCATCACACACACACTGACTCCAGCCCAGTGCTTCAGTCTCAGACATGAGATTTGTATCCTTCTTCTCATCTGACTTTTCAAAAGAATGTCAGAATGCAAATTTTCCAAACCACTAATTTATTC
>JAOXYL010000061.1:3132030-3149728 GCA_028564955.1 Terapon puta
TGTGTGTGTGTGTGTGTGTGTGTGTGTGTGTGTGTCGTATGCTCACCGTGCAATGTGTGGGAAGCCGTCGCTGCAGGCCATGTGCAGCGGGGTCCACCCCTCCTCGTCCCTCTGGTGGACGTCCGCTCCGTACTGGACCAGCAGCTTCACGCACTCCAGGTTCCCGGACAGGACGGCCTCGTGGATGGCAGCCATGCCTGTGCGGAGAGGGCGGCGGGAAAAAACAAGCAGGGAGGGGGGGTCAGCGAGAGAGACCTTTGACGGCGTGATGAGCATTCCCCAGGTCAAAGGGAGACGTCGGAGGGGCTCTCACCGGAGTGGTAGATGGTGTCCAGGCTGACTCTCCTGGCTCGGATGAAGCGTCCGATCCTCTCCAGCTCTCCGTGCCGTACGTAGTCCTGGAAAAGGACGTCGTTGGGGAAGTGGACGCTGCGGATCGGCTTCAGAGAAGAGGAGCTCTTGCAGCTGACTGGGACGTCACAGTCCTGGGTGCAGGCCTCGATGCTCACGGTCTGGGGCACGGGGCACTGGTAGTGATAGTACTTCATGTTGGTCGGAGTTCTCGCAGGGGGGGACGGTCTCTCTTCGGGCCTCGGGAGTCGGAGCGGATCGGGTTCTCCTGCGGAGGGGTCGGGCGGTGCTTCTCGGCGCGTTGACGGTGGAGCTGTCCTCTGAAGGCCGGGCCTCCCCGCGGGTCTCTTTATACTCTCTGTCGGGCTATTTTAGGACGCGACACCTCACAGATCCGCCGGCGATTTTGGGAAGATGAGTAGACCCCCCCCCGAGGCCAGGTCCCTCCCACACATCTCCAGACGTGTCAGCCAGTAACCTCTGCCTCTGTTGTCACCCCCCCACATACCCCAAGGCAGTAGTGATAGCCTGAGAGTTAAGAGGGTGGGTGTGTGTGGGGAGGTGGGGGGGACTGGAGGCTTCTAGTAAACATCAGACAGGATAAAAGTGGTTTATTGCTGAAGTGTGCCAGCGCCAACTACAAGGGCACGGGGGGGGGTGAAGAGCCATGTGTAGGCTGTGACTGTTTACTGCTCTGACAGAGAGGCTGCTGTCTCCAGAGTCATGTTCTATCTTAATCGCTGATGCAGGACGCGGGGCGGGTCACGGTCATTTCCAGATGACTGAACGGTTTGCCTCGTCCTCTTTATTACTGGTAGGGTCAACGGTAATGCAGTGTTTAAAAGAGAGGTCATTTCAGGTAGCTCAGGTAAGATTAGATAAAAAAGGGAAAAAAAGAAATGGCACTTTGGGTTAGTTGATAAAAAAAAAACAATCATGTACACACGACCAAATTCTTAGTTTCAGTCCTGATGTCTCATACCAGAGGCCTTCTGTAATCTTCTCTTCACTCACCAGTGAGCGATAATAATGTAGGCAGGGTTGTTCCTCTGACTGAGGTCATGTGCCTGATATTTTTGGGGGGATTCATTGGGGGAGTTCTACATTTGTAATAAAATATGACATATGTCAGGCAGTATTTTTAGACCAATTACTGTCACAACTTTTCTTCAGGACGTCTTCAGTGTGAATGGCCGTGTGGAGCTCATGACTCGTGACCGGATGCCAACACGCTGATGTTTAACAGGTACGAGGACAGCGTGGGATGATGTAAGAGGATGTTTTGGGTCAGAAACAGAAATATTGGACAACTGTTTATTTTGTTTTTTCTCCTGAAGATGATGCAAGATAAAAAGTTACTGGATCACTAAAGTGAGTAGGTTTCATCCTCTGAGCACCGTGGATGTCTGGACTAAGTGTCATAGCAACACAACAGTTTCAGTTTTTAAATCACCATTTCAAGCCAGTTTCCCTGTTCAGGATTCTTTGAGACAAGACGTTGTGTCAAAATGATTGTCTCTGACAATAAGTACATGGTGTGAGAATTAATGTACACAGAGTTTCTTTAATTTTATAGCTGTCCATTATGAATTCAGTGTGGTGTGCAGTTCAATAGAGAAAACAAAACTGAGGACAAGTGTAATTTTGTCATTTTGTTTATTGGCCACCATTTCACGTTTCCACATCAATTTGGATATGATGGAATGCTTTGTTAAAGTTTCCCCCACCGCTGTACAGCTGTCGAACCCATCACCTCGCTCTACTCAAGCCTCCCTCCCTGCCAAACAACACTGACCATAACACACACATACATACATGCATGCACACGCACACATTTCATTCTCCTGTTCACGGATGACCAGAAAATACGAACTCGTCAATCAATTCATCACACAGCTTTTTTTTTTTTAAACAACACTCACACACAGCATACGCACACATTGCTGTGGCAACAAGGGTGTTGGGTAGAGCCAAAAGGGATGCAGGAGGTACAGTATGGGTGAGGGGTGGGGCTGTGCAACTGTTCCCTCCCCGCTTCGGATATGACAGACACTTCTCTCAGACCAACCCGACCAGTAAACTGTACAAATCTCTGTCTGCTTTAGTAACCACGATGAATCTCTGATTAGGCATGAATGCAGTGCGGCCTATCAGAACCGGCTCCAATAACCTTCCCAGGTCCGAGAGTGTGTCCAAGGGCCAACTCTGCCCCAACAGGGCCATCTGGCAACAGTTGGGCACAATGGTACATAATTAAAAATGACAAGTCCTAAATTAAAAAAATGAAACAAACAAAAAACCTCATAGTGAAAGCAATTAAATAAAAAAGGGTTTCCCCCCAAAAGTTAACCTTTGTTCCTTTTAGAAAATAGTCAGTAGCCATGCTGAAATGAGTAGATTGAATGGGATGGGGAATGAAGAAATGAAAACAAAGCAGACTTTCCCCCACCAAAAGAAAGAAAATAATTGGTCTCAGCTACAGATGGGGGCCCTTTGTGCTACACTGGACAAGCTCTGTGGGGTTCATTTTAGTGAAGACAATGCAATATAAACACATCTATAGGATGGCCCCTTGTCCCCTGAGAGATCAGTCCTTACAAAACCACCACACAAAACTCTGGTCCTCTGGATTTCTAGCAGAGGGAAAAGAACGCTGGCAGCCCCCCCTTACCTACGAATACAGTTTACAACACTCGTTGAGCTCGTACCCACACTGAACAATGGCAAAGCTTTTTGATTTCATTTTAAGAGGAGGGGAGCTGATTCATCGGGAAAAAACAAACACTTTGAAAACTGGATCTCAATGCCATTTTTACATTTGGTTTAAAATATACAAGGCAAACAGCTGATGTGGAGCTTTGTAGAGAAGGCATTGAGGCATCTCCCATAGAGGTGGTGCGCTGTTCCACAGAGTCCCCCCAGGTGGGACAAGACCAGTCTGGCCACAGGTTGTGAGGTTGGAGACGTGACTGGCAAAAAAGGCCCTGCCACGCCACTGATGGACTGACTGACTAACTGGCGGCTGGCGAGCAGGCCAGCTGGCTGACTGACTGAGAGGCAGTTAAAGGGGAAGTATTAATGTTCACAGGACAGGGAAGGTCCACGAGGACGTGAAGGTGGTGATGGTGACTGGTTGGAAGGGTTGGGGCGGGACTCGTCTCTCCTCTCTCTCTCTCTCCTCTTCCAGCTCTTACAACTCGTCGTGTCCGTCGTCATCCTCGCCATCAGAGTCTTCATCCTGACCATCTTCCAAATCCTTGAGGGCAGAGGAGGAGAGCGTTGTTGATTTAAACAGAATCCAAAAATCTGCTCAAGCACCAAGGTCTAGTTTATAGTTTATATATAGTGGCTGCAAACACAACTAAACCAGCAAGTTGACCTGAGCTGTTTTACTATGAAAATGTAAACCACTGTCAGACACAACACAAACACAATACTGGCTGAATCCCACGGTACATGTTTCAGTGTTTTATAAGAGAGGTGAAAAGTTTCTATCACCACAACGTTAATAATTTGTCTCTCTGCAGAATGTGTAAACTGACACTGTGTCATAACTACATCTCAGCATATAGATGACATCTTTGTTTTGCATGACTATTTCTGCAAGTCTAGCCTGACAACAGGTGGGATGAGGAGACGTGTCAGACACAGGAAGGTCCTGATGTTGACTGCAGCGCTGCACGTGCCGCTTTCATCTCGAGGCGCGGGTCTCCAGGGAATACCCAGAAAGAGCTACGACAGCTGCAGGAGGCATTAGCGGACAGCATTGAGCTGGGCTGCAATTAGACTTCTGAGAAGGAGGTGTGGTGGCAATAGTGGAGTGGAGAGGCGCCAGATAAACAGAAACCCACCCTCCCTGCACTGAATGCAGCAGAGTCGTAGCCCAGCGTATGTGGAAGCTCAGCATGCATCCTCTGCATCTTTAACCTACATATGGTGGACCATTTGACAGATTGAGCATCATTAACTTTATTGTGAGGTGCTACCTCTTGCTTATGGTCCACTTGGACATAAAGTTTAGGAAAAGTGACATTTTTGAATGGCTTTCTGAAAACAGCCTCTTCTTAAATTTCTTCTTCTATCCTGATAAGGTTTGCTTTTGGTTCAGTAATGCCACCTCCCACCTAACTAGAAAAAAAGGCCATGTGGGTCAGTTCTAAGGTCAGGAGTTAGCCTCCTGAATCTATTTTAGGTAGCTCCAGAAATGATGCCAAACATGCCTCAAAAAGCAAAGAGGTTTCAATGTGAGACATGACACACTGAATCTGAGTCCAGCCACTGCTTCGCATATTAGGACTTAAAGAGGGGACTTCAAAATAACACAAGAATGACATATCAGAGGTTACTGAACAGCTTTTGTTTGTTTTTCGTTTTTGGATCTTACATCTGCGTCCAGATCGTCTTCATCCTCGTCTCCTGCAGGAGCACCGCCGTCCTTACCACCGCTCTCTAGGAACTTGGTGAAGCCTTCCAGTGTTCTCTCCCCATTGTAGTCAATCACCTGTCGATCAGACATTTTTTGATAAATGTACAAGATAGTGTCTCACCTCCAGCCCTCTGGGCCAGAAAGGTCAACAAATACAATCACAAATGCATATGTTTAACTGCCAAAACAAAAATAACACAGAGCCTTTGACACCTGGCAGTGCCAGTTAAATGCAGCCAATTATCACTGATACTCTTTTCAAATGGTGCCAGTAAGTTGTCAAGAGGTGATCTATGGGCAGTGATGTAGCAACAAGCCGGTGGGGTGATTGCCCTTTATTTGTGAAACCTTATTTTAGCAATCAAATGACAAACACACAGCTGCCAATTTCATTTTGAATCATTTAACATGGCCACAGCGACCTGCCACACAGCACCCTATGGCTGCCACTGCAGCTACAGCCTTTCCTAGCCTTCTCCTGGGTCTTCTGCATGCTTCATCTAAGTAGGGTCATGGGCTAATCCTTGGATTTACTCTAGGGTGGCCCCAGTATCATTTAAGATGGCTAAACTGAAGGCTGGCACGTGAAGGCCTGGTCAATAGATCAGCACCATGGCAACAGGCAGGTGCAGGCCGAGCAGAGTATCAATGTGAGTGAAGTCATTTAGCAGGAATCTATAAGAACCAAACACCAAGATAATAGTGCAAAAACCTAGCTCAGGTTTCTGCACATGGTTAACACTGCTAAATCAAGAGGCACTAATGATACTTGGGGGGGCCCCTACGGCAATGATTGAGGATCCAAATAACCACCCAGATCACGATAACTCACAACTGCAAAGGGCACGTGATGAATAAGTGGACAGACCCAACTATTACCGGTGGAAAGGAGATGAAGGGATTATAGACCTGTCAATGCAGATGTTTACAGAGAAACCTACAGAGAAGATACCAACTGCAGAATCTCTTTCTCTCACTGTGCTAATGGAAAAAAAGAAAAGAAATTATGGGCACTAACCTTGCGGTCTTCTCCTGCGGGGAAGAACTTAAGAGTGGGGAAGCTATGGACTTTGACTGCCTCGATCTCATTGGCTGTGGAGTCCATCTTAGCTACGATGATGTCAGCACTATCCTTATACTTCTCTCCCAACTTCTCCCAGATGGGAGTCAGCTGTTTGCAGTGTCCACACCAAGGTGCATCTGGAATACCACAAAGAGTAGTTTATAGTTACATATAATATAATAGTAATATGATAGTAAGTAGTCTAGGATAGGCTTTTCCTCCTCTTAGATATTGATCAGTGGCCACATTTAAATGCAATATCAGGTCACGTGTTTCTTCTTAGTCCATTAAATTACTTTCTGGTCAATAGGCTGGAAATTTGATTTAAGAAAGTCATACCAATGCAGCGTATAGCTGGAAAAGACCAACACACAAACTGAACAGATCACAAGCAGCTCTATGCAGAAGAGGAAAAATTCCTCCAAAAATAGTGCAAAAACTAATTGTGGGTTGCCATAAAAATAATCCAGCAGCTATATTGAGCCAGATCATTTTAACTTCAGTGTCTGGTAACAAATTAATTTGCAGAGAGGGCTGAGAAGGCATGAGTGAGTGCCTGACATTGCCCATGCTAAACCCTTTTGAGATACCTAAGAGCTTGAGGAAGGAAAGCCAAGATTCAAGTTTCAGACTGCACAGAAAGATTTGACTGCAAGAACCCCCCTTTAAACAGATGAACCCTTTACTGCCTAAAAAAAGATTAATGACAAAGAGTTCATGCCATTAAAATGGAAACTTGTGCTGACGAGAAGCGGCTCTTACAGAATTCCACAAAGACGTTCTTAGAGGCATCGAAGGCAACCTCCTCGAAGTTCTTGCCGACCAAAACTTTGACTGGATTTTTGTCCCAGTCTTCAGGGATGTCCTGACTCATGAGGTGGGGCTGTGTGGGAGGAAAGTAAATACGAGTCAATATTTGTCTAAATAACCTGTGAAACTGATGGTCCTTTTTGTCAGCAGTATTTATAGCATATTCTGAAGAGTAAGGCTCATTCGACAAACCATAGTGTTAACAGTATTTTAATATTTATGTGCTGGAGGCTGTCCAACGAAACATGACTGCATGCAGTACGTAACTGTCTGCAGTAAGTTAAATATTAAAGGATCCAAAAAGTCCAAAATGAACTAAACAAATATAATGACATCTCTCTCACCTTAAGTTTGCCCTCAGTGAACAGTGTGCAGAATTTGGTGATACTCTCTGCTGTGATAGCGTCGCTCTCTGGCTTGTACTTGGTCATCTCGTCCTCCAGGGTGATGAGGCGGATGGCGGGGCACTCCTCTTTCTTCAGGCCGAAGAACTCCAGGATGCGCTGGTTGTCATCCACGTCGCTGTCGATGAAAATGAACAGGATCTGGACAGGACAGACGGAGGAGGTCAATATGGGATCTCGCCCTCCCAGGTCATGCAGAATATCCCAGCCGAGCAAAGTTTTAAATCTGTGCATACACATTACAGAAAAGTGTATCTGAAACAGAGACGGGTGTTTTGAGGTTGTGCAGCTACCTTGCCCTTGAATCCCTCAGCGGCTTTCTTAAACTGGTCCATTTTGTCCTGGAAGTCTGAAGCAGCTTTGGGCAAAAACATGAGGATATGAGACTTGATGTCTCCACCGAAGATTTTGGGGGCAGTCTGCAAAAAAACAAAAACAGAAAAATGCGGTGATCACACTTGGTACTTGTTACTGTGAACAGTCACATGGAGTAGAGACGGGAGGGCTCCAGTCATTACCTGCTCAGTGAACTCAATGACCAGAGGCAGCTGGTTGGCCTTGACGAAAGCCAGGAGTTTTTCTTTGGTCAGCTCTCCATCATAGGTATTGCGCCCTTCATCAAACTGTACAGGAAACATGGAAACATTTAGATACAAATATCATCCACCCATGTAATCTGCCCATGAACCCCAAACATAGATTTACCAGACAGACCACTTTAAAATCCACTGGCAAACCCCCTTACGAAAGAGCCAGAAGCCCAAATGGACTTTTATTAAGTGTTAAGAATAGCGGTGGTGGAGCTCTGCCTTCCTGGCACACAATAGGAAAAAGCACATTTGGCTGGTGGCATACTGCCAGCCTTGCGGCCACTGACCAAGGCTATGAAACTTGAGCCTCAAACCCTCGTTGCAATAAACAAGTGAAAGACCCCAGCTGTTTAATAAGAGTCCCCACTTTGGGAGGGTTTACCTAACTGCAGGCAATGAGCCCACATATCAGTGGTGTTTGCATCAGGGTTAAGTTACCGGTGTGGATCACAGGCCAGACAATGGCACTGGAAGGACTGAGCCTGAGCCAAAATGAAAGATGATCATCCATAACTCAAGAGCTCTGTGCAGAAACACGCAGAGATATTTACAGTTTGTTGTTTCTTGCTGAAGCAACTGGGCATAAATTATCACTTCATTAACAATCCACTGCAAACTACAAAATGTAAAAATCATGATGACAACATGGATGTTAATCTATGGGGAAAATGATAAAAATTGATTTTATATTATGCTATAGTATATGGTTATCATCATTATCATTCAATCTGTGTAAAACAGTGAGCAAAAATGGTAAATGGACTATAAACATGTAACACCTAAGAGCTCCAACTGTGTCTGTCCATTGTTTGGTGTCGAGTAAGTGGTGTACAATGTTTCCAGAGTTTTTTCACTGGAAACAGCTACCTGCTGTGGCCAAACACAAAAGAGTAAAGTTGCGGCTCAACACCTGAACAGTGAGTTGCAACTTGACTTCTCTGTAGATTCAACACACTTTTCACATTGTCATTGATGTGTGATGATTTATTTCTCCAGCTACATCTGACAATCAAGAAATTGAACGGTTCAAATTATTGGTCTATAAAACATTAAGAGTAAAAAATACTGTTCATAAAATGTGAGGTTTAACTTTTATCATCTAAATGGATGCCAATAAGTTTTCTGACAGATTAAATCTATGAATTGACTAATAATGTCAGCTCTATTTATTTAAATTTTACCAGCCACCATTTTCATCTCTGTGATCATAGTAAGCAAAGAATGGCAAAAGGAACGGAAAACGGTCCCTATATTTAGCTGCTGATTTAGCAGATTTTTTCCTTGTGCAATGGTCACCTTGTAGGTTGCAGGATACTGGGATATTTGCTGTTGAGAACTAAAGATCTCAGGATTTAAAGTCTTAAATGAATCAAGCACCCTCACGTTACTCGATTGCTCAAGTTTTACAGAAGGACATACTGGACCTTGACCCAATTGAACAAATCGACAAGACTGTTTGCTGATAAGAATGCTAAATGATCTCTGACCTACACTGCAAAAGATGGCTGTAGTCAATAACAATGCAAGACAAGAAACATCTCTTTTTAAAAAAGAAGTCCAATTTTGTGTACATTTCAGTGAGGTTCAACACATGGGCAGAAGGGAAAGATGGCCTCTTCGGGCGAGACATGGCTCACCCTCAGCTCATAGCCAATGGGACAACTTGAATGACATACTATCACCTAATACAGCCCTTCACCATTCACCACCATGTGCTTAACATGCTGAGATCATTGACTGGGTAGGCCCAGCTATAGGCCCAGAGGAAGGTACACGTAAAACGTTGAACTCAGACGAGCCAAGATTAGCAACGGAGAGCAGATACTGTGAGGTCGACAGCATCACATTACCAAGGTGTAGCTCAAAAACACTGGGGTGCCTTCAGCAGCTCGTCTTTAATCGCCAACATATGTAAGAGTGTGTTTTACAAGCTCGTGATAGCTACTTACGACCTACTTGCGTTAAAAAACCTGTGTAAGCCAATTTGGAACGCCTATGTTACGAGACGTCCTGTGTCCCTGTATGCCTTTAGTTTTATATTCTCAGTGCTTTAATTGTCACCATGAAATATAAATCAATTATTGAACAGAGGATAAGTAGACTTAAACTTGAAGTCACCTTCTTAAAGAGGACAACGCCGTCCTGGGAAACCTCAAACTTGGAGTAAACGGCATCCTCTGATGTCATGGCGAAGGGAACGTCATCGATGGCTTCAGCCGCTTTTTCAAAGGCCTTGGCTCCCTCGGAATTAGCATCCTACAGACACAGGAAAACTTTCCATGAGAAAAAGCACAGTGCAAGTGATACCCAGTGATTAAAACTCACTTTAAAACATTAACCTGCAGTATGGCTCTTCACATGATTTGAAAGCAGCAAAGCACAATGAAAAAGACGATGCCAGAGAAACATCATCTGTTTAATGAAAATATTGAAGAGCCTAAAATGTATTGATTTAATATTGAATGTGACAGAGGTGACAAAGCATCAAGGCTTGTTGATGCCAATTCCTGAGCAGACTGAGCATTGTGCATTTTGGGACCCACGCTACGTATGGAGAAAGTAAATGTGTTACATCAAATGAATCTGACCAAAAAGGGGTGTATAATATAAACTAAAAGAATGAGCTTTATTAAAAAAAATCTGAACTCTTCTGTTTAGACCATGAGAGATCAGATTCATACCTTAAAGAAACCGATGACTGCCACCTCGTTGTCAGCGATCAGAGACTCTGCCTCAGTGACTCCGGTCAGGGTGGAGACGGCCGGGCCTGTGCGCTTCTTCAGCCAGCTGACAATGTCATCAGCTTGCCTGCCAGCTGCAAGACAACAAAACACAGTCACTCATATGCCTCTGTAAGCACAGACATGACGCCTTCATTTTAAAGTTAAGCTGAAGACCGACAAAGCGATCTGTCTTTGTGCAATCAAGGCGTTTTTCTCAGTATATGAAGAGATCTGAAGTCACAGCATCTTTACTGAGGCAGATGGAGACAAACCTGACCTTAAATTAAATGCTACAAAGCCTCCAAGGTGCTAATGTTTCAGTGAATTATCACTTCCTCTACTGTGGTCAAACTGAATGTGGGGACGCAGAGACATCTTTCATGCGTTTTTTTGGTGTTAAAGCTGAAATTCATATTCAAAGTGATAAGCAAAATCAGACCACTTCTGCATTTCTGAAAACCTCTGGCTAACTGTTCTTGCAACTTTACATGACAGTACTGAACGCAGCAAATTTGTTTCCACTTTCAAATCCAAGCACTGTGTTGAATGCTTATTAAATTATAATACAAAAATAAAAATCATTACAGGAATGTTGTGAGGTAGAAACCTCTTTAACTTTCCTTGGAGTATCCCTGTAGCAATTAAATGGCACTTAAGATAGACCTGGCTGTTAGACTGAGCCACTGATGCAACATGGTAGCAATTTCACAGAGAAACACATGTTGATGAAGTGATACAGCACGTAGTCTTGGTGCAGTGCCTTTAAGTCTGAGGTGGTGCGTGGGAGACGGGTGTTTTGCAGAAGCTGTGCTCAAGTCAGAGTAGTCATCAGAGTAGTCCACGATACACAACCCCCCTCCAAAAAAAAAAAAAAAAAACCTTCCCAACTTACCCCCACCCCTCCACCCCGCCCCGCCCCAAAGTGAGCCTGAGCCGAGCCAGCAGAAAAGAGGCGACGTGAAGAACTGCACATCTCTCCAGCCGGCTCGGAGGCCGCGCTCAGTCAGCGTGAGGGGAACGTGCAGGGAGGGCCCAGCCCACAATCTGTCTCAGTGGCGTTGCTGAAGCCTGATTGGCTAACTCACTGTTGATGCTGCTGTGCAGATCATATTACCAGCATGAAGCCAGTTAGCAGGGCTATCCCGCGGGCCTCGGATATGATACATCCATGAAGCATTATGAAATAAAACTCACTCGCTTCACTATGTGGAGTTACTCAAGATTACATCACTTGAAAGAAAAAAAGTCTCCCATTCACTAAAAATGCAAAATGAGTTCATGACAGTAAAATAGAAAAATCAGTGGAAGTGTAAATTCAAATACAGTTGTAAAAGTTACATCATGTCATTGAAAATAAGGACTATATAATGTCAAATCTTAATACGATTAATACGACAGTACATTTAAAAAATGCAGACACCTGGCTATAGGATGTGATCAAGTTTACAGCCTCTGACTTCTTAGTTACCCATCTCACGTGAAAAAGTCTATATGGATGAAAATCACAGGAATGCTCACCAGAGTACTCTTTGGGTGACTCCTTCTCGCCACCCTTGAAGAACTTGATGGTGGGGTATCCTCGGACTCCGTACTCTTGGGCCAGTTCAGCCTCCTCTGTGGCATCTACCTTGGCGAGGCGGACCGCTGAACCCTCGGCCTTCAGCATGCCGGCGGCCTTGGCGTATTCGGGGGCCAGGGCCTTGCAGTGACCACACCATGGGGCATCTGCAGGAGGGCAAGGAAGACATTCAGCGGGGTCATACAGGGGTGTGCACTGCTGTTGACTAGCAAACCTGATCATTTCAGCACAAAAAAAAAATCTTCATGGTGAAGTCATTTCTATTTCAAAATAATGTTGAAGTGATACAAGAAGATTTTATTTCTTTAGCGATAAATAATTAAAAATTTTCTTTATTCGACATTAAAAGTTGTTTTGATGAGGAACACCTGACCAAGAGGCTGCCCTGTTGTACAACAAAGAAAAGCACATTATTGGCATGGAATCAATTGGTTGATCGATCGTCATTTGAAGAAAACGATCATAAAGTATTGTGATAAATGTTCCTTTGGACGCCCCTTTTTCCAGCCATGAGAAATATATGTAAATTTAAGGATGTCAGCTTTGGTCTTTGGGAACTTATGAGCAACATTTTACACCATTTTCTGAGACTTTACAAACTCTGTACGTTTGCTCTGTGTTGTTTATTCACTAATGATTAGATTAACTATGATGCAGGCCTTTAATGTTATTTACCGGAACACTGAACTTAAGTTTCCTTTTTTACTAAATAGTCTGAACTTTAAGAAAACAGTTGAGATTATGAATACACGTCCCAGTGGAGCAGACTGCCATAAAACTAATCTAATTACATTTCCACATGTTCATTTATCAGCCAACTATACGTGTCCCAAACTGCGGGCACGCGCAGGCGGTCAGGTGATCATTAGTGACACGTCAAATTAAGTTGACCTGCGTTGCATCACCTTAAACTCCTGACAAAAGAACAAAACTTCCTTGTCCCGGTCGGAGTGAAAAACGCACAGATGAACTTTTGTAAAGTACACGTCAACCTAGCTCCACATCCCAGCGCTGAGCCCGCCCAGCTCAAAGTTACGTGGGCAAACAAAGTGATCATCCCTCCCATCGGGAGCGCACACGGCTCTGCGGCCTGACTGGTCCACTCATGTGTCACACACACCGACGGAGGGGTCAACACCCCCACTGAGCCTCAGCGGGACGGGCCTGCAGGCTGGACACCACAGAGACCTGCACCAAGCTCACCCTGCCACTAAACAATAATAATACTACTAATAACCATAATAATAGTGATAATAAATGAGGAAGGCTGAAATAAAACAACAGGCGATGAGACGCCCGAGTTGCACAAAAGTGAAACTTATGAAAACACACACCAGCTCATCGAAACCTCTCATCATCATTCACCGGAGTTTCTCTTTTCGCTTGTGGAGACGTGTGGCGTTAATAACCGAGACATTACAGCCCCCCACCTCCTCCACAAGCAAAAAGAGACGAGGCGCACTTTTTTGCAGGGATTTCTGTAAAAGCAGCGCGTCTGATAAATCAAACTACAGCGGCGACCCCCCCGAGGAGCCGCAGGCACCGTCAGAGGTAAAGTGGGGGGGCTGCTGAGCCGCTGCACTTGGAGGCTAATGTTAGCGGGAAACAGTCGCTCGGATACGAGCCGGCGGAGGCACAAAGCAGCCCGGTGAGCAGCGCACCGTCCCCGGCTCGCGTGCTAAACCGAGCGGCGCGTGAAGCTAGCAAGCAGCAACTTATGGAAGTGTCAAAGTTTGGAGCTAACACCGAGCACGGCTCCTCTCCGCCGACCAGCCCGGGGGGGAGCCGCGCTCGGGGTTTCCGCGGGGCTGCCGGTACTCACAGAATTCAACCAGCAGGTCGGGGTGAGCTTGGAGAGCCTCGTCGAAGTTACTTTTCTTCAGCACCAGGACGTCCTCCTCCTCGGTGAGCTCAGCCCGGCACAGCGCGGCCAGCGAGCAGAGCAGCACAAACTTCAACATGGTGGCGGCGAGCGGGTTGTTTTCTGGCGGGGAGACGAAGGGCCGCGGAGAGACGAGGGGCTCTGGGTCGGTCTTTCTCCTGGTTTGAGGCTGGGAGAGTAGCTGGTATTTTTGTGTCTACCGCTACTAACGTGGCAGTGCACGCAGGAACCGGAGGGGTCAGCCGCAGTGCGCATGCGCCTTTATCAGGTCGAAAGCAGTTCGTGTTGAAATGTGACTGGACCGCAGCGCGCTGCACCTGGAAGTGAAACACGGCCGCTCTGCTGGCAGCCTGCGCGGCGGCGAGCGCCGAGGAAGAGCTGAGTGCACGGCGTGAGGCTGAAACCCCCGCACATTTTAAACGGGCTGAGACGTCCACAGCTCGACAACAGCTTCAGTCACACTGCAGCCGCTCCGTGCAGTTAGATTACAGAGCGTGCACATGTGTGAAACACTACGTCATGTTTGTGAAGTCTGCCAGTAGTGTTGTAATTTGGGCATTTCCCCTTACTTTTCCGTGACCCTGCTGCTATGGGGGGTATTTTACTAACAGACACAGTTTGTGATCTGCTGTGGTTGAGGAGATGCTCATTACTCAGACTGTAGCTGCTGCTGTGGTTTATTCATGATGCTCAGGATCTGACTGTGACTGCACAGTGGTGGTGAAGGCATGCAGGTGTCAGATGTGTGAAAAATCCAGTCACTCCACAGCTCGGCCCTGTCAGTCCATTGCACAAGCCGTGCATTTATTTCAGTGTTACACCCAGTATGAGCTTCTGTCTTTATCAGAATGACCAAAGCGCAGTCAGGATACTCTACAGCGCGCCACGCCTCTGTTACTCCACTTTATCTCGACAGAGGAATTCACAGGTCAGG
This sequence comes from Terapon puta, assembly GCA_028564955.1. NCBI lineage: Eukaryota > Metazoa > Chordata > Actinopteri > Centrarchiformes > Terapontidae > Terapon > Terapon puta. The sequence goes on from JAOXYL010000061.1 coordinate 3,146,793, forward strand.
CTGGTGAAGAAAGCCCAGGTTCGGCAGGCGTGAGTGTAACATCTTATAATGAGGAACCTGAGAGGCAGTGCAGCGGTGCTCACATCCAGAAACTTCACAAGTGATAAGGGAACTGGGAAAAGTCAAAGAATTCAGTCAAAAACAGGATATATAACGTGTAATGGCACACATTTATCTGTCCATTTTGTTGGTGTAAAAATCAGTTTGACAGAGAAAAAGCACTGAAGCTGTTTGTTTGAGGTCAAATGCAATAAAGCTGTAACATCAAGTGGTCATCGGCTGAGGTTTCACTGGATGGGTAGTAACTACATTATAATTTTATGTGTGTAATATACAGTATTAACCTTTGGTTTCTATAGGTCGCACTGAAGTGTGACACTTCATGATGTCACAGGTCAAATGGTCTGAGTCATCACTGTCTGAGTGCAAATGAATCAGAGGAACGGTCCAAAGTCCAACAACAACTAACACATAAGTCATTCAACAAAAACCTTTCCAACTATCAGATCTGGCACACGTTTATCATGAAATCAGGAAGATATCCTGATTTTGTTCCGCCACAGGTCACTTCTCTGAGCACGATAATTCAGGACTCCTCAAACAGCAGGAGCCCTGAGGTTATGTGACTACAGCCAGTTTATCTTCAGCCTTTCACAGCTGGTGTTCAACCCACAATATGTTACAAGTTCATCTGTATTATAGTATGTATATTATAGGGGATATTACGTATATTCAATCTTTACACTGTATTTTTCTTTTATTTTGACTGTAACTCTTTTGTACTGCTTCACAGGTTCAATAGTATTCCTGGATGATTTCTGTGTTAATGCAGTAAACTGGATTTTAAGAAAAGATGTGTGTGTGTGTGTGTTTTTTTAAAAATGAATATGTCTTTTTTTAATTAAAAGCTTTGGCTATAACACAGCAAGAAACCCTTTGGTCAGATTTCATGCACATGGGCTGCAAAGCGAGACTGGGGATCAAAAGTTGGTTCAGTTTCCTGGCAACAAGCTTCTCTGGCTGATTCACCCTCAGCTCCCTTAATTCTGCATCTCTGACTTTGATTTTATTATCTGACTTTGAAACAGTTAAGGGGTATTATATAATACGAATGTCTTAGAATCACACAGATAACTAATCAGCTAATATCACTAATGTCATGTTTACCTACAGTCCTTATACACAATGAAATGACTGCAGAACTCTGTGGACTGGTGTTTGCTTTGCCTCAGCTAGATTCTGTCAATATTTCACAGAGGATAACAGGTTTGCAGTGTGCTTATGCAGTAATAATGCTTGAACAAACATTACAAATACTGTAGCATGTTAGTGTCTTTTTCTTTGTAGTAAAGACAAAATGATACATGTAATCATTAAATGCAAAGCATACGCGTCATGAACGTCTGCCACTCTTCAGTTTGACCAAGCGGCGAGCTGTGTGAAACAATTTGACAGTTTGTCACTCTTGCACTTGGTTTGGACACATCCACGAATCTGTCACATAAAAGAAACAAGTTGAGACTTATGTCAGGAGACATCATTTTACCCAATTGTTGAATGAATGTAATTTATACTTTTTTAAAAATTTTTAAATAAAAAAATGGGTTTTACTTTTTGCTTTTATTTATTATTTTATAGCAAAATCCTACAGTAGTTTTCACTGTGTGTGATCTCCACAAAGCCCATTCACAGCTAAATACTTCATATTAACTCACAGTTTCTACAAGATGAGAAACAATGAAGTTGCTGATACAGGGAGAAGCTATCTGTTGATTTTATCAAGGTGCGATCTTTAAATGGAAATGTTGCTGACCGCCGCCAGCAAATTTCATCTCCTTTTTCTATTTGCTTAACTTTTATGTACTCAGGGAGGTCAAACCTGAACACTCTGCTGTGTATAATGATGGGAGATGGCAGGGAGTCAAAGGAGATTAGAATAATGTCTCAAAAGGATATGTCATAGAAAGATGAGACTTGGGGTCAAAACTCCAGGATCAGTTGCATTATGAAGACCAACCTTACTGTAAGCTGGTGAAGGTCACGAAGCAAAACATGTCCCAACAATGATCGTTAAATGAGTGTTACTGAAGGTCCTCCAGATCAGAGACGTGGACCAAATATTCAGGTAATTGGATCAAATGAATCAAGGTATTAAAGAAAAGTAAAATTACAAACTCACCTCAGTAAATCTAACACAACAATGGCATTTTGGAGGTCAGTGGTTGAAATTTAAACTGTAGCTCATGATTGGGGATATTACTCAGATATTTTATACAGTCACTGAGTGGTCGAAGAAGTACAGTTATTATGTTAAATTACAAGTCACTATCTTCAAAATGTTATTTAAAAGTAGACAGCTGATTCTTTTGGTCTCTTGATGGTGGCAGAAACAAGCTGTGTCCACAACATTGTGATTATCACCATTTAGATTTAGATGTGGCAAATTTAGGTCACCATTGATGCATCCTGCAGATATTTCCAATATTCCTTCTCTTATAAGCTCTTTTTGTCTCTATCAGCTCCTGAGGGGAAACATCTGTCTTTTTAATGATTAAATGCCTCGCTACGTTCATGGTAAATTTGATGCTTCTGCTGTTTGGGGCTGAGTGAGTGAGTGAGTTATTTCACTGAAAACAAGTGCATGCAACCAGAATTGTGGGGTCAGAGTGCAGTGTGTGTGTGTGTGTGTGTGTGTGTGTGTGTGTGTGAGTGTGGGGGGCAGGGAGAGAGTTTAGCATCCTGGCAACCTGGTAGATGAAGCTGTTGTGAAGCTCTTTAACTACTGTTGAATAGTTTGATTTGGAGTGTCATGATACTGAATGATGACACTGTGTGTACCAGATGTCAGGATAATCCATATAACACTTATGGATTGGACTCCAGAAACCACAGATGTCACTGGAGGAAAAGTCCACAGAATCAGTGGGACTAACCTA
>JAOXYL010000061.1:3498499-3511060 GCA_028564955.1 Terapon puta
ACACACACACACACACACACATGTACCTTGAGCAGAAAGGTCTTGGGTTTCGGTCCTCTCTTTTTGGGGCCGTACAGCTCCCTCTCACGCTCCCTGCGGACAAACACACAGTGACAGACCCCCGCGTTGAGTGGACACTGCACACACACACACACACATACACACATGTACATATTTATTTACGTACTGTCCGTGCTCGCGGTGCGCGGCTCTGCCCGTGAAGGCCGGCCCGGACAGCTTACCTCTGCTCGAAAGCGGCAAACAGGCGGGAGTCCAAAATGTTCTCCTCCGGCTCCCAAGTGCTGTATCTGCGGAGCAAGGAGGCGAAGTTTAACCGCGGGGCTGACAAACACGCACACGCACAGACGGCGGTAGTTAGCCTGCGAGCTAAAAGTGTCCGCCGTGCGGCTCGGTTTTTAATCCGCCTGCCTTCGCTAGCTGCGGCGGGCTAACGACAGGCAGCCCCGGGGTCGAAAACATGCAGGGAGACACGGTGTGGCAGCACTTACTTGGGAGACCAGCCCTTCCATTTCACAAGGTATTCAATGCGACCCTGCATGCCGTCAGAAAACACACAGAAAAAAACACTCCATTAGCTCTTAAGGCAACAGTAATATTGGAGAGCGGTTGCTAGGGGCATTATTGTTGGGCGCTCTGGGGGGAGAAAGGCACGCATCACGCCTACCTTCCTTATCCTGCGCTTGATGATAGACTCGGCGGCGAACACCCTCTCCCCGACGGCGGACAGCTCCATGTTTGCTCCGGCGCTTCCTCCCGTTAGCTCGGCGGACGGCTAACGCTAGCAGAGCAGATATTTTTCTCCCGTCGCAGCCACTCTGAATTCCCGACAGACCATAATACTCCCGAACAGAATGGACGTCAGCACGGGTTTTTTTTCTTTCTTTTTTTTTTTTTTTTACAGCGTTGCTAGGGAACCGCGGTCGGTGGAACCTCCAGGAGAGCGCCCATTGGCCCGGCGGTTGCTACGTGCTCGGGTTGCTAAGTGAGGGGAGGAGCGTGCGCCTGTGTGAATTCTTTCGGGGAGGGGGGGGGGGAGCGGGGGGGATTTTTTTTTCTTTCCCCCGCGCGGGTGAATCATTTCGCGCAACTAAATGTGAGGTGTTGAAAATGAAACGTGGTGATTAAAAAAAAGGCGGCCCTTTGCGGCGATACGCGACAGTGTCGTCAAGAAAAAAGAGGGAGGAAGCGGGAAATAAGAGCTCTGTCTGATTCGGGCCACGGCGCGAGAGACGGAGCGCGAGACATCCCTTATTTTTTTTTTTTTTTAAGTGTCCGCGAGCTCGTGCGCTGAACTGTCCCCTCAGAGGATGTCAGAGTCCTGCGGGTCCGTGAACATAATGTAATAAATGGGGGCTCCGCTCGGGCCAAACAGAGGATCCGAGCGCCGTTTGTGCAAAGGAAACAAATTAGGATCTGTCTGTGTTCGGATTATTTAATGTAACCGCGCCGCGCAGGTTAACTGTGCAGCCGACGGTTCAACACACATGCATGGAGTCTATCCGGTTAACTCCATGAGGCGTGTTAAACAGACAGGTGCGGCAACTCAGTGGTCTTCAAAAAAAAAAAAAAAACACACACACACTCACAAAAAAAAAACAAAAAAAAAAAAACACACACACACAAAAATTCATCATCCTTGCTGATTTACCGGTCACTCAACATGTTAACATTAAATATCAGGGGAAAGTATGACCATCTCACAGACTTCTGCGTGAACACATTTATCTTCACACGGTCCACTGATGAAATGATCTCTTCAATAAAAATGAGGCGAAAAACAGGTTTTCAGTCTGCTTATGATTTTTAAAACCATCAACATCTCTTAAGTCTGCCTGTTTGTTTTCCGATGACGGGATCAGTGGGACAGAACTGCTGTGAATAATCTGAACGTTGATAATCTGCAGCCTGCAGGCTTCTGTCAGGCCTCTGGATTTTAAAACGAACATGTGAATAAATACATAGACACGGCGAAGAGAGAGGAATAAAAGTCAGCACCAGAGAACGTGCTTTTTTCTGTGTCTTGAGATCATTAGAAATAAATAAATATGATAAATAAAAAAAAATCCCACATGAGGCCTGCGGTTCTAATAATGTCTGTAAATAAAAAAGAAAAAGAGAGAGAGCTCCTCAGTGATGATCTGACTCTCAGGACTGATGTGCTGCTGGCCTCAGGCCCACAGGTAGGCCCACGATAGGTGTCAATAATTATTCACATTAGTCATTATGATTTATAGCAATAAGGGACAATACTAAGAATAATAATGTGAAAAGCAAGGAACTATAGATTTATAAAATCTGCGGCACAATAGATTTAACAGGACATTTATCAAATAATCAGGCCGCTAAATCACACAGTGATCCACAAAATGCTGAAGATATTAATCTGAGAGGTGAATTAAAATACACATATAGGCTACATCTCTTAAACTCCATGCATTCTCCTTTATTCATTTACCTTTATCTTATTTTCTTTAAATAAACAGATAAACAGCCCGAATCAGTGGCTCTTTTTTTCAGTCGTCAGAAATTTCCCCAGCCTGATTTATCGGATGAATTAATGAAGCAAAGATCGGGAAAGTTTCCCATAAAATACTAAAAAAAAAAATTCTCGGCCCTGCGGTCACAGGATTTTCTGCTCAGATTAGGACAGATTAGGTTTAAAGTCGTCTGCACCGAGGCGGCATTTCCAACGATGATTCAGACAGAAAATAACAGACCCGCTGTGAACATGAAAATACAAGAGACTCTGACCTAATCTATCTGTCTTTGATTTTAAAAAACGCATAAAAAATATAATGAAATATAGGTCCAGTATTTTTAAGATGGTGTTGAGGAACAGAGACTCTGAAAGACTCACTGCAGCATCACCGTGTGTCACAAGATCCACTTTGACTCCTTTAATCAAACATGTTGATATTTTTAATAAAGAGGATTAAAGATGTTAAACTGCTTGGCTCAAAGAGAAGAGTTGTGAAATGTTTCCGAATGAAACGATCATCTCATAAAGACGAGTGTTTTCATTCAGTGAGACAGAAAAAAAAAATCCACTCACATTTTGGATGATTAGGAGCGAATGATTTATTTCACCGAAACTGTCTTCGGGTGATCTAACTCTGCCTGCCATCAGATTATTGTCATGAGAGGTTCGTTAAAGGTTCGGATGATTAATAAAACGCAGAGCGCGCACAGAAGAGGAGAGTTTTTTTTACCCCGGTCTCCATTTGGACACAAAGAGCGGCACCAAGACGTTGGTGCGCTTTTTCTGCTCAGTTATTTCTCACCGGGGCGGATCAGGGACGGGACACTAAATCTGTATTCGTTAACAGACAGCAAAGCGACGGCCTCACACGGAGGACTGAGGCTCAGGGGGAGAAAAAAAAGAAGAGGCGCACATCTGTGTCTGCATCTCATCTGCGTCCAACTGTCTCATGCGCACAATAAGTGGGACTATTTTCCCTCGATCGGAGCTGCAGCTTAAATAAGAGGAGCTTTATTTTTATTTTTATTTTTTTTATTCATGCATTTGTTTTGCGGTAGATGTCCACATCTTCTCAGGGTGCTGGCAGTGAGATAAAGGGGGGTCTTGTTGAGCGCCGTGTCGGAATCTGCGCAGACGCGGCGGCTCGCAGAGTTCACTCCTCTGTGATGGACCGTCTGTCTAATCATCATCCGATACGATGCAGCGCGTGATTGAGTCCTCTTGTTTTTCCCCCTCTCTCTCTCTTTCCCCCTGCATGCACAAACACTCTGCGCAGACAGAAAGAGAAGACGGGTGCACCTCAGACTCTGGACGCGATTGGTCTCGGCGCGCCTGCAGTGCAGCAGAGCCGCCGCCGTTAAAACTCCATTGGTTGGCTTGTATCCGGGCAAGACGCGCAAACCGGAGAGCCCTGCCACGGCACAGACACGGAGACGGGGACGTGTAGTAATATATGGGGGGGAAAAACATAGAAGGGGGGGGGCGTTTAAGTCACCTTTAGGCCGGTTTGATGAGGAGGAAACGCTGGAGGTGCGGCGATCATCATGTGGAACAAAGAGCAAAATGAAAAGCTGTTCCTCTTTTTTTTTTCTGTCTCTGAGGGGGTCTTTCTTCCTCTCGTGAGCACCCTCATCGGACCCCACTGAAAGGTTTCGTTTAGCCCCTCGTTTGCAGGTGATAAGCAGCTCAGGTGAAGGTGATCTCATTCACGCAAACACCACGCAGCGTTTGGTTTGAGTGGCTTCTTCTCCTGGAGCCGCTCATCTGAACAAAAAAAAAAAATAATAAAAAAAACACAGATTCTCGTAATATAAAGAGATTTAAATATCGCCCAGTAGAATATATGGTATTGTTTTAAGAGAAACACCACACACACGCTCCAAATCTCCATTTAGGTTCGTCCATGAAGCCCTGCTGTCCGGTGGATTATGTTGTGACAGTGAAGCCCACACAGGCCTGTCACCTGTGTGTGTGTGTGTGTGTGTGTGTGTGATTATTGTAGGTATACATGAAGCCTCTCCAACAAACTAACAGGGGCAGAGGTGGAAACAATTTCATTTGAATCGAATACGTGATCATGTGGTGATTCTGTGACATGATTTTTTTTGTTTTTTTCTTCTCCTTTTCTTCTCCTTCTCTTTTTAATTACAGAAGTAGTTCAAACAGACGAGTTCACAATTTAAGTTTTGTGTAGCCTAGGTTATTTAGTGTGCCACTTCAAGCAGTGTTGGAAAAACATCCACAATTAAATAAAGGGCGTCTGAAAGAGACTTTTTGTTGCAGAGTTGCATGCAAGTCCTCTGCTCACACTTCACAGCTCGCTCTGCGCGCACCTGTTTTTTTCTGCACGAGCCCAGACGCAGCAGCTCGTCTAAAGGCGCACAGTGAGTGAGTGAGTGAGTGGGTGTACCTGTGGTGTCACTCAGGTGGTCCTGCAATGAGGGGGGTCCCTCAGGGAGCGCGTGCAGGCCCGAGTCCGCCCCGAGTGAGAGGCATTCATAGAGAGGTGAGAGCAATGCTGACACACCACTGCACACACTTCTGCTTTTATCTATCGAATAAAACAACAACCCCCCCCCCCCCCCCCCCCCACACACACACACACTTTTTTTTTTTTTTTGCATTTTGCCACACAAGCAGATGAGCCACGTGACGCGTTTGAGTCCTGCGGGGAGTTTCCCGCTGCAGCTCCGCAGCTCAGACGGCGGAGAGAGAGGCGCGTTAGAGAGGAAGGTGCGTGCGGTGCAGGAGGAGGAGGAGGAGGAGGACAGCCATTTTCTCTGTCGGTGCTCACGTTAACGGAGCGCGGAGCGGCTTCATTGGCGGGCTGCAGCCAGATCGAGGAAATGGTCGGGAGAGGCTCCGTCAGGGCTTACAGCGGACGTGAAACATTTCCAACACCCCCCTCCAACACACACACACACACACAAACACACACACTTGCAGCAGGCAGATGTTGCGTTCACGTGATGGGAAAAGAGCGTCGAGAGGTTTTGCGCGCATCTCTCCCTTTGACGCGCCCCCCGGTTGTTGAGAGGAGCAGCCACTGTCTGCCTCACCGAAAAAAAAAAGACCAGAGGTGTAACACACGGGAAACGTGGGAGAAAAAGCCTGTGTTTCACTTTCACCCTGCAGGTCCGACAAACCCTGGTCCAACCTACAACCGCTCCCAACTATCGAAATCAAACCAATTCTGGGTCTTTGCGTTTTGTTTCGTCGGAGTTTGGCCTGACACACATTTCTGTTTCGCACAGCACAGAGCCGTCCATTTGATTGCACAGCCAAATCGCTTGTAAGCCACAAATAAACTGCAAAGCGTCTTTTTTCAGCTGCTTTAAATTGAGTTTGACGCGCTGCAGGCCCGACCTGCAGCTCCGTGCAGACCAGGCACAGAGCCGGTCCGGACAGCACATCTGAAAATAAACCCAGCTCTGTAATAATCCTCACGGCCCGCAGCCTGCACACACACACACACACGCACACAGCCGCAAATAGAGCCATGCAGATTTAGAAACTTCTGAGGTGAGGCCATTTAAGAGCATTATAGCTGCAGCCCTTTCCAGTTTAAATCCTCGATTCTCCCAAGGTCACCGTGAGATGCACCGCACCTACCAGGAGGTTTCTTTTGAAGCAGGCACAGCTTTGGGTAGATACATAAAAAGAAAGAAACAGATTGCACACAAGTCCATGTACCACTTGCAAACAGTTTTATTATTGCAAAATGTATCATTGGAACCCTTCTTTTTTTTGCACACAAAACATCAAAAGTGCTTCTGATCAGCGTTCTCACAGCAGTTCAACGCACCTCAGATCACAAAATGCTTTGGGGAAGGGTAAGTGAGGGGGTTGGGGGTATGACACGAGGGAGCAGATCTGATTATGACAAGAGTGTGTGCTTTTACATACTTTTAATTGTCGCTTTGTTGCAAAAGTTACTCAAAACGTGACACAGAGACAAGCCCAATCAATCCCATACGTAACATGTCAGGGTGCCAGAGAACGGAAACTTGGGGGGGAAAAAAATGAATCAGAGATCACCCAGCTGGTGGTACTAATCTGCTGGATTACACAGCTCAACCGGCAGTGTTAAAACAGATTTGCGAGTGATACAATTCAAATGGAGAAAAAAGTCACTGCACTGCGGCGAGACACGAAAAAACAAAAAAAAAAACTGAAGTGACTTGTGCTCAGTATCAGGCCTCGAGATGCATGACTCAAAAACACTTTACCTTTGAACAGAGACCAAATAAAAAGAGCGTATATCAAACAATAACCATCAATAATCCTTCATTTAAAAACCATCCCACTTTCCCCTTCAACAATGCAATTCACATTTATTGACAGAAAGGCGCTTCATTTTTCGTTATCTGCTTGTTTAAGCATGCCTAATGGCATAATCTGTCCAAGCAGCATGCATCCTTGTTTAAATCTGTCCATCTGTTCACACACACACACACTCACACACACACACACTTGCACACACACACAGACACAGTGTCATTTACCATGTTTCAATATAATTTTTCCTTACAAAATTCTCCATATAGCCTACATTTGTGGAACATTATCTCAGATGCAGAGTTGAGTGTATAATCAAAGTACATCCATAGAAAAGTGAAGAGTATTTACAAGAGTTAAGTGCATCTTCAATTAAAGTTCTGACATTTATCTAACCTAATTTTGCTCTTTAAACTAAGTTCCAAATAGCTGAAATTAGATACTGCATGTGATAAAATCTCCAGAAATAACAACAGGTAGAGCTTATAAGAAGAAATATGCAAATAATGCAATAAAGGATTTTTTTTATCTGAGCTATACAAAATGAAAACAACATCAAGGGTCCATTTGTACATTCAAGCATCAGAAAATACAAATATATCTAATGTACATTTATACAGTTACACAGTTGTTCCGTTACACTGTTATGTATTCCTTAAAGGTCACTGTGAGGCAGTTTGTAGTAATGTCTGTGATCACTATATTCCCAAGGAAAGGCTGGAAAGAGGGAAACGTCTCCTCTTTTCTCCTTTCATGGTTAGAAACAGACAAAGAATCGACTTTCTCCTCCTCTGTAGTCTTTTGTGTTTCCGTCTCGGGCTGACTTTCTGTCTGTGTGTCCGTTTGCGTTTCAGCTTGTGTTACAGTCTCAGGCCCTGTGTGTGTTTCGGCCTCGGTAGCTTCAGCCCGAGTGTGTGTTTCGGCCTCGGTAGCTTCAGCCAGTGTGTGTGTTTCGGCTTCAGTAGCTTTAGGTCTGGACTTGACGATGCTCAAGTCCATCGGTTCCTCTTGGTCTGCATACCCACAGTCCTGCAGTCCAGTGTAATCCCGGTCTCCGTTTTGGTTGATGCCGACACTTTGGGCGGGTGACGACACAGCGTTGGGAGCACTGATACTCCTGGAGCTCAAAAACCTCTTACTACTCCCATGATCCTCGCTGTCTGTGTCAGAGAGGTGTCGCTTTAGTCCTTGAAATCCACCTTGGATTCCTCTTTTGTCTAGTGGGGAGGGAACTCCCCTATCCAAAGGCGGAGAGAGCAGATTAGGCTTGGTTGTCAATTGTAAAGGCTGATCCGCTGGAAGCTGCCCCTGACCCCTGACCTCGACATGTTTATCCTGTTCCGTCACAGTTGGCTCCAGTTTAGGGGACTGTTCCTTTTCTTTGGGGCAATCCCTGCTAATTCCAGAACTGGGAATAGTTGGTTTGTCTTTGGGACTTTTTGCAAATCCATTCATGAGGCCCAGCTTCTTGACGAGCTTCATCTTCTCGATGTGGTTCTCCATGTCCGTTCCCTGCGGCGGCTTTTCGGCAGATTCAGAATCACCGTTTTTAATCTTGGCCGCTTGCATTCCGTTTTCCATGTACTTGCTCATGACAATAACGATCCGCCCATTCTTGTTTTTGTTCTTCACGATCTTTAGCTTGCCATTGCTGACACCGTTAGACTGTGGTAAAGCATCCTCTTTGGGTTTGACCCTCTCAGGTTCTTTGTGACCATTGAGGTCTGCTGGAAGCTTCTTAAGCTCCATTGTAATATCCTTAACTTTGGTCAGGCAGCCAGAGTCCTTGTCCCGGACCCACTTTTGCTGCAGCACTGGGGGAAGGTTGTACCCTTTGTTAGCCAGTTCCGGAGCTTTGGCCTCTCGGGGTTTAGCAAATATGGGCTCGTGCACCTTGAGGTCTGGCTGGTAGTGGTGGTGCTTCTTGCTGTTGAGCTGATAGTAGAACTTCTTGCCGTTGGCCCCCTGCTCAGCCTCGCGCTCCCTGCACAGCGGCTGGTACTGGTGGTGCTTCTTGCTGTTGAGCTGGTACTGCTGGCTTTGGGGACGGAGCATCTGGATGGGGCCGCTCTTCTGACAGCTGTCCTCGTCGGACGCCTCATGGAGGTCCGCCAGAATACTGGACCTCCGGGCAAAAGAAGGAACCTGTGAGAGCAGACAGTTATTAGCGTTACATTAAAAGCGCAATAACACAACTCCATCAAAAGTACACAAAGAACAAGGGAATTTTTTATGTTTTTACACAAGTATTCCAAGTAAAGAGCACCCCACTCTGTGGGGCGTTTGATTAATAGTGAAACTGTCTACAGTATCTATACATGTGTCTGTGTCAGGCTACAACAAAAGTCCATGGTGTGGTGGGGCCCTCCAGTGTCACTGAAGAAACTGTGCTTGGAATGTGTGAGGGGGCTCGCCTGAGGCCCCAACGAGAACGCAGGTTATTTCAGGGGCCTTCATTCGTGTTCACACAGCCCTCCTACAGTTTCTGCGCAGCTCTTTCAGCTACCGGCCGGACCATCAGAGTGACATTTCAAAGTGTCTCCTGTGGCTGTGACCTCAACTCGGAGGAATGTCACTGGCTGCTTTGTGTCCTGTCATTGACTTTATCCCATGTGTTACCACCAACACCCTCCTGAGAGGAACAAAAATGCTCCTCTGAGGGGTTCCTCTGGCCTTTTGGACCAGTGATTGATGTGCTAAATGTACGATTCACAGTCATTTAGTCATTTAATTGTTAGGTCAGGGAACTGGTCCTAATAAAATTTAATGAAGATCTATCTTCTTAAACATGTATTGTTTTGGGATAAACATTTCAATTTTCAATAAACAAGTGCAGTGGAAATGTGAGTTAAAGGGAAACCACAAGTTCCCACATGAACTTGTGGTTTCTCTCATGTGTGGGTACTACTCAGAATTTGAAAACAGTTGTTGAAAACTTCTGTGGATCTGTAGGAGTTTTTTAAACTCACCCTGTTCACCCCATGTCACCAGGGTCAGTTATTTCACCTCTAGCTAGAAAGCTAAATCAACACAACAGCAAACCTGCAGTAAACTGGATTTACTTTGGTGAGCATGGGCATATACCAGACAGAGGAGTCGAATGAATAATACATTTTGAGTTATGCTACAGAAAATGTATGATCCAGCATTTCCAGAGCTTGACATTGTCTCGTATTCCACACTAAAAGCCAGGATAAATCCACCTTTTGCTGTTTCAGTTTTGACTATCATTTTTTAAACTTTTGTGAGCCCACAACTCCTTGGATTTGGATTACCCTCTAAAAAACTTCTTCCTGGGATTTGAAAAAAATATGGGTGAAAATGAATCTTATGGGTAGCCCGAATTCATCATTTAAATTATTGTTAACTCACTGACTTTAAACACTGAACTTGTTCACACGTTTTTGGCAAATATTTTGCACAATCCTACATAGACGTAATTTAATAATAGTCATATTGTACATATTATCTACAATTGTTTTTTTTAAATACTTTTTAGATTTATTTTTATTTTCAAATAGCTTCTGACTTGGACCAACAAACCAAGTCAAATTCCTTGTATATTCAAACCTACTAGGCAAGAAATGTGATTCTGCATCTGATCCTGGAGTTTCAAGTATTATTGTTTTCTCACCTGAACCAGAAGGTGCTTTGGCTTTGGTCCTCTCTTGCGATATCCCATCAGCTGCTCTTGACGTTCCCTGTGGGAGAGGAAAACAGAGGCCAATCAGTAACACCACCTCACAGACATGAGTCGCCGTTGCATGGCAACACAATGTCACTTGTGTCCTTCTCAGGCTCATTTAGACAACACTGAGCCCAGGTTACAGTTTGAAGTTAACGCTTCCTGACGCAAAGTGGAAATCATTAAATGCAGATTCAAGCAGCGCAAAATCTTTTCTTGTAGTTGTGTGTTTACCTTTTTAATTGTTAATACCTCATTGCTCCCTCGTCTTTGACTGCTACAAACAGCCAAACGCTGGCTTCTTCCTTCTTGTAACACTCAACACCTCATGTAATGTCTGTAAGGCCGGCCCCTAACTGACTTTCCTTCGCCTTCCTCAGTCTTTATGCAATTCTCACCGAGGCAGTAACTCAATACCGCAGACAGGAGTGATGTCAGTCCCCTCCCCCACCCTCCTCCCTCACATCTAATTACAATGACGACTCAGTGTATTTTCATAGCCTGGCATTCAGACGATTTGGCTCCCCGGAGAGACACGCAATTAGTTTCAATAAAATCTCTTCTCTTTAGAGAGAGAGAGGTAATTGCAGAAACAGACACAGGCTGATGTCGATGTTGTGCTTTAACGTGTGACCTGCGCCTGAAAGGTTACTGTAAGCAAAACCTGAGGGAGACTCGGAGAAAAGCCAGTGGCAGTTTAACATGCCATGCATTTAAGCAATTCAATTATAATGTCCTTCATCTGGAGCTGTCTGGTCAGTTACTCAACAGACTATTTAGTAAGTAGCCAAGCAGCTAATTTGACCACTTTGAAAACCATGAACACAGAGTCCTTTATTAACAGAGAGCATGCACCTCTGATTTATAACAATAACCAATCTACATTTTCCATTACATCATGACTAGATTTAGAAAAGATGTGCAGTACTGGGCCTGCTTTAGCCAAAACTGTGTTTTGCTTATTGTTACTTTACTCAGATTTTTACCCCTGTTGTGCAGTATGATGTGTGTGCAGTTTGGCAATCAAAGGATGTTTTTTCACATTCACCCGCTGAGGAGGGAAAGTGTCTGTGTTCACATCAAGTCTGAGTTTAAGACGGAGATGTCCAAGCATGTACTAATTACATCACAACTGGTTTAGAGGCCCTCGTGGTCCAGCGTGCAACATACACCAGTGTGATGAGGAAACTTGAAACGTCCAACCAACATACACTGAGAAGGGATTTTCAGTGCAGTCGCAACCGTGTAGTTCAACTTTTGAAATAAAAATTATTTTCAGTTCAAATGTAGTTTTAATCATTTTTAACATGTCAAAGAACTTTTATGTGAAAATAACACACTGTGTTACTAAAAAAAAAAACAGAGTATATTTTGTGTCCTTAAACATTTATGGTGAGGGTCTGAAGTTTCAATCTAGTGAATAATAAATAACAAAAATAACTTTCTGTGAGTAAGGTCTGAAATTATTTGCCAGATTAGCAATTAGCAAAACAGAAATTTTCTTTTGGTACGTTCATAATTTTAGATGCTAAGTGGTTGCAACCATGCCCTGTTGTAGATGACAGAGGTGCATCTGGTGACTGAGTGATGGGACAGCAGGTAGCACTTCAGCAGGATAACCTGATGCTCACACTCAAATAACTATCAGGTGACAAAAAAAAAAAAAAAAAAAGTAGGCGCAGTTTGCTCTGGTGACCCTGACCAGAGTTTAACCCTAACTCGACCCTGTGGTGACATCAGTGCTAATCCTAATCCAAACCTGCAGGCCCTGAATTTCTGCAGCTTTCACTGAACATAGTTTATTATCAGCACTGGATATTCAAGATAATGTGGCCAAGCAGCTTCATTCCTAACAACAGACAGGCAGAGACTTCCCTCTTTAGTCACGAGGATGAGTGACAGGCAGACATGCACAGTGTGAAGAGCTGGAGATGTCATTGCGTGATTGTGGACGCCACCACTCCTGAGGCCAGTTTATCCGAGTCTAAGCGTACCTGTCTTGGAAAGCGTCGAGCAGCCTGGGGTCCAGGATGTTTTCCTCAGGTTCCCACGTGTTGTATCTATTCAGAGAGGAGACAGTGAGCGGTGAGGACACAGA
>JAOXYL010000061.1:3545624-3556742 GCA_028564955.1 Terapon puta
TTAACCTCACACGGTCCTGCTGTTATTGTCTGGAGGTCACGGGGGCCTCTGAGACGGCCCAGACAAACAGTCCCGTCTGGATGAGGTCCGGCTCGCCGTTTAAAAGGTGGCGTTGCCGCTCCGTACACTCTGTTCCTACACAGATTTGTGTTTGTCCTCGCCGTGGTCGGGGCTGCGTGTGTACGTCGAGCAGGAAGAATAAAGCAGCAGAGTAAACAAGGCGGCGCTGGATGACAGGGGGATGGGAAATACTGCGGCTGGCGCTGCGATTTAGATGCATTCCTGACTGCTGGCACTGATGGTGCAGACGGCGGCGGGCAGGGCGGGGAGGGGAGGGGAGGGGAGAGGAAAGCTGATGTTGAAACGGTAAATAAGAGCAACATGTACACAGGCGGGCACTCGCACGTGCTCGCTTGTCACCGACTGGTTCTTGGCGATGTGGTTGTTACCCATCATGTGTTTTTGGGGGAGTGAGCCTCGGCTCTCACTCCTCTTGACAGCTGTATATCTCTCCCCGCCGCTTATACATTTCTGGGAATATTTCAAAGGAGGATAGCCGATCTAACAGACAAAGAGGGAGAAGTGTTTGACTGCTTTCAGAGTGCCCCAGTGACAAAAAAAAAAAAAAAGTGTTTCAGGCTTCACCCCCGTCTCTTCCTGAACTCTGCAGACCGAGTGGCAGACGGCCGGTGCCAAGAAATGTGAACAATGCCAGTGAGCTCAGCGTTGCTTTAAATGAGCCATTCAGTGGACGGAGGCAGTTAAAATTAAAGGTCTGAGCCGCGTTCACGCCGCGATCCGACACAATACGCCCTTTTGTCGCGTTTTGCCAGAGCGATTGAGGTTTTCTTTGCGCTAAAACGAAGCGGTTTGGCTTTTTCATACCGACCGTACGCGAAAGAGAAGCCGCACGTGTGAGTCGGCCCTGATAAAGATTGACGCGAAACACCTGGGAAGCGCGCAAAAAAGGCACTTTAGCTCCGAGTTTTAATTTTGAGAAAAACGAAGAAAAAGTGACGCGACCTTGGACGAGCCGCGCTCGGAGTTGCAACGGTAACGGGCACTTTGCGGCCTGTAAAAACACACACCGCCGCCGTCTGTGGGAGGACAAAAAGGGCGCTGTTTACGGTGACAAAGAGATGACTAACAAACTGGGTTATAGAGCTTCACACACACACTCTACGCCCCTGATGTTGTCCCGCAGGATCCCGGCCGGTGCCTGGGTGCAGGATCATGTGTGCTGAGGCCTGCCTGGCATGGATGCGGGTGATGGATAGCGCCGGGCTGGCAGAGGCTCCTCAGAGCGGAGCGATACGCCAGCCCGACCCGCTGCCAACAAAGGCGGCGTTACAAATACCTCACATTAGGGGAATTATGTCTTTATGTGCCATCCAAATGGGCGCAGGGGCGAGACAATGGCGCGAGAGAGAGACGGTGTTTCCGTTACAAGTAGTTGCATGTTAATCTGTACGACCCCCCCCCTCTCTCCTTCCCCATCTTTTTCTGCTCTCTTTCTTTCTTTGTGCCTTAAGGGCCTCAGCGCACAAAAACAAGAACAGCATGGGACAGTGTAACTGTAAAAAAAAAACAGGACTAAGGCAATAATCGGAAGAACAAGTAGGCTCTGTGAAATAACAGATCTATTTCACCGAATGACTTCAGGGGAAAGATGAGCGGATACTGAACTGTGCGTCCGTATCTGTAACAGCCCCTCAGTATTACAAATGTCTGGAGATGTTATCTTGTCAAATGTCTGAAACTTGCTCTTTCATAAGCTTTTAAAAGGAAAAAACAAAAAAACAAAACCCAGGATGTAATGTAATAACACATGTACGCAGACGTGCAGGATATTCCCAAACATACAAGTGTAGGTGAAGGTTTCTCACCTCTAACTCGAGTGCAAAAAAGACCTGCTGCCCTTTAAAATGCAATTTCCTGAAACAAGACACATGGATCAAAATGGGCTGCGTTTTTTCCCCCCCTCTGCCCGCCTATTACTGCTCGTAGAGCTCTATGAAAGCCCCAGCCAGGCTTTCCGCAGGCACTTTGGCAAGCATGAGCATCCAGTCTATTTTTCTCGGATAAGGAGGGTGGGGAGGGAGGGAGGGAGGGGGGGCGACTGGAGGAGGTGGTGGCGAGAGGAGGGTGGTGTTTTTGTCTGCCCATGTGAGAGGGAGGAGGAGGAGGAGGGGGACAGCAATGAGAGGAAGGGTGGATAAACAGAAAGACGGATGTCAGAGGGAAAAAGAAGAAGACGATGGAGAAATGTGGGAGGGGGGGGGGGTTATTGTAGGAGAAAGAGACGTAAACAGCTAATCAATCAGCATAGAAAAGGCGACGGGGATACAGACGGCGGAGCAGAGATGGAGACGCGCAGATACTGACAGATGGGGACGGGGAGGGGGGGCGGGGCGGGGGGGGGCCTCTTGCTCCGCTCTCTGCACAGCTGGCTGTGGCTGGCAGGATGCCGGCTTTCCATAAGCACCGCTGTCCTCACCCCTCTCCTCACCCCTCGCCTCACCCCTCTCCCTCTGGACATCCTATCTGCCTGTTTGTCTGTCTGGGTCTTGGCGGGGGACCGAGGTGGTGCTGGGACACGAGCTCAAACATCCTCTGTGTGGTCAGACTGCAGCGCACACCCCCCCCCTCCTACCCACTTTTACCCTGCAATTTGAACTCCCACTGGAGTCTAAGTGTGGTTATGTTTTTGTTTTTTTGAGGC
This sequence comes from Terapon puta, assembly GCA_028564955.1. Lineage (NCBI taxonomy): Eukaryota > Metazoa > Chordata > Actinopteri > Centrarchiformes > Terapontidae > Terapon > Terapon puta. The sequence goes on from JAOXYL010000061.1 coordinate 3,548,347, forward strand.
TGGAGGTCTCAGGGGAGGGGAGGGAAGGACCTGGGAGAAGAAATGAACTCCCGCCTCAGCTCAGGTGCTCCCCACCGACAGGCGAACACACCTCACACACCTGCGTTAGTCTTTTTTTCATTACCAAAGTGACTTGACTCTCCGAATTTTTATATTCTTCTGTATAAAACATCAAATATATGATCGCTTCAAAAGAAATTCTGATGAGAATTCTTCTGTTTTGCATTTGTTTCAGAGGTTTCCTCACAGACAAGAGTGCATGACCTTTAACACGGCTGCATCCTCTCCACCCGCTCTCAGAGAGAACACTGACTGAGAGCCCAGAGGACTTTTATAGCCTGAAGACTTTCTATTTTTGCAAGCTAAATTAGGAGGCCGAGAATGGCATGAGGGGCTGTATTATCGTCCCATTTCTCCTACGATAATGTTTCCTTCTCGCCCTCACCGAGCCTACCGTTTGAAATATCATTTATCCATCGTTCAGCTCGACACAACATCCTGTTTTTCCTCTGCACAGCATGAATCGGAAAGAACCTTTGACAATGAGACAATCTGCTTCACATTTACCTGATGAGAGAAACAAATCAGCAACAGCTGGGGAGCCCAAATGCTGCTCTTGACTGATCAGACAAGTCGGCACAGGCGATGTAAGGTGCAACTGACACCTCACCAAGTCCCAGTGACTCAGCAGGAAATTTTATTTAGGTCAAATTCATTTCAAAGTCGTCAACTCAGCCTTGTGGAAAACCTGCACCTGTAAGATAAAATAATAGAATAATAATAGAATAATTTAAAACAAATTACTTTGTTAATAATGAAATGATTCCTCATGCCAAGCTGGCACATTAACACATAATACACTTCCCTTTTAGAATTAAACTTTTCCTGTTACTGGACTTTTATTTTGGTAAAATGAGCAAATAATATAATTTTCACAAAATACTTACACATTCAATTTATTCTGTCTTACAGATATTTTTGGTAAATTGGTTTATTTTATAACTAAAATAAGAAATTCTTATTTTTCAAGTCTTCTAAGGAATACATTCACAGGGGCTCTTTGACTGGAGTGTTTTAAGAAGAGACACCTGTCTTTTGGTATTTTCATACAGGTGTACCGAAGGACAACTATTGATTCTTTTCCCACACATACCTCAGTACTATCCTGACAGCATCGTTTCATGGGAGCCCCTCAATGCAAAATATACTTTGGGAAAACAAGGGAAATTCTCCAAAAAATCAAGCTGAGCAAAAATAAGGTTCGTATGGCCTCTTTCAATCCAGCATGTGCTTTAAAAATCTTGAGGTGTAGATGTAAATTGCAATATCAGTTGGGTAAAGCATTTCCTTAGGCTCTCTGCCTCTTCCTCTTTAGCCTTGAGCCTCAAATCATCCTGATCTCCATAAAGCCCAAAGTGCATTCATTCTCTCTGGAAATGTCCAGTTAGAAAAGCTTGAATAGATGTGAAGTCATGGACAGGAACCCTGTGTTTTGTCCAACGAATGAAGCGCGAGGTGGTGGGAAAATGAATGGCCCAAAGCTTCAAGTGCCTGACTCTGTGAGGAGGAACTATTATTCTGAAAATCAAACTGACAAAGATGCTGAAAATTAATTCAGTTAATACATACTGAAGGGTAAAACCACCTTAACCCACTTTACCCACAGAGCTCATTTATTCTCAGTCTGAGGTTGGGGAACGTCTTTGTCATTTAGTGCTTCACAGTGTGCGAGCTGTGAAGCCTTTTGAGACTCGAACTGTGAATGCAGGCTATTGAAATAAAACATGACTTTATTCCTAGACCCAAGGACTTACACATGAGCACTAATCTAAATGTATAACTCACTTTTCTGTCGTCAGGCAGGGGGTTTAGTCTAACAAGGCTTCCAGATTGGAGGTCAGGGTTAACCCACCTCTTTATCTGCCACTGTTTCACTGCACAAGTGCAGATTTACAACAGGTGGAGCAGCTTGTCTTCGCCTGGCACGGCGCCCGGTCAGGTTGACGGCGCATGTGACAAAACAGAGTGCGGCTGCCTCTCCGGTCACGTTTCCTCCTCCACGTTTCAAACGGCACAGCGAGTTGAAACAAAACATTTCGCCGAGCCTCCTCATGTCTGCTCATTACTTCTTGGATGGTGCCACCCTCATAATATGCCTCTACGTGAAAACGTGCCATGGTGCTGCCCTGTGGCTGTTGTAGCCTTTTTTTTAATTCAGTAATTTACTTGTGAGCTGGTGCAGAGGCCACGCTTATTTCTGTTTATTTTTCACATTTCCCCTCCAGGAGCCATTTAATGTGTCTCATCTCCTAAAAGGGAAAAATAGGATGTGATTCGCGGCTGCATTTTAGGAGCAGCTCTCATCTGTCATGCAGTGAAAGGACAAAGGGAAGCCCCTCGCTCTCTGTCCCGTTGTGCTTTACACTGCTGCTATGATGGCATTTACATGTCAGCCAAATAAAACAGGCTATTTACATGTGAGCGCTGCTGACTTAATGTCATGTGGCATCTCTTTATAGGCGCAGTTGGCAGGCACAGTGATTTACTGACTGCAAGTCCTGAGAGGTGGTGCATTAAAATCTTTATTTCATGTAGGATCATCCAAACATGCTTTTATTTTTAACAGCTAGAGCCACCTATTTTCGAATTATAACGAATCTCTGAAAATGCAGTTTTCCTTTTCTCTTTTTCTCCTCTATTTTTACAATATATCTTAAAATATTAAGATTAAGAACTGCATCATATAATACCATATATTAAATGATACAGTTCTAAATATAATAAAATACAATATTAATATTATATTATGTTATGGAGCTTTTTATGAGGATCAAAAACCTCTCATCACTGCTTTTCTTTCAGGGAACTGAAAGACTTAAAAAAAAATCTGCAGTATCCAGGCAGGAAGGTGTTAGGACTGACTGGCTAACAGTCTCATTAGCAGCCACCTCCAATTTTCTCAGTAACCAACAGGACGCCCACCTACCTACTGCACCTGGAATAACCAAGACGTGGGTGTGAGTCCCTGAAAAAAAAACATTTAACATGAAAAAACATGAATGGATTTTTTTTTCCCAGAGCTTTACTCTAAAACCATCATCATTTATTTGTCATGAATTTAGTGATTCCAAACAGAAATTTCAATGCTTTTACATTTTTGCGCCAATTACACATCACTGCAGTGAAAACATGGCCATAAAAGGGACAGCACAACAACGAAAAAAAAAAAAAAAAGAAGATGTGAAATGTTCAGAGTAATGATATGCTGTGAAAGAACAGGCACACTTTCAAAAGGATTAGCTGACAGCTTCAAAGATGACCCACTCAGTAAATACAGGCGCTGTTTGTCTGTGAGACCGCGGTCCCTTGCGGGTGTGTTTGCATGTGTGTGTGCGCTATGTCTATAGGGGAGGTTGTGGCGGACAAGCCCGTTAGAGGCGTGGGATGCAAAGTGAGCAAGAAAATACATGAGAGAGATGAAAAAAGATGATGAGGGGATCAAGATGGGAAGGAGAGAAGGGACGAGAGAAAAGGAGAGGGAGGGATGGTGGCTTTTCTTTTGTCTTGAGCTGCAGCCTGTTTCATTAGCACACCAGCCAGCTCCCCTCCTCCTCCTCCTCCTCCTCGCTGGCTCCCCAGCCCCAGACGGAGAGCCCGGTTACTGTCCTAATGGCAGCTCTGTATTCATTATCACCTCCGCATACGCCTCCACCCCCCCACTCTGCCCGGGATGGGGGGCTGCCGTAATTGATAATTAAAGAGCAATAACACAGCGGTCAATGCAATCTCACCACAGGAGCGCCTGAGACCCCCACCTCACACACACACACACACACAAAACACAAGAAAAAGGTTGCACTGATCAGTGCGGTTAGCAAACAGATGAACCACACTCATACAAAGCAGCACACACACAGAAATATATCATTTCTTGGCATAAACACTTAGAAATGCGACTAAATGTGCGCACAAGTTTGCATGTAAATGCAAATAAACAACCACCCACGCACGCCCCTGATAGCCATATCCATAGTCATGATCACACACTCAGACACACAAAACGCCGAAGAGGAGAAAAAAGCAGGGAGCACTGAGGAGCAGAGCCTTAGGAGAGAAAAACAAAACAAAGAGACCCACATGTTAATTTAGCAGCACAGTCAGATCAATACATAGACAAGGGAGCGAGGCCACAGCACCATTGATTATGAATGGGGACTATTCTCCTCCATTGGCAGTGCCCGAGCCTGTGTAGAGCTTATTAACATCTCGTTAGTCAGCATATTTCATGAGCCACAAATACCTCCAACAATTGCTGCTAATTAAAGTGCTGCTCATGTTCATTCAGGACACAAACAAAACCTTAAAACTGGATTTTTGCCAAAGCTAATGAAAACACACGAGCAACAATGCTGCGATCAAACACGCTGTCTGTGTACGTTTGGTGTCGGGTGTGAGCGTACGTGTCACTGTGCGTGTGTGTGTTTGTTTGATCAAGCCATCATATCAGAACCCAGTTCTGTCACACGTGCACAGAGTGACAGGGAGACGACGGGGACGAGAGACAGACAGAATTCATTAAACAGGGTGAAATCTCTCCCTCTCTGTCTCTCTCTCTCAATCTCCCCTCTTGAAACTCGTTTAGTGCGGCGATGAAGATTCAATCTGCCGCTTTATGCGGTACGTGGGATGTAATTACAGAAGGAAAGAACCAGGCAAAGCTTCCACTGATTAGAGAGAGAGAGAGAGAGAGAACTAATGATTATGTATGTACTGTATGTGCCTGTGTGGGAGAGACACAGGTGACACTTCCTCTGCACTCTGAACACTCTTCAGTTTCTGTCTAATGAAGAATAAACAGCCCATATTTTACACCAGCTTGTATGTATTGGTTTTGTGTTGTGAGTCTGTCTCAGCTAAAGGCTCTTTGTGTTCCTGAATCCGCCAGCTCGAATTATACAGTTGTTCTCCTTCAGCTATATAGTTAATGGGAATTCAAAACAGGAAGAAAAGAAACAGCGCCGAAAAAGTGTAAAACATAAAACTCTTTTTCCTTTCTTAATGGGATTCGCTAGGGGATGTTTTTGTTAAGAACCAAAACCATATTAATCTCCTAAATCATATATGTGAGGGGGATCACACATGCTAAGCAGATGGTTACGACTGAAGTTTAAGATAAGGCACAGAAAGAAAAGTTGCATCAAAGTAGGAAGAGTATATTTACATATATGCATGAGAGAGCATCTTAAAAAAATACAGGGAATATTATTTATGTTATAGAACTTAAGATGAATTCCTGGCTTTGTTTAGTCCGCTTTAGTCCTGCAGGATGACTGATGGGCTCGTGCGCTCTCATGTCCTGGTGTGAACAGCTGTTAGAGAGCTGAGGGTCTGAGTATAGGGGGCATCTCATACTGTACACACTGTGAAGTCTTTTGAGTTCACTTCACTTGACATATGTTCTGCATTCCTTGCTTTAAAGGCACATTTGATTTCTTCTTTGAGACTGATTGTTACTCGAATCTTCTCGGTACTTGCTGCACTTTATTAAACTCTCTATTCACGACTGTACGTTCCAGATGTGATCCCTCAAGGTCCCGCCATGTCAGTCCTCCTTTTTACGGACTGAAGCATCTATTGTGTCGACAAGAGGGCCGTAATTATTCTTTGCGTACGCTTTGAGCCTTAATTAAATGAGTAACGACTGAGGCCTAACACATGTAGCCGGCGTGGGTGAAAGAGTCCTGGCGCGGCGCTCTGTGTGATGTGCGGTACATGTGTTTCACATTTCGGAAATGCGCGCGCAGTCGGCGAGCGGACCCCTCTACGCAAGATGTTACATGTTACTTGAAGCGTGTTTCAGCCTTGACAAAACGCCTCGTGTTGGACACATTCGCACCTGCCCGGCACGAGCATCATCAGACAGCTCTGTTCCAAGGTCGGACGGCCAAGCTAACCAGCAGCGGAGCGGCGCGGAAAGCGAAAGACGTTGACAAATCAAATCGAATCATCCGCGGTGGCATGAGATGCCGCGGTGACCGACAGATCGCGGGCGCCCGACTGACAGCCATTTCAGCCAATCAAGCGGTCGGCGGAAACGTCAAAGGACAGAGATTAAAATTTCAGACGCATTCGGAATCACCTGTCCAATCACGTCCCCTCTTCTCCACCTTGTTACTGTTTCACAATTAGCTCATTTCGATGCCAACGACTCGGCCAGGTGCTATTCCGATAAAGAGAGAGGGAAGAGGAGCAAGTAAGGAGAGGAGAGGGAAAGAGCATGTGAGGGTGTGCGAGTGAGCAAACGCATATGGCCGTGCATGTGTGAGTGCTTGTGTGGGAGAGCCATATGCTGCAAAATGGCAGCCCAGAGGGGGTGAGAAACTGATAAAGATGGCTGCACTGGAGAGAGAGGGCAGGACGGAAGAGTGCGGGCAATGAGGGAAGACAAAAAAAAGTGTGCGAGAGCATAAGAGAGGGAGATGGTTTTGAGACTAGATTGAGTATAGCGGAGCTGTCAGAGCGATATGTGTCACACAGGGCAGATGAAACCTGACGTACTCCGGCTATCGCCCACTCCTCCCTGCATCAGTCTTTCTCTGCAGCAGAGAGCGTCCCTCTCAGCTCTTTCCTGGAGAGTGGTATTGACTACGTCGGTTCGATGTTGGCTATTTCCATTTTCTCCCGCAGGGAAAGAGGAGACAAAGCAATAGAAACGGGATTTCACTTTCACTGCGGCCGAGGTTGAAACCAGAAGCTCATCAGTCACTGTGACACTCTCTATCTTTTCACTTTTCCCCACACTTTCCCTCACTCCTCCACTCCCTTTTTTTTTTTTATACGCAGCTGAAACAGCTTCCAACACACACACACACACACACACACACACACACACACACACACACACATGCAGACACAGTGCTTTCTGTAGTTCATTCCCAGGAGGAGCCCTGATTGAAAGAGGGTATAAACAAAGCCAGGTACAGCAGTCCATCTTTACCTCACACATGCACACATACGCACACTACAAACCCTACAAAACACACACATACTATGTGTACACACTTTCTGTACACATTCATACACATTTACATATATATGTTTACAAGCAGACGTATAGTGTCAACACACAGACATCTACATAAGGAGAACACACACACACACACACACACACACACACACAGACACACAGACACACACCTCTGAGCTCAGCTGTGTGGAATGAGGCCACTTTGAAGTGCTTAAAAAAACGTCCTCCCTCCATCTCCACCACTATCCGGTCCCTGCGGGATGTCTGCTATGGCAACAAACAGCGCACACGCACATACATTTACACACACACACACACACACACTCACACACTCACACACACACACACACACACAATCCTCACTTTTGGTCTTGACAAATATGCATGCATGGATCTAAACATGCATCCACACAAAGAACAACGTCACCCTGTGTGACCGCAGCAGTGAAATCACTTCATTTTGATCCTATAGCATCTGACAGGAATACACACACACATACACACACACACACACACACACACACACACACACACACACACACACACAAAACTTAATTTTTCAGCCTTGACTACATGATGTTGAACATATGCAGCATACACTGAAATGATTTTAGGCTCTTTGATACAACGTAAAGCATTACGTATGGCAAAGAACTGAAATAAACAATGAAATTACAATGAACATGTTTTTAAAGGCTTTGAGCACTCAGCTTACAAAAACACGTTTTTCTTCATTTCTAGTTGTATATTTCCATTTTTTTCATTTGAGTTAGTCCAAGTTCTGTCTGAGATTTCTTCCTTCATCCTCCATATATCTGTCACCCCCCAAAATGCAAGCGCACAGTGTTAACAGTGCTCACCAGATTTATTTCTGTAACAATAAGTATTTCTAATGACAAGTGCTGACAGGACATGAAGGTTGTCAAATTTTTTACATCTTATTTTTCAATACTGTGAACACCATAGGAACATTTAACTTACCAGATAAATGCCACAAATATCTCAAAATATTATTCTGGAAGTGAACAAAATTATATTTCTTTGTAATTTAGATGAGCTGGATATATATTATTACAATATACGATTAAAATTATTAGAATACGCTCAACTTACATTAGTTACGTTAACAATTATTTATAGTTGCACATGATGCAAAATAGAAATAAATCAGTAATAAGCTGTCAGGTCTAAACTCTTTTTCTGTCCATGTTTGGATGGCTCACTTATTTTTTATCTCTATTTCGGCCACCTGCTCATTTTAAAGGAGTTGATCTGATAAATACACTTTCTGTAAATAACGGTATTGATTGGGTTAAAGACAAAATGGTGCTAAATACCTTTCTTTTGATAACAATAATGTACACTCAAC
>JAOXYL010000061.1:3562972-3577056 GCA_028564955.1 Terapon puta
TAAGTAACTCCCAGATCCACTTTATATATAGTTTATGGACACATTTTTCCAAAGGTCCTTGCAGTGCTTTGTTATAATAAACCGGTGTGTGTAAAAAAATGAAGACTTTTCTGGAAAGACTTTTCACAGCTATTTTACTTGATTGAATTTGAAAAAGAAAAGTTTCAGGTAGGTATTTGTCATAAACCCATGCACCCAAATATAAATTAATATAAATATAATAAATAATAATAAATATAAATTTAATCAATTATCTGAACTCATTTTGTATACAGTATCCGAAAAAAAACACTACAATCATTACATTACATTACAACATTTTACACATGAGGTAAAGAAACATATTATAAAAAAATATATATCTATATATAAAAATTTTCAGTACTGTTTCTGTCTCCACAGTAGCGCTGTATTTTTAAGGAGTGCACACTGTTTGCTCTGCCCCAGCATCCACCTGCCACAGTGCATGAGATCACCGGCACATTAGAAATCCACAGCTGCTTTTATGAGGCGCGATTGCTTGGCCCTGAGAACTCGGGGGAATTCAATATTTTTTCAAAGGTATAATACACACCGGTATCGAGCAATAAAAGAAAGAACAACAAAAGTGTCCATTTTCACCAGAAAAGAGCGGAGAAGCAGGAATATGAGGGAATTGGACAGAGAGGGTGTGTGTGTGTGTGTGTGTGTGTGTGTGTGTGTGTGTGTAATCGCTCAGTGCTTTAATATGATGACACCAGGCCAGTCGAGGCCATTATCAGCCTTGTAGACTGCTCTGAACACAGACAGAGAGACAGAAAGAGAGAGCACCCCCACTTTAATAAAAGGGGCCCTTTGCTGTTGTCTGATTAGAAATATCATTTCCTGACGCCCGCCTCTCTCCCTCCATTAAATCAGTCGGAGCTGAGCAGGGACTGTAGACTGTATATAATAAGCTGCAGGGAATGAGGACTGTAAAATAACTGAGGTGATAGACAGGGAGCTGCCACAGTGCCTGATGTCATGCACAGGCTAGCAGGAGCTCTTTCTCTCTCTCTCTCTCTCTCTCTCTCACACACACACACACACACACACACACACACACTTGCACACACACATTTACACTCCACCGTGCGCTCGCAGAACCTGGTGAGGTGCAGGCGCTTTAATCTAAATTGTCTGCCTCTGCTTTGATTTGCCTCCATGAGTTTAATCTGCTTCCTCCTCAGCCTGTCCCTCAAAGAAAACACAGGCATAAATAAACCAGCAGCTTTCGGCGGGACGACACACACACACGGCCGGCCACACACACACACACACACCAGGTGACCTACATAACAAACCTGATCACCATCATTAACTGCAGTATCTCCTGGTTTCGGGCTCCGGTGTAAATCACAACATTATTCATGTATTCACCCTGTTCCTGAGATGATTGTCATGTAAAGTGTATTCCAGTGTGACACGGAGACGTTTTCTTTCATTGCTTTTTCCGTGATTGTTACCATCAATTAGTATCATCATAATTATGCATGAGGCTAATTATCATGTCATTTTTCACATGTGGATGTTAATATCACTGCCACAGCAAATAGATAACGATTACTATCATTAAATGGTTCAACTCCGTACGGGTGTGCGAGTGTGTGTGTGTCTTTGCGTGATTACATTATCACCACAAGGAGAAATGGTCGTTTTGGAATGAAACAGACACTCCTTCCCAGCTGAGTGAGGGAGATGGCCTGATAAGTAGGGAGGTAATAAATAGCCTGATCCTGCCGAGAACAGCATGCAGACAGCCGCGCGCGCACGCACACACTCACACACACACACACACACACACGCACACACACACACACACACACACACACACACACATTCCCTCTTTCTGTCTCTCTCTGTTCGGCCCCTGTGGCCAAAAAGGCATCTGCTGCTCATGCTGATGTCATCTGGAGATAATAACCAAGCCCAGCGTGCCATCGGGCCACAGCCAGCATCTCAGACCCCCTCCACGCTGCATGGGCTTACTCCGATCCGGCAACCCGCATCTGGGGAGGGGGGTTGAGGACCAGGCAACCCCAAGCTGGGAACTGTGGGGAGGGGATGGCAGAGACATGCAAAGCGTAGCCGCTGGGCTGGAGGGGCACCAACAGTGAACAGTTAACAAGTTACTCTCGGTGTGTTCGGGGTCTGGCGGCCCACAACTGGAGCGGATATACAGTTTTCCTCCCCGCTACGAGCCGACGGCCTCGGCGACTGTGCTGCTGAGGGACAAAGCCAACACGTAACCGCAAACACGATGTGGGATGTTGCCTCTGGGTGCAGCGGGCGTGCCACGTTGTGCATGTGAGCTGGGGAGTCGAGGATGGGGGAGCACATGTGAAGCGAGTGTGTGTGTATGTGACACATCCTTACATTTTCACTGAGGAGTGGAAAAAAAACATTAACATTAACATTTCTAAATTCTTTTATGGCATGATGCAGAAATTTCAGGCACACCAATGGTCTACTACAGTATTACCAGGCCAAAGTAAGTACAATACTCACTCAATGCAAATGATATGACCATGTGATAAAATATATTCCACCTTATAAAATCCAGTTCATCCTGTTTTAGATCCTCTTATGAGATCCTCTTATTCCACACAGTCTGACAGTGCCACATATATTTTTTAAGAGCTTCTTCCAACTTTCCATTAACAGTAAAGGATGATGGCAGAAAAGACACAGGGTGTGTGTGTGTGTGTACGACTCCACACGGACTTGAGTAAGATGCACAGCTGGACGTGTGTGTATTCATGTGGTGTGCGAGTAGCAAAGCTCTTAAGTGGCTGTTGTAATTATGACACTTGTCCAGTATTAGCAAAGAAAGAGGTTCATTTATACTGTTTGTGTGAAATTAGAGCTAAATATCAATATATGTTGATTAGTGTAGTCATGACGATGAAGGCCCCCTAACTTAAACAAAACACTTATTTTAACCAAAACTTTGATCTCTCCCTGATGAATAAATATTCTGCAGATAATCAATGACGACGCGACCTCCCTTGCCTTAGTGTCAGGTTGTGATTGCTCTTCATTAACATGGCGCCATGAGAAAAGCACCACACAGACAAGTGGGTCAGAGAGAATCTGTAGAACAAAGCCTGGCTCTGCTAGGCCTTATAATATTTATCAGTTAGGTAATGCTCACATAAGAAGCCAAGGAAAAGGCGATACAGGGGCTCTCTTTCACTCCCTCTGAAACACATTATATAAATCCTAACCTTGCAAAGCCTGAAACCATGAAATAATTGTCTAAAAGTGTTTATTGAACCATCTGACAAGTAAAAAAAAAGAAGCTGAATATCAATTTGCACGTGTGTGTATATGCAAATGAAAAAGCTTTGTTTGTCTCATAGATCATTTGATAACCGTTTCCACAGAAGTCGGCCTGTAGCAAAAGCACACACACACACACACACACACACACACACACACACATCATATCATCATCATATGTGCACTGTACACAGACACACTAGGACCTGCACAAAGGCACACACCCTCACACAAAGACCCACCTCCAGTGTGTGCGTAATGTTCATAATGCCCCTAATGTACAGGGCCCGCAGACACACACACAACTCAAGCTGACATTACGTTACCACAAGGTTGGCCACTCTCGCCATAATTCACCTTGCCAGAGTCCTCTGCGGGTTAGTAAATCTATCTGTGTACACGATCACAGCGAGGTAAGAGCACGGTGTCTGTTCACCGCCCTGATGCGCTGAAAGGGGCTGAAACAAGAGAACAGAACCGAGGAATTGAGTTACTTTGGACAGGATGGCTCCCTTTCCTGCCGCCCACCTAAACTGCGGTCCATTATAGGAGCTCTTAAAGGAGCTAACAGGCGTCAATCTGCCCATTTGGACAGCAGCGAGTGGGTGGACTATTAAGTGGCTGGCTGGATGGCCTCTCCTATTGTCTTCCTCCGTTTCTCTCCCGCTGACACACTCAACCTTTCCCCAGCTCCCTTGTTTGCCTCTCCGGTTTCTACCTTTTCATTGTTACTTATATTTTGCGTCAGTCTTAATTACCCGACCCCTTAATTTCTTATGTGCTTCAAACTGCCCCCTCTGATTCTTCGTGTGTCTCGCGCCTCCCGTCTCTTCCTGCGTCTGCCCGTCTCTCCCCTCATCCGGCGCTCTCTCTGTCTGCTTCTATCTGCGTCTCCTTCTCCTCTCAGGCCTGCCTGTCTGCTATCTGCGAGCGTCAACCCCTCCGCGTCTGTGGAGGAGTAGGAAGCCTTGAAGACGAAGAAATCAAATTGTCTGCTAGCATCTAATTCCCCCCGACATCCACTTCAGCCTGGCTGTCTTTACCCGCATCCTGGAGGGAGGGAGGAGGGAGGAGGGGTGGGTGGGTGGGTGGATGGAGGATGCAGGGGGGGGGAGGCTGTGGAGGTAGCAAGGAGTGGGGTGAATGTGTGTGCGTGTATGTGTGTGTGAGTGTACAAGAGAAAATGTGTGTGTGGGGGGCAGTTGGCTGCAGGCGGATTCTGACTCCCTGTGCTTCTTGTCAGATCGAGCGCGGATCAACCTGAGGCTCAGACCTCACCTAGGCAAGAATTTACAACGCAGGAGCACATGCACACACATGCCGCGCACACATAATATATACAGTACAAACACCACCCCTGCACACACACTGCTACACTTCTCCCCGACTCGGTCTGGACGGGCTTCACAAACAAGCACTCAAGGTAAAAACTACTGCATCCTCCTCTTACAACAGTGTAGGATTCACAAAATCTTTATTCTGTGTTGATACAGAACAGCTTATATATGAATATTTGAAGGTTGCACATTCTTATAAGTGGAGCTAGAGCTGTACTGGAGGGCATATTCACTACAGAAACTTAATGCCCTTCACCTTACATAGTTAACAGGCCTTTGTTTAATTGAAGCCATAAAAACCAGCACATACATCGTCATACAAATGTTACAAAATACACGATCTAAATATGATTTACTTTTAAATCTTGTGTGGAAAGGCAATTTTCCATTTTCCAACGCTAACAAAAGATGACTGAATGCAATAAAAGAAACCTACAAGATCCATTATGTAAAAAAAAAAAAAAAATGTTCGAGGTTAGCTGAAAGTGTACAGGTCTCCATTATGTGCAGAGCGCTGCAGCATGTGATTGCATGTCACAGATGCGCACGCTGAGAGGGGTCTATTGAGTAAATATGTCAACTGTTCAACACGCAAATAACGTCCACCCAGCAATTTGTCATTGTCAGAACATATTGATGCACAGTCTGTGTACTGAAAAGAACGGACTGATATATCGTAAAATCCAGTAGCAGCAGTGAGATAAAACAACAGGACAACAGTGTAAAGGAATACTTCCTGACACTGGGCCTAATTTTTTTTAATTTAACAACACTCATCATTAGACGCTTGCCGAGTCTTTGTCTGAGGGGTTCGGCTCAGGTTGCCTCTGTAACAGACTCCCCGACACGTTCACGAGAGGGCTCATGTAACGGTTGATCCCTGCGTTGAGACAAAACCCATGAAATGAGGTAATAACAGGAGACCTCCAGTCTCGTCATTATCTCTGCTTTACTGTGAGTAAATGACATCATTATCAGTGGGTATTGATTGTCTTCTGGCTGGGTGACAGCAGGTCAGCTAATAGATGGTGGTTATTCCAGCCGAGGCTGTACCTTTATAGACTGGAGAGAGCTCAGGACCAACACATTAGCGCTTCAGCGGAGACGGGCCGTAAACTACGAGATGGGATTATCGAACATAACGTTGACACCGCGTCTCGTATGTGCATAAAGACTTTCTGAAGAAATGATAAAAGCAAACTGCTCATGCCTGCAGTGCAGCACTGAACACAGCTCAGCTATTTCTGGAGCCGCCACAGCCTGCACGTGCACACAAAGACACAACTGTCTGCACACACAGGCATATCGTACAAACCCACACACACACTTTACATTTTATGTGGGCTTTCTTTATCATACAACGGCCTTTATTATCCGACCTCACCTTTATGTATTTGTTATCAACTGGGCCTCTCTTCCAATATCCTCGCTACTGTTACATACATTTTTAATAAACCCTTTTTTCACAATTCTTCCTGTACCTCTCCGAGCACTGCTCCTCTATTTAAAGGGTTCTTCTAATCCCCATTTTCCTTCTTTTCCCAGCTGTGGGTTATTTGGCTGTGTAGGACGGTGCTGCCAAGTGGTCGGGCCATCACCGCAGTGACTCTGACCCTGGCATTGTGCATCTCTGACTCTCTGACCCCGGGGCACAATGGCTCCACTCACAGCCCTCCAGCCCGCCTCAGCCCTCACTGTCAGCCTGAGAATAGAGGGGGGGGTAAGAGCGGGGGTGATGGAGCAGGGGCAGGGCGAGAGGAGGGGAACCAGGGAAGGAAAGTGTGTGTGTGTGTGAAAAAGTCAATGAAGTGTGGCGACTGAAGTTCTATTGCCTCTATACATCTCATAAACATCACACACTTTATCAGAATCCCATTGAGCATTTTCCACGGATGAACTATATTCTATCTATTCTATATCTATGAATTGTTTTATGAACATTTGCGCATATTATTTAGTGTGATTTCTATGCGATATATATTTTTTAAAGGAGGTGATCCTGGCTGAAACTTAAAATAACACTCTGAACAGGAATGCGTGCAGGCAAGTTTACAGGAAATGATCTGCAGTGTCGAGGAGCAGCTTGTATCTGCCTGTTCTCATCATTTTCCCGTCATTTTTTCTCTTTTATTTTATTGACCTTTCACTTTCAAGTTTGATTTATACGATTTGCGTCGCGGGGGTTTCGCGGCTGGCGTTCTCTGTGTTTCCAAATTAAAAGTCATTATTCATTTATGAGTGTTTTACTACAAACAAGATGATCCATTTACGACTTCTTCTAAGAGAAGCCGACGGGCCTGTCGTGGCAGGTCCGAGGGGAAGACGCCAATAAGGTCCATTCAAACGAGACATTTCACCGGCAGAATGCGGCTCACGGTGTGTTTCTATTTTCACATACTGATATCAGACATAAGGCCAGTGTCACATTTGTGCGGCCTGATCATTTTTTTTTTTTTTTTTTAGTTGTGTCTGATTTAAATAAACAGCAGGTTGGACGCAAGCCTTTCTCAACAGCTCTGCCATCTCTGCTGACAACGCCCACTACAGATGGTGGCACGCCAAAAGTTGCAGATTTTTCAGTTTTAATGTCCTATATGATGCGTATTCCTGACTCGAGGGTGGGATATAACGTCTGAAGCTGCTTTAAGGCCAGACCACAGCTGTCTTTTTATGCCAGTAAGCTGAAACACTGATATCAACGCATCGGCTTGGCGTTCCAGTCCAAGTATCTCAGCCAGGATCTACATATGAACATGTTTTAGTTGAGGGTTCACACATCTTGGAGGATTGATGGATGTATTTTTTAACCCGAAACAGTGGCTACTCATATTAATGTAACAATAATCTGGTGTTGGCGCACACATCCAACTTGGCTTGTCTTATTTTCTGTGGCAAATGAGAAAAAAAAAAGAGAGAGAACAACCATTAGATAAATTGAGCTTGAAATGAAGAAATACCCCAAATGTCAAAACAAGTATCTTATGAGCTGCAGGTAATAGTGGAAGTAATTACTGTAGCTGTAACGTGGTAATGAAGATTAATGGTCGCTGAGTCATGTTAATAATGCTGACTCTCTGTTGTACGCATCAACTCAAATAGCAGCTATGAGCAGTCATTACTTTAACCGCTGATGGACTAGCAGCTTTTTAAAGTTTAAATGTGCTCATTAGGGGCTTTAAAAAGCTGGTATTACCTCCTGGTAATCAGACAGGCAGTCAGACATCATGCATTTGTGGCCGGCAGATCTCTTAAAAAGAAACACACGTCGTACTTGTATGTTCCTCTTCGCTCTTGTTTTCTCTTTCTGCTGCGTGTCAGTAAATCTTCACGGGGAATTTGAAAGTCTCTGCCTTTTCTGGGTTAACAAACAGCAGTGTGAAGCACTTCAACTTGTTTCGCAACTTTTTTATTTAAATTATTTTTGCATGTTTTTCGTACAAGTATTCTCATTTGCCTCCCGCCTTGCATCAGATGTTCTACTCACTCTGCGTGTTTTAACTTCTCTCCTTTTGCTGCAGTGTTTTGCAGCGTTTCACCATTATGAGTCTACTTTTTGTTGCTTTTCATTTTGATGCGTGTTTGCCCTTAAGCCCCACTATACTAAACGTGTCTGACACGTATACATGTTACACGTGCATGCAGGCCGCTGCTATAATATTACAGTGATGATGACGAGAGGAGCAGGATTAAACACAGTGTGTCCTGTTTTTTCATATCACTGTAATATCACATTTGACATTTACCGTTCTTGCTAACATGTTACAAAATGAGAACTTATGCAAACACTGTGAGGCTACGTGCGTGCCTTCAGGGTTCAAAAAGAAACCAGTGATGATGGAGGCCAGATTAGCTGTTGATACTCCGATTGTGTACTAAGAAACTGTTGACTGAGCAGAGTTCCCATGAGGGCTTAATCCATGCTGGTACACAGAGAGGCCGGGCTGCCCTCAAGGTGAGCTGTGTGTGTGTGTGTGTGTGTGTGTGTGTGGGAGACAGACGGATGATTGCCTGGTGAGACTCACACATGGGTTTGCAGCCACTCCTATGTGACGTGTTTCACACCATGCCGGGTCATCAGAGGGTCAGCACAAAGAAAGACAGCGAGAGAAGGTTCACATTTAAATATTATTCTCAACAAAGATTTGAGTATATTTGCGTTTTTTTCCCCTCTAAATGAAATGTTTTCAAATGAACTAAAATGTCAGATATTTATCATTTTTGCATTTTATCAATGTTGGGTGTCATTCAAATGGTTGTCAATTTTTGCATTCACAATAGATCAAATGACTTCATGTAAGGGTGTCCCTCTGACTCTGTGCCCACTCTCATATCATATTTTCTTAAAGCTTCTTTTAAACCCCTATTCAGTGCCTTATCACCAGTGTTTTTAGAGGCAGTAGGCATCTCTTTTCAATGACAACTAGCATGTAAAGAAATTTCTCTCAGGAGCCGGTGGAAATCAAAACAAAGCTAAAAAGTGAAATAAAAGGTGAATATTGGAATTTCATTTGTCAGACGGGCCTGACTCCAACTTGTGTAATATAATGTAAATGCAATGCTGCTCTGTGTCTGCTGCATGTGTAACTAGGCAACCACTGCGATAAACACTTAATGAAATAACAGATATCTCTTCCAGTTGCTAGAAAATTACAATTTATCTCTCACTCACGACCACCTCAGATTTATTCTCAGCACTGAGCAGTAAATTGAGACTTAAACATGAAATTATCTCTTTATTAACAGATTCAGTGTTTCTGTAGTGAAACTGTAACTTTCACATCTATAGGAACATCAGCACAGTGCCACGGACTCCACTTTTTACTTTTTCCTTCGCACCGTGGGCGTTATTTGGGAAACTGTCGTGCACTATGGAGTAATTACGCCGTGATATGGGCACAGCCGTGGTTTGTCTCATGCACACACACAGTTCTTGGAGTCGCTCTAACCAGGCTAAATAAGTGAAAACACCTGGGAGGGTCGACCGTGGGTCCAAGCCGATGGTGTTTATTGCTTAGCAGTGGCAACCAGGAAGGAAAAATCATTGTGTGTTAATTATTGTAGAATAAAATCAAAGCCAAATCCAATCCTTTTGTTTATTAGCCACGTTCAGTTTTAGTTGAAAATGTCTTAAAGGGGTGAAAGTTGTGTTGCTGGGTTATATCATTATGAGGTTTTATTAATATTCATTCTCCCCCTAATTGATAAAAAATGGGCTGGACAAAACATTAGAAACAGCTTTCATTTCAAGGCGCTGAGGCCTAATTTTGATAATACTGTGCAGCAACAAAACAACAAAACCCAGCATGTACTGCAGCTAATGTTACTGCCACTTTTTTTTCTAAAAAATGTAACAGTCCTGTGCTGTAGAGCGGAGCCCTTTTGTTTTTAATTAATGTGACAGTTTTACTCTCACATCAAGGGGAGAGGAATCTGGCAGCGAGAGGCGTTTCTGACCGTAGTATGAAATCGTTCACACTCACAGTACACAAAGACGGCTCCTGGCTGTAAATTTCACACAGACAGACGCACACAAAAAGACACGCGCACGCACACACACACATACACACACACACACACACACACACAAAACACACACACAAATTCACCGTGATCTAGAGTAATTGCAAATAACAAGCCTTCTGCTCTGACATCCAACCTCTATCAATTAAACATCAAATATTCTCCCCAGTTTTGCTGCTGCCAAACACATTCTTCTTTGCTTTAATCCCAAAAGCTGAAACTCAACCCTGTTAAAAAGCCAGTGGAGAGAGAGACAGAGAGAGAGAGAGAGAGAGAGAGAGGAATCAAAGCATGTTAATCGAGCCCTACAGTGCAGTATGCTGTGTGTGTGTGTGTGTGTGTGTGTGTGTGTGTGTGTGTGTGTGTGTGTGTGTCTTTTACTCAGACAGTACCAGGAAGAGAATGGGAGCCAGAGTAGATGTGCGTGTAATCATTTTTATTCTTGAACCCCCACTGCTCTCTCTCTCTCTCTCTCTCTCTCTCTCTCTCTCCCTACTCCCTGTCTCTCCAGCCAAGCTTTATCTGTCTCTCTCTCTCCCTCCAAGTCACTGTCCATAATGCACTCTGACAACACACAAATCACTGGAGTGGTTTCCCGGCAACAGAAGGAGGGTTTGGGGTTTTGGACCCTGATGGAGCCAAAAACGTCTTCCAGGAGAGGAAATTGATTCAGTGGAAGTCTTAAAAAAATCCTTCAGATCCAGTCAATAATCACCACCAGATAGAAAAAAAAAAACGAGGGAGAAGGGGTGCAGGAGAAGGGGAGGGAGGGGAGGACATTGATTATCCTTGTTCTCTGCTGCCCAGTACACACAGGCAGTAAAATCAAGAGCTGGGGGGAAGCCAATGGAACAGCATGACAGTCTGATGAAAGACAGTGGTGCTTTGGGCTTGTGGTCAGAAATCAAAGTGTCCCCTCTCATCTCTCCCCGCTCTTCCCTCTCTCAGTTGGAACCATGTTTTCCTCTCCCAACCACTCCCTCCAGCACACATTCATTTCTCTCTGCCTCCCCCCTGTGGCCGCCCTTTGCAGCTCGGTGCTCCAACTCCAGGATCAGTAAACGTGAACCTCGGCCGATCAGAGGGATTCTTTTTAAAATCCAAACCAAATAATCACCTGGTGCCACTTTACAGTACACTATGACCAGCTGTTTGGTAGTATAAATGATTTCCAGATATGTAATAATCCCTCTCAGTGTAAAATAAAAAACCTTTGGGTTGCCAGTTTGTGAGTGCAACGTTCAATAAAGGATCCTCATATTGATTATGCCCCTCATAATCTGGCAACCTGGCGTCTGTTAATCATGTGTGTACTTGGACATGATTTTACTGAAAAGAACCTGTAAAGCATCACTAAACGATTGATTACATTTATTACATTCATAGCACTTCACACACTCTGTAGCCAAGTGGTACTTAACATGTCATTAAAATTTAACCTTATATTGGATAGTGCAAATAAGTATATAGGTCTGTAAGTGCAACAATAAATACTACAGGAAACAGAGATATAAATCTCCTAGTTATTGAAATTAGACATATATTTGTTTCCTTTAGCTTAGAGGAAATGTCAGAATTTCCACTGTCTATAAAGAGAAATATAAAGAAATATAGACTCTGCACATTTAAACTATTCTAACATTTAATGTGAATGCAACATAATTCAAATCAGACCTTCATACTCATTGTAGATATCATAAACAAAATTACATTTCAGGTGTTACTCCTCGCTACATGCTTGTAGTGACTCAGATTACATGGTGCTTACATGCCTCACACTGTAAGGCAGGTGGGCGTGCGCTGAGGCCTGAGGGCAGAGTGTCAATCACCCGCAGAGCTGCCAGGCCTTAACTGGAGGCCTCAGAGCGGGAGACGAAAAACAAACATTTTACTGGCACCCAGCTGCAGTAAGCCCCCGATGATTTAATCTCCTCAGTAAAATTAATTTGACGAGCTTTGAGCCAGTTCACAGGACAAACACGGCCCAATTAAGATAGAAGAATGCTGTGTGCCGCTCTGTCCGTCCGTCCACGAAGCTGCAGCTGCAGCTTCAGCAGGTGAACCGTGAACGCTGCTTATATGAACTTAGTCATGTCAGCACTGTTTGACACCGTCCGGAGGCGTTTTTTTTCCCTCAAAATGTCAAATATCCAATCATGTTCACATTCTTCAATCTCATTTAGGCACTAACTGCTCACGTTTTCTTATATCTCTGCATATAATCTCTACAGGCTGTAAGCACCATACTGCATTTACATATTTCTAAGACAAGAACAAACTCACGATATGAAATGTACTGATTTTATTCAAAGATATATGTTTTTTCTATTTGCTTTTTACATCCCTGTCGCTCTGAGAATTTTTTCTCCGGCTCTGCTGAGGTCTTCCAGGCGTCTTCTCCCTCGCTCCTCGGCAGCAGATATGATGGTTGCATTTACTGCAGAACCTCTCTGTGCTTCTCTTGGAGCGCCTCAGCACATCACCCAGTCTGTGAGTGCTGCAGTTCTGATGTCTCCTCCTGCTCCGTGTCCTCCTCCTCTCCTCCTCTGTCCGCCATTTATCTGCGAACAGGTAGAAGTTGGGTCGTGCAGGGTGTCTCTCCGTGTGGTGGCTGGGAGGCTTGAATGATGACGTGGAGGGCACGCAGATCTTAGAGGCCATCGTCTTTCCAGGAAACAGCACATATTTTCCCTCCACACATGGAGCTGGTCCAGGAGCTGCTCCACATTCACACACAAATGACAGTTAGCATGAAGGTCAGGGAAATGTGCCATTCTGAAGCCTTTTATGAAAAAATATATTTATAAGAATATTTTGCAAATCAGATGCTCAGCTCAAGTTACCTCCTCCGTTTGGTTTCATCCGTTTTCTGGGGAGAGTCGTTTATTATTTGAATACTCAGATTACTGTGAGCGCGTCCTGTGAATAATCAGATGGGCAGTGTCCTTTGAAAAATAACAAATTATGTTTTGAATTTACACGAATTTAAAAAAATATGAGTCCGATTTTTGCTGGAAGAAAGAAAAAAGAAAAAGGGAAATTGAACTGTATCTGAATATTAATGAGTCATGAATGAATCTTTTCTTTTGGTGAAGCCCCTGACATCACAGAAACTTTGTGCATGAAGTGCGGCCTTTTCTCATTAAATTCTAGATATTCTGAAAAGACAAAAAATATAAATATGAAGAAAAATGAAAATTATGAATGACATAATACCTCTGGAAACTCTATAGATTTATCAAATGTGTTTACCTTGATAAACTAAACCAAAATTTCCTGCCTCTTTAAAATGCTGACTGAACAGAGACTTGAATCACTTCAGGGTTATTTCATGAGTTGTGAAAATGTAAAGCCAAATGGGTTAAGTTAACTGAATTGAAACCATCACGTCATTTCCTCATTACACACATATCTGAATTCCTTTTTGCACAAACATGATCAATACGATGAAATGTGTAATTGGGAGTAGGGGCTAAAGTTGAAGGTTGGAAATGTGGGACGCCCCCTTATGGAGAGTAGAAGACCGTTCCAGATCTTCACAGAAAGAGCATTTTGTCCAAAAGCTGTTTTTCTGTGGGGTCCCCTCTGCATGAGGCCCTGGTCCTGAGACCGCTGTGAGCTCTTATTCACATTTAATGTATTAAAAACAAACTAAGTTTTCCTTTCTTCAAAAAGGGTCAGTTTCAGCTCTCAAACTATGAATGTCGGACAGTGTGCATGTATGACTGAAATATTGCATGTGATTCAAACTGTAGTGCTGCCACCCCATATAAAGGGCCACCAATGTCCTTCAGGCACTGAACCTTCAAAGATGTGGAAGAAGCAGGTCGGCCAGTCGGAGTAGATGCAGAAAAAAAGTTAAATTTATTGACAAAAAATAATAATTCAACCAGACAAAAATTGAGCCCCAGAACTTAAACAAACTAC
>JAOXYL010000061.1:3577156-3589404 GCA_028564955.1 Terapon puta
AATCATTCAACCCATTATTAACTAAAATAAGTAAATCAATAAATCAATCAGGAACCCAATTTTACACTAATAATATATATTTTTTTACACTATAAAATATCCAAACAAACACAAAGCACAACACTATTTATAAAATAAAAGATGACCTGGTGGAAAGGCAATAAGCAACCTTTTCACACAAACAAAATAAAGTAAACAGGAGAATGGTGATGTAATGCCAACACGCTCTGTGAAAATGACGAGCTTCACACTTGAATGAGGTTCATGTAAATATTGCTACATTTTTATTAATGTGGACGGTGAGACACGCTGGAAACATAAATATTACAACCTTCATCACAGAGTCTGACAACAAAATCCACTGAAAGGAGCTCCTTAAAAAAAGTACTTCAGCAACACCGGCGTCTCTCAGTCGACTATAATCACAAGGCCTGAGATTAACTCTAAAATCCAAAAATCTAAAATATCAAATACAAACAGACTGAAAGATACAAAAACACAGGAGATGGTTACGACAGACCCAGAGTGTTAAAATAAAATCCCCCACAGTGGGAAATGATCTACAACATATTGTAGAGATACACCATTACACCATGTTATAATGATACGTTTGTTTTTAGTGGATACTTTTGCTTATACGTGAAACAAGTGCCCTCAAAAAGGGAGGCAGCACAGCGTAGAAAATGTTTCTACTACAGTGATACAGCTTCATTCACTCTTTAAAATACAGAACACATTATGAGAGCACTATTTCCACCCAGTTACTCAGAAGTATCATAGATACATACTCGTGTTTACAAAGACAGTTCTTGTAAAGCTCGTTTAATCTCGTCTAAGATATTAATCATGTTTATAAAAAAAAAAAAAGAAAAGAAAAATCATAACTCTTTGATATTTTCTGTGTTTTCTGAGACCCCACTCCATCGTGTCCTCTGCTTCACCACAGGTCAGGCTCCACCCACACGATCTTCTTCTGCTCCTCCCAGATGACGGTGCGCAGCCTGGTCAGCAGGGAGGTCTGGTCGCACCAGGAGTCCGGGGCCACGCTGTGGTACAGACACGGCAGCTTGTCCAGCAGCGGCTCCTCGCTCATCGAACACGCCAGCAGCTGCTCGTCCGACCGGCCGTTGCGCTGCAGCTTTGACCTGGAGGAGCAGACGAAGATTGATGGATGACGAACTGCACCACTATTTTTATGTGGATTCCTGTTTGTCTGTTTGTTTAATGGTGGTTTGGTTGATGGTTTTTATTTATAACTGTGCATCACATTCCTTTGCAGCCACAGTTAAGTTAACTAAACATCACTTTAAGAGCGTCAGGTTTGGCTGTCAGGCCCCGAGCATCAGAGGAAAACAGGTTTCATGTGAGATCTAGTTTGAACTGTCAACAATGGTGCACGGAGGAGATGTTCACAGAGGGCAGACTGGTTCTTCCAGTGACGGCGGCGCCAACAGACCGAAACACACTGCAGGCACGGGAGGACACGGTGTTTCTCTCTCCAGTGGAAAGATCTGTTCTCATGCTGTTGCTGTTGTTCAGACGTTTGGTGCAGTTTGCTGCGGCTGAACGTCATTCAAAGAAGCTAGGATTAAACTGAAGTCGAGCACCAGTGTTACGTAACCGCGCATTCAAAGGAAGGATTAGTCTCCTCAAGTGGAGCACTTTATGCAAACAACTTTAAAGGATGCAATAAAGAAGAGATGCACATCCTTTGTACGGTCTCTATAGTAACCGTAATCCTTTTTATCACTATTCTGATTTGATGTTTTTACTATTCAGTCATAGTTCAGATTTCTTTCTTAGTTTGGAACAACAGGTAAAAGGTAAGATCTTTTGTGTGTAAAGTACGCTCTGATCAAGAACAAATGTTTGTTTTGAATGATTTCCACTGTTCTTCTCCACAGAGGCCAACAGTATCTGCTTCAATGTGGAGGGTTAAAGTCAAGCGTGATCCGTGTCTGGAGCAGCGAAACTATGGCAGATATCAGGCAGGTCATCAGTTTAATACTTTCCTGTGCAGTTATCATCTGAACGTGATAACAGAGTCACGAGCAGCGAGGCGAAGGAGGCACGTGAAGAAGAAGAAGAAGAAGAAGCAGAAGAAGAGGAAGAAGAAGAAGTAGGAAAATTTACCTCAGTTTACGTGCGCTACGTGCAGACTGGCCGATGAAGACGATAATGGGGAAGATGTCGGCCCGGTGCAGCCGCCGAACGCAGTCCAGGCCCAGCGGCAGGACACAGTGGATCCCCTGAAGGACGAGAGAGAGCAGAGGCTGGAAAGTAGATCTTTGTAATGAGCGTGATTTAAGACCTGTGCTATTAAGGGAAATATATCTTAATGATCCCCACCTAAGAATATGTTTAACATTAAAATCTGTGTTTTAACTTTTTAATTTGTACAATTTTCTGTAAAAACCAAAATGCAAAAGCACCATAAAACATCATCTGTAAAGAAAAATTGAATAATTAATGCATCTATCCTATATAATCACTGCTTCATTTTGTGGTAAGAAAAAAAAAGATTATTTTTGTTGTTATTAGTATCATCAATATTACTCATTCTGCTGCCGCAGTGCTTTAAAAGCTACTTGTCAGCGTGCTAACAAGCTCACAATAAAAACACCAACATGCTGATGCTTAGATAGTCATGTTTATCGTGTTCTCCAGCTGCGGTTTAGGATGTTAGCACGAAACACAAAGCACAGCCGAGGATGATGGGAATGTGATATTCGGTCTCGAAACAAAATATGGGACCAATAAAAATGTTGCCCTGATGATGGCAGTGCAGATAATGAGACCTATTTTAGTCACGCAAATACACCACGCCAAGTGCTGCAAATAACACATAAATCTTTCTTTTATTTTGCTTAATAAAACTTAATAGGGAGCCAACTTAGCAGGCGTGTGCTGTATTTCTTCTCCACTCTTTTTCACACCACAACTTAATGAGCCTCATTCTCTGCTCTTCAGTTACCAGCCCCACTAAAAGTGTCCGAACAAATATCCTGTCTTTGTGTCGAATGTTCTGACCTTCTTCATGACTTTCTCGACGCTCTGCAGGGTGTAGCAGCAGTTTCGGCCCCGCTCACACTCCTCCAGGATCTCGGACTTCTGCATCCGGGCTGCGTGCTCACTGCAGCTCAGCACCTCTGTGGAGGGGTGAGAGGGGGTGAAGGGAGTGGGAGAGAGAGAGAGAGAGAGAGAGAGAGAGAGAGAGAGAGAGAGAGAGAGTTCTTAGTAAGGATCACATTTTCCCACAAAGATAATTAAACTTTCATTTCACCTTATCGTGGCAGGGAACACAAGCAAATGTGTATTGCCTTTATAGCCTCTATCATTTTTATAACTATTTATTCACAGACTAAATTTCCTTCCTGGTTTGCGGCAACAGACAAACATGTGGCCTGTCAAGTCAAACAGAGTTATCTGCCGGCACAGGAAGATGTGTCCCTCCTCTGTATCCGCAAAATGTCTCTTAAATGCCGCATGTTCCAGTGGAAACAGAAATAAAATAGAAATGCGCGAGGTTTCACTTCAGTAAGTAGCAACGCTTTGTTTCTCACCAGGCTCGCAGAGCTGGAAGCCCTGCCAGGCCGACACCTTCTTGGCCAGGATGCGTCCCAGCACGGTGGGCAGCAGCAGGACAGGCCTGCACACAGGTGGGTAATGGGGGGTGACCAGGGTGTAGGGCATGAGGGACACACAACTTTTGGTGGCGGACGTATCGCCTGCGTGGGGGGAAAGCACACACAGTGAGAAAGGTGAAAGTGAAAGATTCATTCGTTCGTTAAACGTTTATCAAACAGGAGCTCGAAGAAGCAGCGAAGCAGTACCCGAGTCTGTGCTCTTGGCCTTTTCGTTCTCTATGCTGACCCACAGAGGGTTCCTGCCCTGCCGCCCTGTGCTGACGATCCTCACTGCCTTCTCCTTATTCTGGGCCTCCACGTGGCAGCCCTGGTGAGGATGTCCAGGGATGAGTTAGCACAGAGGAGCTTTGGATGGGGTCACTGGGTGGCAGTGGTTTAGATGACTCTTACCTTCTGAGACTTCTTTGTTTGGAAGCTCATGTCTTCGATTGCTCGAATCAGAAGTCGCTGTGCCCTGTGACGTCAGAAAGTCGTTAATCGTTTCCAGCTGTAAACCAACATTGAGAGATCTTGACCCTCACATTTCTGTACCCCCCCTCAGTGTACCCACCTGTAATAGTTGGGTACGGTTCCGCTCTCGAGGTCCAGTAGCTGGCAGGGGTGGACTTGGCTGGCGTGCCATGAGTCCTCGGTGCCAGCAGGTCGCGTGTTGGTCACATGAAGGATGTCGTTGCAGGACACGGCCAGTGTCCCGTTGGTGCCGGCGGGGAGGGACAAGTTGACGCGTACGTAGAAGGAGTCTCCAGACGATGTCTCACTGCCCTGCAGCTGCTGCAGCAGCATCTCATAGTCTGAACAGACAGAGGACACTGCAGCTAAAATCTCTCTGTATTTGTGTCTCATATATCATTTATATTCAATGATATATGGTAAATATATGCTATATTAAGTCATAACTTGCTGGAAACCTCCAGTTGTGGTCATATTAGCTCCACTGCCCATATCAGACTCAAAACTTCACCACACTCTAACTACCTGTCAAAAAGTTACATTTATATTCCTGCAGTAGGCTGGAAATGACCATCAGTCAGTCGTGCATAGTGGATCGAACCAAGGAAAACAATGCACCCCCCTCTTCATGTAGAGGAACAAGAACAAATCAACCAAATGAACCAAGAAGTATCGTACACCAATATCTGCTCCATAAGGTTGAAGCTACAAAAGTAATCGCCACTGTTTCTAAGTGCAACCAGTCACCAAATAAAAAAAAATCTTCTCTAATTCTATATGCATTGGTTCATAGATACACAAGGACCCATTGTTCAACAAGCTTTGTGCACTTTGTATAATGTTGCAGCCCAGCTGAATTCTTTGGATGTTGCGAAACAAAGACGTCCTCATAAATACAGCAGCTTGATCAGGGTCATATCCTGTTTTTCAACAAGTCACAGCTTCGTGAATTACTTAATGTCACTGTAATCAAGACACACAATCTGTTTCCTGAAGGTGTCGTATCAGCTGAACCCATAAACACATAACTGATCTGTTACATCAGAGGTGCCTTATTACTACCTGTGTTGTAGCCATAAGTGTTATATAATAAACACACATGTTCTTGAAGGTGTGTGTGTGTGTAAAAGCCAATTTTTCCTGATCATTTAAAGAGCATAATATAGAAAGTTTAGGATGTGGGAATTACAGTATGAGTACAAATAGTCTCAAATCACTGTAATTACTGGAGTTGGATAGTAAATTTTGCTTCATGAGGATGGCCTGGAATTTATAATGGGAATGAGAGTCTAATTTGAAATATTACTAATTTTGTAATATTACTTATATTGAAGCTAAGAATGGAGAAATGTCGAGTGCAGTACTTGCTGTCGGACATTACCGTCTTGCCTGGGCCGAAGGGAGAGGTGACAGAGGCCTGTGACCTGCCCCAGAGCCCACATGGCCTCCTCCAGGGTCGAGTCCTCCAGCACCATGGTCAGGGCCTTCTGGTTCTGCTCGTACTTCACCTGGGGAACAACAGGATTATGAGAAACTCCTTCACGGTTGGCAGAATGTGTGGAATCGGCGCCGTTCTTAGACGGGCACCCCAACCCACCTCCACTATCTGTGCCCCCGGGCTGATGCCGACGGTATGGGCGGCGCTCTTCTCCGTCACCTGGTGCACGAACACCCCCGTCTTATTGCCCCCGATCACCGCCAGCTGGCCGAGCAGCGCCTCCCCCTGAAAGGAGATGCTGAGAACGCGGCCGTTGACGCGGATTGCCTTCGGACGGGAGCGCATCAGGAAGGGAGGGGGCGAGTATCTCGACGGGCTGGTGAGAGATTAATGAGGACAGGAGGAGAGGACATAATATATCATATCATGTCATATATATGAGTGCTGGATTAGAATTGATGAATTACGTGGGCTCTTACAGTATATCTTATATGATAACTGATGATCTCAATCAGTGCATGGCTAAAGGTGGTAATACTGTGTTTAATTCACCAGTGCTCATAAATGATTATCAGTCTCCAACAATCATAATTACCCTCTCTTAACCGTACCGCCACCTTAAGGGTATGCACAGCCTTTAATTGACCATATATCTCTCCCGTTCGGGTAGACTGCTGTCTGCTCCTCAAAAAGTAACGTGGCTCTCTTTATCTTTAACAAAGCTGCCGCAGTGGATCAGCTCACCCGTCAGTGCCGGTGCCACAAAAGGAGGAAATCCTGGGTGTCCGTTTGTCTTCAGCGCCCACTAAAAAAACAAAAAAAAAAGAGAGAGAGGCATTTTAATGATTTGGCACCAGGGTTCTTTTGCCTAAAAATAATTTGTGTGTTAATGTGTTCAGCATTGAACAGCGGCTGATAAAGGGCCTGACAAACATGAGCGGACCACAGGCCCCCTCCACACGGAAACACAAACACACGCTCGCTCCCCAGGAAGTGTAATGTTTTATCCATACGTACTGCTGGGGAGAAGCACAAAGTCTTCCAGTAGAGAATCGGTCTCTGCTGTTTCCGACCTACATGGGGAAAAAAGACAACATCGACATGAGCACCTCACACACATACACATACATGCACACACACACACAGACACACACTGATGATGCTGAATGACTACTAACTTTATTTTCATGAAGTAGTAAGGTGTGTAACTATCTGCCACGCTACAACCCCCAGACTGGTTCGGTAGGTTGGACTAATTATAGTCTGGAGACGACAAAGCAGAATTTTTTGTCAGTTCCCTTGAGCAGTAACACAAGAATCGAGAAATATGAGTCTGAGCCCGTGAAGTCTATTCACAGCACACTGTCAGTGGAGTGTGTTTGGTCCTAAGCACCCCCTGCTTGAGGCTTACTTGTTTTCTGCCTTGGCTTCGTTTAATCAAGCGCCTCTCACTCCTGTAAATCTATAATCCACCGGAAACTGGATGTCATCAACAACTTCAGCAGGAAGGAATTCAGAGGTTGGGAACGTTAGTAAGTAATTAGTACGTCATTCTTCCTGGTGGGTGTGCTGGCAACGGCCTCGTCAGTGGAACTATAATGATAATGTACTATCGAACAAACACATGAAGAAACATGTGCTATGGATGAATGTAGAAATACACACACCTGCTCTCCGCGTACAGACACTCCTTCCTCCTGCGGAGAGACTCTGGACTCGGAGGCTCTACGTTTCTGGATCGGACGCTACTGGCTGCTGTGTCTTCACACTGTAACAATGCAAGGAGACTTTTTTAGTTTACATATCTAAGCAAATGACACAAAAAACCAAGAACATGTTGAAATCGGGTAAATGTTTGTTAAAGAATATACTGACTGATGAGAGCACATATAAAAGCCAATCCAACTTCAACAAAAAAAATTTTTTTTTCAGTATCAAACTTAAATAGATATAGATATAATACAATCAAATAATGTTTTAAAGAATAAGGCTGATTTTTTTTTGCAATCATCAACAAATCCCACAAATAGAACAAAATCAGTCATGTCTTTATCAGTCTGCCTAACCTCACCTGCCCCTGCCTCAGGCTACGTACTGACGTGGACGATCACACATTTGTGGAATTAACTCGAATGACACTACAGTTCCCATGACGAAGCAGAATGTGACCTGGTGCAGCGGTGGGGTGTGTTTTTATCAACAACTGAATCATAAGTTAATAATAAAGCTCTATGGCAGACTGAGGCTGTGGTTACACAAACAGTATGTGTTAACAAAATCAGTTTGTTCGTGGTCTCAGACAGTTCACGGCATTTGTTGAAGTTAAGGAAAATACAAACCTGTCCGGCTTTTTCTTTAAAACAAAAACCTGAACAGGAACTGTGCGAGACTGAAAATAAAAGTTATGATGTAAAGCAAGTGAAGCAAACGAACAATATAAAGACTTAGACAAAGGATTTAATGTCAGTGTTTGATCATGCTCAGACATGATCAAACACTGACCCAGCTGTAATAAAATAGTAATGGTTGATCTCTCTCTCTATCACACACACACACACACCTCTGAACTCAGTGACATTGGATTGACTGCATCCATGCGGCAAAGTCTGCGTCTTGTCGGGGAAGGAGATTCTTCGCAGCTGGATCTCGGGCTGTCCCAGTCCATCTCCGTCTCCTTTGACAAAAACAACAGAGCCGCGTGTTAACATGTTTCTTTCTCCATGTGTTATTTTCATGCGTGCGCTGACACGTGCCGGCGTTAAACTTTACATCGGAGCGCTGCCACTGCTCTCTGGCGCTGCACCTGGCCTGCAGGCCGAACACTCGCTCTTGGAGCTCCATCAGCTGAGACCTCAGGGTGTCCTTCTCAGCCAGGATGCGGGCGATCATGGCCTGGGCCTCGTCTCTGGACAGGTACGCCTGGAAGCACATGCAGCGCTCATTTGTACTTTAAACCATACTCAACACAGACACACCTTTTTTTTTTAAATTAACACAGCTCGAGTTGATACTTTGTAGAGAAACTGCAACGTCATGACAGACAATCACGGTTGCTCAACTCGCCACATTCCACCTGTAATTCAAAACGTGAGCATGCACTGTCTCAATCAGAGTGTTTGAATGAAGCAGCACTAACGTACGTGTCAGATTCGCTGCCAGTGAGCCGTGCGGTATGCAGGAAGTTGTCAAAGTGGCGTCTGTGGCTGGCAGCTTTGTATCTTTTGGCAAATTCTTGTGAGCGCCACCAGCTCGGGAACAATACGCGACAGAAACCTCCGCAACAATGTCACTGTTGATGCTGCACGATAAGCAAGCCTCGCACATAACACCGCAGATTTAATGGTGCGTTTACTTTGTACGGGAAAGTGCTGGTGGAGCGTTTGAAGCTACTATCTTGATCATAATCCTTTAATCCGCCGCGATGAATATGGAAGAACACTGGACAATCTGAGTGTTGCCTCCCTTTGTGTAAAATTTAAAGTGCTGAATTTTCTCATCAAGCACTGGTATTTTCTTCCAGCCTTTCCCCCCCTTTTTTTCTTCTTCTTTTTTTTTTTAATAAAAGAGTGACAGGCATGAAACACAAGGTATGCCAATCCCACCGTCGTGTCCATGCAGATCCTTTGTGTAACACATCGCGCTGCAAGCGTGATCCACTAATTACACCCAGTAGCTGTCAAGCATTAGCACAGTCGCGTGTTGTCGGTTACCGCGCGGCTCCAGTGGAGCAGCTGGCAGCTCCGTGACTCGCTCGTGGCCACCTGACAGTTGTTTCGGTGTGGGTGTATTGTTCACTTCGTTCTTCGCGGAGGACAAGCCTCAGAGATGTTTAAAAGAGCGGCTGACAGGCAAGTAAGAAATTGGCCCTGCGATGAATCATTCCAGCCGGGAACCATTGCAAAAGCCCGGATTATGTAAGCGTAAGACCTGCACACCTGTCCTTGAATACTACTCAGTGACAAAAAGGAGGATAGTATTTCCAGGGGAGAGTCTCAGTAGTGTCCCTTGTCAAAGAGATACATAGATAAGAGGAGGTAAAAACAACACACCCACACACACAACAGGGAGTTACTGTGAGAGCTGCCTGATATTTGATCCTCTCCACAGCAGCATTTCAACCTGAACAACCAGACGACGTGACGTGATGGAAGCTAATTTCCAAGAAGGCTACACACAGATAGAACTGAAAGTGAATTTGGCGGGTGTTCGCCAAAGACGAAGGCGGCTTGAGTGATGGGATTGCTGTCGGTCCCTTTACCTGGTCCCTCTCTGTCTGCAGCTCTCTCATCTGGTTCTGGACCACGGTGCTCTTCTGCTGGTGCATGTTACAGTCCAGGGTCAGCTGCTGCACCTGGAGGCTCAGGCACTCCTTCTGATCCAAGAGCTGAATGCAAAAACACACACATGTTACAACGCAGATGTGCAGAGCCTGATGAGCAAAAAAAAAAAAAAAAAAAAGCTTCTGTGCTCTCTGGAGCTTTGCTGACTTTAACTTTCATGTTATAAGGTGTTTTTATATAATACACACTTTATATGCATTAGAAAGATGGATCAGGAAATGGCTTTAATTAGGAATGTTCCTCTGGTCGAAGGCTTTTGCATGTCATGGTAGTGTATAACAACTGGATAATCAAATGTTCCATCGTGGATGTTTGGCTGCATTTACATGACATTTCCTGATCCATGATGACTGAAGCGCAGAAATAAACATACGCCCACCCCTTGTTTTTCTGTGAGCAGCTTTTCGTTCTCCTCTCTGTAACACTTGAGGTGCTCCGCAAGCTCCACCTGGCTGCCGATGGCCTCGGCCAGATCCTGGGCCAGGATGTCCTGCTGAGCCTGGTGGAGACGGGACAGTGACGGCACATGAGATACACCCAAGACGACGAAAGCGGCTATTGTCTCTTTCGTTGTCTAAAGAGGATGAGTGAAAACTGACAGTATGTGTCATTCCACATAAACCGGATAACGGCACAGAACAATGAAGTGCTTATTCTAACTGGGCCTTTACCAGCTGGCAGCGGCTCCTGACTTCCACCGGCAGTTGCGGAGTCTCAGCAGAAGCCGTCCCTCTGAGCGAGCGCTGCTTCTGGAACTTGTTCTCCATTTGCGCCTTCTGCAGCTCCGTCTGCAGCTGATACACCTGAAACCACACAAGAGCAACAACGCTGATGGGCCAGCAACCATGATTATCTGAACTATTGTGGGTATTACTGTGGGTCTCCAGTGTGCAATCGCATGATGAGGATACCAACAAGTCCTCACATTTGGTCACTGGAACAAATTAATGACTTAATTGAATAATTACTTCAGTGACTAATCAAAACTGTTCTCTGTCAGTTGGCATTTGATTAATGAAATAATTGTTTCAGTACAAAATTATAGACTACACGCTGTTACTCATACAAAATGAATCTGTGGTATGAAACAAAAATATGAACACATCTGTGACTCAAACAAAAACAGCAGCGGCCATGTTCACCTCTGTGGTTAGTAAGTGTGTCAAAAGGCTGCTGCTCTTTCATCACTGCACACTGACCCAAATGACTCATTAAAGCATTAAGGCACTGCAGTCATTTAATCAGGCACCTACATACACCTACTAATGAAAAAACAGTGGTCAGAATAGCCCCAAAAATCCCATAATTCAGATCAGTGTCATCTTTTGTTGGACCCGTCGTGACAAATAAAAATCCCACGGCTGTGCTGTAACACAAAAGCTTCTGCTGAGAAGCTGCAGTTGCCAACAACAAAACAAAACTGCTCGGGCCTCGAGTTTGCGTGCAACAAAGCTCGTCCAGAGGCACAGACGACATTAAACAACTGCCTGACAGTGCCTCTGTAGGTGTAGATTACATAATCCAGATTTACATGAAGCCATGACGTGCACATTTTATTTCTTTAACCCTTTCGAGGACGTTTTCCTGAGATCATTCTGTGTATTCCCGAGCGTCTGTGGAGAGGAGCGGACTTCGCGGTCGGTCTCTGACCTGCAGGTTGAGTTCGTGGAGGCGCATGTTCACGGCCGATTTCTCCTCGATGGCTGCGGTGTAGCGCATGTACAGGTCGCACTTCTCGTCTTTCAGCTTGGTGACCTCGTGCTGCAGGGAGCACAGGTGTCTCCGCATGCGCTCGTTCTCCGACTGGAGGCACCTGCACTTCTCCTCCCGCCCCACGGTCTGCTCGATCTCCGACTCCAGGGAGGAGCAGCGGGCGCTCATCCTGCTGGCCTCGGAGCGCGCCTCCTGGAGCTCCTTCTGCATCCCCGTCACCGCTCTGACCAGATACTCCGTCAGCTCCGAGTACTTTATCAGGCCTGAAAGGGGAGCGAAGGAAGTAAGAAAGCAGATCAAAGACACAACTAGTCCCTTAAAACTCAGGGAGACTTAAAGCCTCTGACCGCTGAATCTCGAAGGCTCCGTGCTGGGTTTGCGTCCGGTTACTTGTGTGTACAGGGTCGGGTAGTGGATCATCAGGCTGTCCAGCAAGGCCACAGCACCGTTCCTCCCCTGGGTCCTCAACAGATCCAGCATATAGCCTGGAAACAGTGGAGGACAATGTAATGTAACGTAATATCCCTCCCTCTAACCTTCGGCAAACTTCATCTAGAGATATAAGTTCTTTACTATAATGACGTAAAGAAATAGAAGAATGTGTTAGTAAGCAGGCCATTACACTCTCAGACTACACAGGCGGCACAACATATTGGTTCT
>JAOXYL010000061.1:3630835-3648846 GCA_028564955.1 Terapon puta
TCGAACGCAACTGGACTTGGTTATTTGTCTTTGAAGACGTTTCACCTCTCATCCGAGAGGCTTCATCAGTTCCTGCTAAAGATAACTTTTATAACTTTTATACACTTTTATACACTTTCAAAGATGTGATTTTCTCCCAAACCTTTCAGGATGATACATAGTGCGATGCAATACATTTAATGCATTATTTCATGTGTGGCTCCTGTCACACAGCAGTTTAATGGAGAAGGCAAAGTCCACTGTATAAGCCAACAGCGTAATACTGGCAACCACCGTTTCCACGATAACCAGCTCTGCACTTTTGTTGGGGATACTTGTTGAGGATTGTGTGACCTCTCTCAGCTGCAGTATCTTGGTAAAACAAATCACTGTAGCCACCATGTAGAGCAGCACCCCAATCAGACTGAAGCCAGCCAAAAACCTGTCAAAAGGTAGGAGACATCGCCCAGCAAAGTCACCTATTATTACCACCAGAGTGACTAGAGACATGAGGACACAGATGCCATATGACACACCAGAGACCCACAGCTGCCAATTATGTACTCCATTACGTGGTTCATTGACTAACTCTACAACCAGGGGTATCATCTGACAGCCTCCCCAGAGTTGGAGTGTCTTGAGAAGGCCAGGCATGCTGCCCATGTACCCTCTTTGCTCCTGGGCTTGGGTGCGAAGAACGCAGGACTCTGAGGTGTAGGCCATGGAGGTGAGACAGGAGGCCACGGCAGCTGCCACAGCGCAGGGCGATACCTCTTGATGATTCATGATAATCCAAGGGAAAACCACAGAGGCACTGATGGACATCAGCGCACCTAAGACCGCCACTGTCATTGTCAAGTTCTTCCAGGATATTGGGATGAGGCTGTGGAATTGGATGACGCTGAGGATGTGGATCAGGAGTGTGAGGGTGAAGAAGAAGCACCAGATAAACATGCAGAAGATCTTGAACGTGTTGAGGTGCTGGTACTCAGATTGATTGGTGTTTAGTTCCGAAGGTCCCAGCGAGGCCACAAGACTGAAAGTGGTACAGCCGGACAAGACCTCCCATGTGCGCATCAGAAAAAGTGGGTTAGTGAAGTCTCTGGCCTCGAGCACAATCACAGGCATTGTCACAATGTTGAATCTGAGTAATCCAGTATCCAAGAGGCAAGATATCCTTTGGTGTGTCAAATAAGACCTCGGCCCTCTTCAAAAGTTTTGCTAACCAGCTTCTCTTGATCCAAAAAACCCAGCTAATGTTGGGGTCTGAGGTGTGGCCCCGTGCAGTCCGTGGAAACAGTCACCTTTTCACGAATCTTCTCTTGAATTGTCAGGTCTCATTAAAAAGAATCACATGCCTTCTCGCTGTGCTGTTCACCAGTGCCTCATCCTGTTTACAATAAGAGTAAATCTTGAGAATAGTATCTCTTGGAATATATTTTTTAGCACCGTCTCTGTCAAAATAGGCCTCGCCTACTTCCTTTTTGAGGTTGCAGCAGTGCTTTCAGTCTCATCGGAGGTAGGTGCAAATGACCACAATAAAAAGCATATGCAAACACAGCTATCTTCCTCTTACCCATGATTCTCATGAAATGCTGTTCCTTTTTTTTTTGAGGTAATGAACCTTTGACTTGACGGGCATTATGTGCCTGCCACCTGTTGACCACTTTAACCTTGTTGTTAAAATATGGTCAGCTAGATGTCTGAATAGTGTTTACACGGTGTCTGAAGCTGTCTGTGCCGTATCTGTGGTAAGACCAGATCTGATTGATGTAGCTCATTTGAGTGAAGTGTCGCTCAGGGAGTCTGGTTGTGGGTGTGGATCTGCTCTACCCTCAGGGGAGAAGAAGCTGATACTCTTTCTTTTTTCTTCGACAACACTTGGAAAAGTGTGTGAGTTGCTTGGAAAGAAATGCAAGTTTTTAGATCTGTGAGGGTGCCAGCAGCAAGCTACAGATTTTTTTTATTGTCTTTCATTTTCTGAATGCATCAGAATGCTTTTGTCTTTTATGCACAAGTGCCTACACTGTAAAAATGTTTTCTATTTAAAAATAAATGCATGTCTTTATGTTGTGTGAATGTATGTTTTCATAGGGCAGACGTATGTATGTGTGCATGTATTTACACAATCATATAGCCCTCTGAAGATCCCGACCAATCACTTTGCTTCTGTGTATCAGCACACCTGCTTTCTGTGATATAAATAGACAGTGGATACATCAATTCCCTCGTGTCACAGCTCAAGTTCAAAAACATCTGTTTTGACAGAAGAGAAAAGACACACTCCACAAAGACAGGCGGTAACTGATAAACAGTGGCAACCTGCCACTACAGGATTGTGCCCTGTAATGTGTGTATTTGGGGATTGTGTTTACTTACCAACCGCTCAGTAAAAATTAAGATGTAACCAATAAGGTCACCAGAGGTTTGATTGTGCAATTTATTTTAGTTTTGTATTTAGAAAAGACTGGTACTTTTTAAAAATTTATTCCTTTGGACAAAAATGTTCTCTACTGTTGCAAAAAAGCCACCAAACATAAAATTACATTGGGGATCAGTTTCCTAATGACAGCCAGACAGCCTCTGTCACTTAACTGCTTAATTGTTTCCCCCAAAATGATTTTGACAACATAAAATATGAAATATTAATTAAGATTTAATCATTTCTTCACAGAGAAGCCTGCCATAAAGTTTTCTTTCTTTTCTGCATGGAACTAGTGCTGCTCTGTGGTAATGATTTGAATTGCAACTTTCCAGAGGTCCCAACGCTCAGCAGAGCTGGAAGGCCTCCTGCAGTGCTTGATGAGCAGCAGCAGAGGGTGACCAGTCTCCTGTTATGAACAGAGATGAAATGCAAGGGAACACCATCAGCGCTAACTTCATTTTCATCTGACATGTTTATTTGATTGTGAAGGTTGTTTTCACTAGTTATACATTTTTAAAATACTTATCTCTAATTTCAGTGAAGTACTTAAAATAACATTTATAGAGTGTTAAGTGCTTGGGATTTTTCACAAACACATTCAATTTCAATATCTAGTTACTCTCTTTATTGTACTGCTATATTACTAAAAAGGTTATGATACAATGTTTGTTATATGACAAAAAAACAAGCTAAAAGGTGCACAACAACAGAAAAATTACATGCAACTGCAACAGTGAAACTATGAAAGAAATAAAAAGGAAGCACATGAAATATGACCTTTGTGATTAGACCAGCTTTTACACAAGAAGCTTTATAGTCATTTATTTTCTTGTATCCTTTGTAAACCTCTCAATGCTGTGTGTGGCTTGGGAGCCTGATTTCAAAAGTAAGATTCATTTAAAGCTTTGTCTATAAAAACACCTGAAGTGGATTTATCATCCCGCCAACGAAAGCAATCTACACAAATGCAATAATAACAATATAATTGATCTAATACCTTCAGAGTGGCGTTTAGTGAAACAAACAGATTAATGAAGATTTACTAAGATAATGATCATAAAAATAAAAGACCTACAGAGAAATTAAGCTTCCTCTTTCCCATTCGACAGATCAGCCACATAAGATAAAGTGTGAAATGCATCAGATGAGCAAAGCCGAGCAAAGACCACGTGTGGTATTTTGGTTCATGTGTAGCTTTGCAGTCATGGAGAACTGAACGTCAGCGTCTTAAACTGAGAAACTGTGTCTTAACTCTGCTAGAATCCTACAATTAATTCAACCTATAATAAATTCACATATGATCACCTGAACAAAACAAGATTTCTGTGGTCAAACGACAAAAAAAAAAAAAGCAGCCAATATTGTCGTGTTTTAAGGTGGGATGCATCTGCAAACGTGCAGCACCGGCAGAGTGCACAGTTCCAACTTGTCAAACAGGAAGTCTTTGTCTGACTGGTATGACTTTACTAAATTCTTTGTAATTGTGACTCTAAATGCTATGAGTACCATCATTCAGTGTGTTAGGGTAAAGTTAGAATTAGTCATTTGTTTAACCACCATGTTTTGGAGGTAACATTATGGAAATCACCTTTGCGTATTCAAGGCAGTCATTTTTATTTAAATACCTCTATTTCATGCAACTCATTACTTCAAGCTAAAGTTCCAAATACAGGAAACCTTGTGCATATTGAATTTTCACATTAAAGCAGCACAAGACACAGTGAGAAATATGTCAGAAGAACAGAACGGAACAACAACCTGATGTGTGACATTTTGGTTCATGTGGTAGGGTGATGCAAACACTGCTGCTATGATGGAGTGCATCATTGCAACGGTGCAAGCTAAAGTTCACTTAAACATAAAAAAGAAAGAACTGTGTAAAAATCTGTGCTGATTTTTGTGATCATGGTTTATCACTGAATACACAGTTGAAAGTATACATTTAGCAGTAGTTTTGTAGCGTTTGTAGTGTGGTGTAAAGTTGCATGCTCTGCAAACTTGCAGCTTTCTGTCACAGCTCTTCTGTTTAACACAGGATGTGTGCGTGCCTCTATAACTGTTTTTCATAGTCACTACTCCTACTGCACATTTAAATGCTTTAAGTGCCGGATGTTTAATCATCAGCTACATTTTTATTGTTTTCTAAAAAAATATATAGCTTACGGAAAAAAGAAAAATAGACTGCAAAATGAAAACAAATTCCTGAAATGCAGTGCATTAAGTAGAAATAAAAAACAAAAGTTATATTCACAGTTACCATATAATGAAACATCAGCAGTCATCGGTGCAGCCAATGAGAGGGAAGCATTTAGTTGTAGGAGAAGTCACTGGATTAGACCATTAATATGGAGAGGTAGAGATTAGTGGAAGAAATACGTTTCTTCTACACAGTGTTTTCCTATGAGTACCAAGAGAGGTAAAGACATGAGTGAATGAGGGAGAGACACAAGGGTTGAATAGCATGAATGGCTGTGTTATGTAAAGAGCTATTTGCTGGTAGGAGACTACAGTTAATCAATACATACTTATTAACAAACTATATTTAAAAAACTTATATAGACTTTTATTGCATTAATGCTTTTGGTCATTTTCAGGGATGGTTTAGAATAAATTTATTTTTTAAAAATCAACCTGCAGGTTGCTCTTGCTTATTTACACAAGATGGAAACACAGAGGCCTGTATTCAGGTGACATATTCCCGAGAATGTATTCAGATCCAGATCACATGTTAATGTAAAAGGAGTATTCAATTTTGTTTTACCATCATGTGTACCTGAGAAAAAAATACGTCTCACACCTCATGAACCAGTCAATGTTCTATGAATTAACATAGAACATTGACTGGTTGTTCAACTCATCAGGTGGGAGTGGGAGTGAGAGTCACATTTGACTCACACAAAGCTTTAGTACTGTCTAACCTTGGGTTACAAGAGTGTTGTATGCATTTTTCTGTGAGATAGATAGTGCAATAATGTGAAAATATATTAACTGTGCCTAAGAATATTAGAGGTATTAGAGGTTTCTCGAATAATGGAAAGAACTAAAAGCCAAAAAGGAGGAAACAATCCCTCCAGTTCCCAAATGGACTGCCAACCTACCTTGCACAATCAAATACTTTGGAAAATTTGGATATACCATGTCTGTTTTCGGACAATGTGGTCATATGGCAGTAAACCCTGAATACCTCCCCCAAATTAATATTATTTGTAAAAGAAAAAGTTAACTCAAGTTCATTTGAGAGGAACAATGTAACATCTTCTCCTGTGATCAAATGGTGAATGTTAGAAGGTTAAAAGCACAGCTGAAAGAGGCTATATTACTTTAGGGTTTGACCTCATGGAGATGTATTAGTAAACTGTCCTTTTACCATCATTGCATTAATATAAGTACATTGTAATTACAAAAATGAGCAGAGAGGTGAGGTTGACATTCTTGTGTCTATAATGAAGGATACTCTTAATTGGATTGTCCTTCATCTTAGCACATTTCTTCAGGTTTGAAATCTTAACTTTGGGTTGGATGAGATCTGACAATGACAAAGTGAAATGCATTCTGGTCATGGGACAATGAACAAATTTTGGAGGCGGCAACACATATTTCCATTTGTACTTGTTGTTCAGTGTGTTACGAATGGGGGAAGATGAGGCAGGAGGACCCAAATGCAGGACACTCAGACTATGGCAGAATTTTTGAAGAGCTTCTTTAATTAGAGATCAAGGTTTGACCTGATATTGCAATTACATGGCAAGACATGAATAACTTGACAAGACGACATGAAGCAACAATCTGGCGACAAGACAAGGGCAGACATATAAGAACACAACAGGTAAACAGGTGGAAACAATCAGGGCGGGGCAGACAATCACGTCAGGTGGGAACACACAAGGACAGGAAGTAAAGGGACCTGAAAAATGAGGAGAGTGGATTTCAAAATAAAACATGACACACCAGCATGACAAACCAGACATGACATAGAAGACTAAACAGACCTGACATAACCGGACATGGAAAACACACAAGACCAAAACTCAGAACGAAACATGACAGAACCTTAAACACCACGTGAACATGAAAACCTGATAAGATAGGACGTGAAGACTTGACAAGAAAACCAAACATAACCAAAACCAAGACAAAAATAACCAGTATGGATCAAGACATGACACAGTGTGGCCTCTTATTCTTAGGATGCGTTAAATTGTGTGTGTGTGTGTGTGCACATACTTGACCTCAGTTGTGTTGGGTCTCGTCATGTTTGTTAGTTTCATGTTTAGTCTTGTCATGTTTAAGTTGAAGTCACTCATGTCTTGTCTTGATTTGCACTTCCTGTTTTATTTTGTACTTACCTCTTGTTTCAGATTCCCACTTCCTGCCTTTGTGTG
This sequence comes from Terapon puta, assembly GCA_028564955.1. Lineage (NCBI taxonomy): Eukaryota > Metazoa > Chordata > Actinopteri > Centrarchiformes > Terapontidae > Terapon > Terapon puta. Next base: position 3,637,622 of record JAOXYL010000061.1, read on the forward strand.
TTTTCCTACCTGTGGGAATATCCACCCTGCCCCTGATTCGTCTCACCTGTCCCCCCTTGCCTCATATATAAATAGTTCTGGCCTTCCTTTGTCCATGTAGAGATTGCATGTCGGAGTTACCCGTGAAAATTGCTGTGTTTCATGTTTTCTGGTTTGGAGCTTTTCCTCATCAAGAGTGAATTTTTGTTTGTACTTTGATCCTCCTTGTGAGCGCCTTTTGTTTGAAGATTAAAAGTACTTTTTGTTAAACCTTGAACCTGGTCAGTCATGCGTTTGAGTCCACCTTCCCTGTGTCAAGTCTGCAACAAGTTGCTACTGTGCAGAGTCGGCAATCACAGCAATAATAATACTAGCTAAACTATAAATGCATTTCCTTACTGGATGAGCTTTGAATAGACGTGTTCTCACTGTTCATGAGGTGTGAATCGATGTGTTATGTTATAACCATCTAAAGGACATGAACTTATGTTATTTAGACAGTTATTTTCAGTCAGAGGTCTCTCATAAATGCAAAAACCCTCAACTTCCATTGGGCCCTGATGGACCATTGGCATGAAGAAATCAAAAAGAGATCGCCATAAAAGATAAGACTGCTACAACTTCTTCCGCTATTCTGTCTACTGTACCTTCCATAGGTAAGCATGTGAAAGACATTTTTCTTTGCATCATTCAAACAAATTGATTTGGTTTGTGTGGTTGCTAAATCTAACTGTGTGGATGACAGCAATTCTGCTTAAAACAAATAACAACGAGTGCCATTTAAATAAAATGGTACTGCAACTAATTTATATACTTCCTGTGCTCCACAGCTATAGACTGGCAACAAATCCCCCACTGAGTCCTGAATTTGAATCAGCCATGGCTTCCCTTCCTCCATATTCACATCAAACAGAGCAATCATATCGTAGTCTCATTGACGACTCGATCACCTGAAGAAAGATTAGCTGATGAGAGGATAATGGTTTCATTTTGATTCATTATCTTGCATGTAGTTAAACATATCCCCCCACTCTTATTGTATTGCAAAATTTTTTCTCAGTTTTTTCTTTCTCTTCATCTCTCTTTTCTGCTTCTTTCTTGTTCGTTACAAAATCTGCCAATAAAGCATCGACAAAGGTGATTGTAGTCAACAGTGTATTGCAATACAAATAACACTATGACAGTGGCATTCTAGTATCTAGAGGTAATGCGTGTGCCTAAGTGTTAGGAACAGAAATAAAAAAGAGGAAGGGAAACACATTTGATGAAAAAAAAGAGGGCGAGTGAAGAGTGTGTGATAAACAAAAAATGCCACCATGCTACAGCACAATGACAGATCAACATCAAAGCATCTGGCAGCCTTCCAGTGACTAATTTGAAATGGAAGCCTTTGAATAGTTTTTATCTCCCAAAAGTAATAAATTAACGTATATGTGAAGAATAACTTTAGTGATTAGTATTAAGACTTCCCACAGCCTAATGTCTGAAATGGAATTGAAGCATGTTTGAATTATCTTTTAATCTTCATAAAGAATTGTATTTTGATAGACATTTAATCTTTGGGTGATCTGGTATTTATTGATGGATGCACAAAAGCACCAGGACAAAGAGCATTTGCTACCTGTATATGGCGATATGATATGATCTTTTTACAGATATATATCTTGAATCCTCTGCCTGTGCTGCAGTTTTACCTCATAAATGTCACACTCTAAATAACAATTTACAGATTTCTACCCCGAGGACGGGCCTCAGTTATTGAAGTAACCAGACGATCATCACCACCTGTCATGAACCAGAAATGCATGACATCTATGTGAATGATGCTGAGAGATCAGAAGTCATAATTATACTCCTGTACTATCTTTTTTATTTGATGAGTGCTATGTCCTTTGGTTTATCTCAGCACAGTTAGAGTATTTCTAATAAAATATGCTGAAAGTCCTTCCATTTGGAGATATTTTGTTCTTTGTCACACTTATCATGGTACTGTTAATCCAGGTGCTCTTTGTAATGAACCATCTGTCTCGAGGTTCGTCCCTGAGACTAGATCCCTAAACCAATACCAAGCAGGCATTCAGACCAATATCAGCACTGAGTTAATATGATGCAGGGATGTCTAAGTGGGAATGTTTTGTTTCAGGCACAAGTGAAACTTCAGGAGCCCATGAAATCCAGGTAGAGTCACAGATCTGTTCATTTGTGTGAGGGCCTTTTTCCTAAGGCCTGTACCAGTGGACTCCACCAATATAGAGCTATTTGCAGTGATTGACATCAAGCCGTCTGAGTCCCCCCTCCACTCCTTAACTACACAGTGATATATCATTGTAGGCAATGTAGAGAAATTACAGTAATCAGTACCAGTAACCTTGGTGCTGCTCACTTTGAACAAGACAAAATGGAGTGTCATGAACAGAGGTTGCAAGAGGAACAAGGTATGAGTAAATCTGCTTTGAGGAACAAGTTTTGCTGCAAATCAGACCACTTTGACCATGTTCCTTTTAACATGTTAAAATGTGACCACATGACCAAGAAGTTTCATCCCTTCTCACATATTTTAATAGGGTGTGAATGTGATATTCAAATCTGTAAAGTGTAGATTCACGAGATAAAACATGCAACAGTGACATAGGCAATCAAGACCCCACCCCCACATCAACACTATAACATTGGTCAGATATTGCAAGTGACTGAACAGAGCTTGCTGTCAACAACCACGGTAAGACCCCTGAGTTATCTTTCTGATATTAATAGTTTGAGTGGAGAAATTTTAAATTCACAGTTTTTGCTGTTAAGCTGACAGTGTCCATGTTATTTTAGCTTTTTACACAGATGGCGAGGCTGTGGCAGCTCATGCTCCTGTGTTGGGCATGGAGTCCTCTGTGTCAGCCATCTAGGGTACGCTTGATTGGTACACCACAGGAGTGTAAGAAGGCTCAGTATGTCCCAGGTTACAATCTGGGTGGAGAAGGCTTCGACATAGTCACAATGGAGCGGAAAGGTGCCTATGTCATCGACACTGAAACGTGGGATCTTGGCAATGGCACTTGCAGGCTCTACAGAAACGGCTACATGAATAATGTCAACCAGAAGGTCCCAGTTGCCGTGGTGGACTGGAGAACCCTCCCCAAGTGCAGCTTGAAGGTCTCCAGCGTGGTTTATGACTCCGTTGAAACTCTCGTCAATGACTCCACCTCATCTGTGACCAACGATTGGAAAGTCGGCCTTGAACTCCCAGTGGACCCCTCTGTCACTGTTGGAGTTGGCCTCGGAGGTTCCCACTCCAGAGATGCTAACTTTGGCATGAAGAAATCAAAAAAAGATCGCTACAACTTCTTTCGCCATTCTGTCTACTGCACCTTCTACAAGTGAGTATAAGAAGAGACATTTTTCTTTGCATCATTCAACCATATTGATCAGGTTAGTGTTTTTGCAAAATGTAACTGTGTTGTTGATATTAAACAATGATGACAGCAATTCTGCTTAAAACAAATAACACAAAGAGTGCTATTTGAACTGTAGCTAATTTATATACTTTCTGTGCTCCACAGCTATAGACTGGCAACAAATCCCCCACTGAGTCCTGAATTTGAATCAGCCGTGGCTTCCCTTCCTCCATATTCACATCAAACAGAGCAATCATATCGTAGTCTCATCGACACATACGGCACACATCTCATCAGACAGGTGTCTCTGGGAGGGGAAATAAAAGCAATCACTTCTGTCAAGACCTGTGAGGCAGCCATGAACGGCCTTTCAGCAACAGAAATCAGCGACTGCTTGTCAGTTGAGGCCTCTGCTAGCTTTGCACAGACGGCCAGCATTAAGGCTATGTACAAATACTGTGAGGCAGAAAAGAAGAAGTTAAACTCCCGGCAAAGTTTCAGCAGTGCATTTAATGAGCGTACCACAGAGGTCATTGGTGGAGACATTGAGGGAGCAGATGTCCTCTTCCAAGACCAATCAAACCCCTCTGTCTATAACGACTGGCTTAAATCACTGAAAAACACACCTGATGTGGTCCGATACAACATAAACCCTCTGCACACCATACTGCCAAAAGATCATCCTGCCAAGGCCGGACTGAAGCAAGAGGTGGAGAGGTACATCCTGAAAAATGCAGTGTTGAAGAAATGCTCAGAAAGCTGTAAGATTGGCCACAGATCCAGCAAAAGAGATCCTTGTGATTGTATTTGCAACAGTAATCAGAATATCAAGTCAAACTGCTGTCCTGCTGGGAAAGGTCTCGCAACATTAAAGGTCTTTAATCTTTATGCACAGGATCTGTATGGTGATAGGTGGACTAAAACAGATGGCTCAGTTGAGGTGACATATGGTAATCAGAATAAGCGCACCGCCATTGTCAGTAACAATGACAATCCTAAATGGTGGGAGACATTTGACTTTGGACCCATCACCATCAACATGCGAAACAAGCTAACGTTCACTGTTTATGATGAGGACACTTATTGGAACAGTGATAATCTTGGAGGCTGTTCGCTTGATTTGCGCAGAGGGAAAGTGCAGAGCAGTTGCATGTTAAATCATGGTACCTTATTCTTTACCTACGTAGTGGAGTGTGCACCGAGTCTTGGTGGCGACCAGTGTCAAGAGTACATACCCACCCCCATGAGTCCCTCTCTGGCAAAAGTCTTCCACACCAGAAATGGGGTCCTTCTCGGACAGGTGGGGAAGAACAATGCTGAATCAATTAAGAGCTGAAGAAAGATTAGCTGATCACAGAATAAGGATTTGGTTTTGATTCATTATCTTGCATGTACACCATTACTGTATTGCAAAAATAATTACACTCTACAAGTTCTCAGTTTTTTTCTTTCTATTCACTTCCTTGTTTTTGCCCCCTTCCTGCCAATAAAGCATCAACAAAGACAACACAGGTGTCTGTCTGGCTTTATATTTGAAAGGACACAGTGCAACTTTGTGTTTATACTGCCCCTGCTCTTCCAAATAACATGCCGTTCAGCTATGTCTTACTCCATTTTCACTGTGCTAATTTGCAGCTATGTTTGAACTTTAAGGCAGTTCCAATATAAGCCTGTGTTTAACGTGCAGTGAATTATGTTGAAATAAAAAAGATATAAGTCTAAATCTATTTCCTGTATTTTATCCTTGGTCACTGATAGCTAACAAAACCATTTGATCACTAAACAAATGTCATTTGAAATGATCCTCCCACATCAGACCAAATGTTTTTTGTTTTGTTTTTTTCTTGGGGATTTTACTCTTGCTCATGATTGAAACTGTGACCTTAAATGTGAAGAATAACTTAAGCGTTCTGCATTATGACTACCCTAATGTCTGAAAAGCAGACAGCGCATATGCAGGAGTTGGAGGAGGGACAGGGTATTTGTGTGTGCGTGTGTGATATGTGTGCTTTTTTTCACTAGAACCATGCATCTTGTGCAAGTTGTTCTTGGGCTGTCAGATATAAAGAGTTCAGTTCAAAGTATGAAGCTTTGTCGTGGAACAAAGGAATGTTAACATTAAACATGCCATATTGTACAAATACAGTACAGACACTGAAGATAAACTTACATACACATACAATACAGGGGTGTATTAAGAATATGAACTATCCTGTGCCATTGAATTATATATTATCATAATAAATAAATTAATTGTTATCGAAATAGCAATGCCTGAACAAAAATGATATAAATACATAGGATATCACAGGCCTTTTTTAAAAAAAAGAAATGTAAATGTATGTAACCATCTGCCTGTACTACAGTTTTACCTCATACCTTGATGAGTGATGCTGAGAGGTCTATCTGTAACTAAAAATGATCAAATACTGATAACAGGTCCTTATCACAGTAATGAAATACAGAGTCATAGTTATCTGGGTGAGAAGTCATAATCATACTCCTGTCCTATCTTTTTTATTTGATGAGTGCTATGTTCTTTGGTATATTTCACCACAGTTAGAGTATTTCTAATACAATATACTCAAAGTCCTTCTGTTTGGAAATATTTTGTTCTCTTTCATACTTATTACTGGGCTGTCAATCCACGCGTTCTTTGTAATGAACCATCTGTGCTGCTGTAAAGCTTCTCAAGATTTGTCCCTAAGACTAGATCCCTAAACCAATAGCAAGCAGGCATTCAGGCCAATATCAGCACTGAGTTAATATGATGCAGGGATGTCTAAGTGGGAATGTTTTGTTCCAGGCACAGCTGAAACTTGGGAGTTCATGGGAGTCCATGAAGTCCAGTTACAGTCACAGGTCTGTTCTGGACTCCACCAATAAAGAGATATTTGCAGTGATTCACGGGTTAGAGCAAGCAAGATCAAGAAATTATCAAGGCACCGTATCAGTTGTGTGACTTAAGTCAGCACATGAGCCTTGTGTCTCACTCCTTATCTCTGCAATAAAACACACTTTACATTGAGTATTTTGTTCCAGTTTGGAAATTTGATCTGATTTCCTGTATCTGAGAATCAAGATCTGATTTCATTTCAAGTCAAGTCAGGCCAATGGCACCATCTTCTGGACACATTGGGAGTAATTTAAAGACAAAAGCACATTACAAGAGAACAGGTTATGAATGAGGGATAATAAAGCAAAGAATGAAAAGAACAGAAAAAAGCTGAAATATTGCTAATTAAGTGCAGTTACCTGCTGTTTCTTTTAGTCCCAGGCTGATCTTCCTCAGCTCTCATCTCCGCACATTAAATATCAACATAGCTTTTAGCGGGGCAGAAGCATTCAATAACAGTCTTCATACAGTGGAGCACAGATGGCTCAAAACATGATTTTAACTGTAAGCAGCTCCAATAACAGATATAAAGCTGTGATAGGGAACATTGGGAACATTTAGCAGCTAAAGGGCCAGATATTCCCCTCAGGAGCTGGTGGAGATGGAAACAGAGCCGACAGACTGATGAACATTGGACTTGCATTCATTTGGTTGGTTCATGCTGGATGTGTAAATAGGCAACTTTTTCTATACAAGTATGCCATTTAAAATGTTAAGAATGATACCGTGTCAGTGTTGTGATCTCAGCTTGTTGTGGCTTCAATGTCAACTCTCGCAGGATTAATGTACTAAATGTATTAATTTGTTTTTGAATATCACACAAAGTAAGGTATTAGTCAAGGTCACATAAATAATAGCACTGAATACTGCCAATTATCACCAAGAAGTACAGAAATATAGATGATAAGAAAGAGATACAGATTATGGAACAGCAATAATTGAGCTGCGTCTTTTAAGTTGCGTCTCTTACGTGTGTATTTTTAAGATTCAAGTCTATTTTCTTCAGTTTTACATGTGTTACTACAGTGACTACTGTGCAGAGATGGTGTACGTGCAAGTTCCCAGATCTAAGATTGGAGATACTATACATTAAAAAACAACCCTTCTTGCTGTCTGAGTTGTCACAGCTTTATGGATGTTGAAATGTTTTCATTTGACATCTGGGCAAATGTTTACAAGAGTACATGGGGAAGACAAAAAAAAGTGAAAGAAGATCCTTTGGTCCTTTGGTCCAAGTGTGTTTGGACATCACTCGGGACTATTGGCATTGTTTGTGTTTGCTTAAATGAGAACACTGAATGTCTGCAAAAATAGACCAGCCTCACCATTAAGCCTGGTGGTGGCAGAAACATGATCATGATCTGGGGTTGCTTGTAGCAGGCCCAGTTTGTGAAGATAATGAGTCAAATGAATACAGCGAAATATGGAGAAATTCAGGAAAAGATTGATTCTGCATGACAACTAACCACCCATTCATCATCTCTATGTCTTATCCTTACCTTTCCACCATACATTTTTGTCATTTATATACACATTCACATATATATACACATTCACATATATATACACATTCATCAAATTTGATTCAGTTTGACAATGAGAGTTTATTTTAGTTGATCAGTGTTAATAACTATAATTACATTCTAGTGTTGTAAAAAAACAAAAAGGAGGTGAATACTTTTATTTATTCTAGTTTTACCATTTTACACATGTGGATACATATGGGTGTGTTGTTTTGCAACACACATTCAGCTGTGCAATAAATTTGCAGGCCGGTAATTTTGTAGTTGCACACAGAAGAGCAACGTGATCGCACACACAGTGGGATGTTTGTGAACTCGAGCTGAGGTGTGAAGTATGACGTGCTGTTGTGATCTCTCGACCTTTCTCTTACTGCACTTCCTCTTACACAGGGTTACTTTGAAACACACAGACTGGGTTTTTTTCTCATTTCAGAACTAAATTAACTGTACTTCCCATCAATATACATGTGCTCAGAGCATCCTCACTAATAACTCTTTACACGTCCATCCACTCATTTTCAGGGGAGTACACATAGTGAGTTATGAGCCTATAACCAAGCATTAATAAAAACACATTCATGCTCACTGTGCCTACTTTCCCTAACTTTCATGCCTTTGCTTCATGTTTGATAGGAAAACCAGACTAATAGGAAACCCACAGTAACAAAAGAAATGGGTAATCCAGTGGTGCAACTGTTTTTCTATTTGACAGGGCTTGTATGAAAAACAGGAAGCTGACCAGAACACATCTTACTGATAAGAAGGTCAAAAAAGGATATGAAGATAATAAACTCCCTCTTTTTTATTATTACATCTGATAGGCCTGCAAATGTCCCAAAAATCTTTCCATATGGATTCTTAAAACTATATTGTAGCAGAGTGAAAAGCCACAGTAATATAAATGAAATACTGCAGTGATTGTTTCTGTAGTTCTCTCTTTTACACCAGCCTCTTACTAAATGTAAGCCTTGTGGTGCTAAGAGGGTGGTGTACAATGGTACAGTATTGGTGGAGGACTCAGGCTGTTTGAGCGTCAGGGATGTAAAAACTACAAAGGACACTCTCTGCATGTTGTGAGCAATCAGCATGCAAGAAACTGCAGCGCACCAAGAGTGGAACATTTCCAAACCCTGGTTAAGGTTAAAATTGATCTACTTTGTGGCTACTGAAGGACTGAATGTATAGAGGGCACATGGAGCACCTTGGTCACTCATTGTGACATCTGCTGAACCTGAGTGTGTTTGCTGGCATCAGGTCACATCCTGACAAAACATAAGCACTTCTTATGAAGAACCATAAGAAAAACTGTGCAACAGCACCTCCAAGTCTGGTCTTGAAAATGACAATACAGTTTAATCAGTATCACATTTTGTTTTAAAAGTGATCAAATTTGAGGTTTTAGGACTAACATTTCAAGAGATTATTCAAATTTAACGATGCATTTGGTTTAATGGTTAATGTTTAGATTCGCAGCATAGATTTGAGATTCAGAATTGTTGTATATATTTAATAATTAATTACAAAGTTATGGACAAAAATTGCTCATTTTGGTCCATCACATGAACCATGTAACACATTAAACAAAGATAAAGGTTGTAAAAATTCAGCTGTTCGTTAGGAGATTTTATACTTCAGACTCCATACTGTAATTCTGTAATATATTAATTTTGAAACATCATCACATATGACAGAGAGACATCGCGATGAGTAATGCTTCTCTGGCTAGAGTTTGTTTTCCCATTTCTGTCAGTGCAGCTATCCCTATATTGTGTTATACTTATTTTCATCATATATTTGTGGTTCTTTGCTCAATGTTAATATATTACTGTAAAAGCCCTGTTTCCTCTTTTAGGGTATAAAGGGTGTGGAGTGAGTAAAATGTGTAAATGAAGCTGGTAAAAAATAAAAACTGTTATAATTATATTTCACGGGTGTTCCAGACTCCACCTCCTCCGGCATCAGTACTTGAATTTGGACTTGGTGAGCCACTTTACAAAGCCTGCTGTTGACACTTAAAGTAAGGTGCTGCCATGACACTAATCAATATTTCTTTGTTGTCAAATTCATCCTATTTGTAATGTCAATGCCCTAATGCCAATCATTTGTATTGCAGTGGTAAATTCAAATCTTGGATTGTTGAAGTTTTGATTCTCACGGTTGAACTCTCTCACACAGATGGCGAGGCTGTGGCAGCTCATGCTCCTGTGTTGGGCATGGAGTCCTCTGTGTCACCTTTCCAGTGTAAGCTTCATTGGTACACCACAGGAGTGTAAGAAGGCTCAGTATGTCCCAGGTTACAATCTGGGTGGAGAAGGCTTCGACATAGTCACAATGGAGCGGAAAGGTGCCTATGTCATCGACACTGAAACGTGGGATCTTGGCAATGGCACTTGCAGGCTCTACAGAAACGGCTACATGAATAATGTCAACCAGAAGGTCCCAGTTGCCGTGGTGGACTGGAGAATCCTGCCCAGGTGCAGCTTGAAGGTCTCCAGCGAGGCTTATGACTCCGTTGAAACTCTCGTCAATGACTCCACCTCATCTGTGACCAACGATTGGAAAGTCGGCCTTGAAATCCCTGTACACGCTGCGTCCTCTGTTGGGGTTGGCTTTGGGGGTTCACACTCCAAAGAATCAATTTTTGGCATGAAGAAGTCAAAACAAGACCGTTACAGTTTCTTCCGACATAATGTCCTCTGCAACTCCTACCGGTGAGTGTCTGGACAGCTATTTGTATTTATGTCATTAATTCAGGATTTTCTTTCAGCTGACTGAGATTTAATCTTGTAAATATTCATTATATTATCTGATCCTACAATGCTGTAGTTGTGTCATAAATGTGCTGTTAAATAAGTGCAAATATTTATATATGTATGAATGAAATAACTTTCTTATTGACTGCAACTTCTTTGATCCCTCTGCTCCACAGCTACAGACTAACAACTGATCCCCCTCTGAGCGATGAGTTTAAATCAGCTGTGAACTCCCTTCCCTCGTACTCATGTGCGACACAGCCATTATATCGTAGTGTGATCGACACATATGGTACACATTACATGAAACAAGTGTCTCTGGGAGGGGAAATAAAAGCAATCACTTCCATCAAGACCTGCGAGGCAGCCATGAACGGCCTTTCAGCGACAGAAATTAAGGACTGTTTGTCGGTCGAAGCCTCTGCTAGCTTTGCACAGACGGCCAGCATTAAGGCTATGTACGACCGCTGTCAGGCAAAAAAGAAGAATTTAGGCTCTGACCAGAGTTTCGGCAGTGTGTTTAAAGAGCGTACCGCAGAGGTCACCGGTGGCAAAATATACAGTCGTGATATCCTCTTCCAAAGCCGATCAGACCCCTCTGTCTATACCAACTGGCTTAAGTCATTGGAAAACAGACCTGATGTGGTCCGATACAACGTAAACCCTCTGCACACCATACTGCCAAAAG
>JAOXYL010000061.1:3671929-3693808 GCA_028564955.1 Terapon puta
AACTTAATCTTTACCTTTACCATCTGCCTGTAGTTTGCAAGTATGAGGTCCTGAGATCTTTGTATTTAAAAGAGGATTTTTTCATCATAGCCTGGTCAAATCACTTATGTGATTAAAATTATTTTGTTTAATTTTTACTGATTGATTTTCTGCCTCAACTTTTCTAACTAATGCACAGCACAGTATTTACCAGTTATAGGCAAGTTATTTTGAAAAATCGGTTTCTCATTACAGATACTTGCATTACATTTCTTACAGGGAGTCAGACTTGTAACATATCACAACCTCTGTACTGAAATATCCCAAAAAGCAAACAAAGTCTTGAGTTTAAACAAGTAGCCTATAGAAAATAGTATTGAAACACAAGCGTTTAAACCTTACAGAACAGTTTAACGGATTTCACCACCTGCCTCTTTATGGTCGCATAAATTAAGCAACACAGGATTTGTAGACGTGCACATCTCCTACAAACTCCTGCAGTCAAAAATGCTGCATTCAGGCGTCCTGATGTCTCTACATGGAGTTAGCTGGACAGGTCTGAAGAGAACAACTGCAATGTGGATGATAAACAGACTGTACGTTTGGTATTTTGGATTTATAGTTTTTAAGGACACATATTCTCACAGAGCGGAATAAACCCCAGACGTCCTCACAGTGGAAGTGCCAAACTCACACATCCTCCAACGCTGAACTAAATCCAGGTGAATGTCGGCCACAGTGGCATCTAAGACCATTTAAAACCGACCAGGAGACACATGTCCTCTGTTTTGGAGGGGGATAGCCATGTCCCTAATATAAAATGTTCATCAGGTGATTTTCACGGAGGCCTTTTGCTGGGCCTCTTAAAATGAGTGGCTGTGATGTGCAACTGGTTAGCGTGTTTCATGCGCCTGGTGTCTGAGAGTGTATCGAGTGCCTGCACTTCATGCTGTTGCTGAAGAACTTTCTCTCTTCATGTCTTTCTTGGTCCCCTCCCTCTGAAGCATGTTGAGAGAGGGAAGCTAATTAGAGTTGCGCAGCCTTGGAAGTTGAGGAGTAGGGGGGATAGTTAGCTGGCGGACTCATGGCGACTCTCTGTGACATGATTGATTTGGACTGTCACAGCGCTCAGCTGGGTGTCATTGCATGGCGACAAATAAAGGATTACATCGTCTCACGGTAACGCCCCCCCGCCAACGCCGCCGCCATTGTTCGTCCCACATCAAAGCACAAAGGAGGCACATTAGCATTTTTAATCAGAGGCGAGGCCGGGCGCTGTGCAGGCACCCAGCTCTGGATTTTTACTTTAATCTCCGGGCGCCCCCACCTCTCCCCTTAAAATGATCTCACCCAAAACACTGGGCACACACACACACACACACACACACACACACACACACAGACCATCGCTTCACATTTAGGCAAACACACATTCACTCATATAAAGGGCCATGCCGGGGGTTGCAGTGTGACCCAGTGGTGGAAAATTAACGAGACCCATCTGCAGTCAGACTTCAATTAGCACTTGAGAGTTTGCCCTCATTTCGCTGGACAAAAGTCTGCGTTTTTTTCCTCAGTCTTTTTTTTTTTTTTTTTTCAGCGCAGCAAACGAGGGCCGGCAGAAGGGCCAGAATGCAATTGTCCTCTTCTGCCTTGTGTACGGCCTCCCTTGGAACATGCAGATGGATAATTAGGGCTCTACTCCTGGTGAGAGGACAAAGATGATGCTAATTCCATTCATAAAGGGGTCTTCCGCTAATTACACACAGAGTTGCTCTCTCTGCTGAGTGAACAATTGCACAGCTGAGTGGTTAAGGTTAAAGGGAGCAGCGTGCATGTTTGGAATCAAACGAGATTAGCTCTGATTGGTGTGTCCCTTCAGCCCTCTCAGGAATAATTTACCTAATAAAGTACCTGAACTACCTCCTTTTCAGGAGTCGGCCTGAAAGGGGAAAGAAATGAAGAAAAACTCTCCGTTGACTATTTAGATGTTTCCTGCACAACATCTCTCTTTCCTAAGCGGGATTTCAGCAAAATAGCTCAAAGTGAGGTGTTTTATTTTTAATTTTGTGCAATTTAAATGACTCACAATCTCTCTTTTGTCAGTGTTTGGACCTAAATAACAAGTGACTCATCAATCAGGAGTTGGAGGAATGAAACAAGGAGCAAAAAAAGAGACAAAATATGACGTGAGAGGAGAAATGTTCTGAGGCAGTGAGAAAAAAAACTTTCCTTTTTTCGTAATTGCACATGTTTAACCCATTACACTGCAGACCAGGCACACAGTGTTTCCAGGGCGCGTCAAGGAGCGTCAACACATTCGGATCACGAAATGTGTTTACAAAGACTGCTCGCTTGAGATAAGTAATATGTCACATGTTTTTGTGAGGTAATACCGCTGCAAACGCACTATTTCAAAAGTCAATGCTGCGTTCAAGGACACTCTGACATCCAAGCTTGTCTGCCAGTACGAGCCCTGCGCTCATAAGTCATGTTGTCACAAAATCAAAGATAAACAATAAGCAAACATGAACGTTGTCAGAAGCGAACAAGGAATTTGATCGTTTAATGCGGCATACAGGCTGCTGACTCTCATATCTCATCTTTGAAGGCACTGACAAGTTTCAAAACAGAAAACACAGTAAAACACAAAATAAATGATCTTAATGCAACTCATTTTATTTCTCTTTTACACCAGAGACCAAACTGGCAACATGAAATAATTGACAAATGTTCACATGGGAACAGACACGGTCAGTTTAAAACATTTAAATTTAGCATAATAAAGTAAAGAGTCTGGAGGGAATGAAATAAATGATATTTTTGTCTGTTTGAAAAGTTTCAAATGTGCTGTTTGAATGTGTGATACAAAGGCAGCATGTTTGAATGAGGGTAGATCTTTGTCAGAGGTGCATAATGTAAAGGTCTGAGCAGACTCTGAGGATGTATCTATGTAGATCATCTGGCATGATAACCGTTTAAAAAAAAAGGACATGGGTCATTGGTAAGCTGTCGCCGATTACCTCGCTCAAGCAGGGTTCAGCTGCTCGATTATCTTAGAGGAAGGAACACAAAACCAGTAAAGAAGGAAAGAAGAAGGAAATCTTTTCAGGAAAAAAACAATCGTTTGTGCAAAATATTTGTGAATTGCAGTGCATGATGTGCAAAGACATTAATCAGCAAACTGATTTAAGTTATATGGAAATACCGGCACATTGGGCAGACTATTCACATTCACGAGATGCCCGACACCTGCTCACCCTGTGCGTACACATCGTGCTGTTCTTATTGACGCATCGCTAGCTAATGACCTACAGTGTCAGCCGCCCTTTGGGAACATACCATTCTTGAAAAGTCACCGCGTTGGCTCATGGCGACACTTGCAAGAGAGGCAAAAAAACAAAAACAACAAAAGCAAAGGAGTTTAGTGGGGCGGCTGGAAGAAACAGGCCTAATCTGCATGATCATCACTATGGCACGCGCTAGTGATCAAATACAGAGGGGGCTAAATAATAGATCACAATGGGGCTGTCACTGCCTTTTGTTTTGATGTGCTGCACTGTGATGAGGCAGAGAATGTGCCTTGCAGTTTAACTTACAGACTACCGCTCATCTACAGTAGTGCGGCACATTTGCCCTGTCACCCGCCGCACATGACTCGATTCGGGGGAAGAGAGAGGAGCGGGATAAGAGAGAGCTGTCACGCCGAGGAGACGACGCGATCGCTACTAAAATTAGACGGCGATAACGTTTTCTGGAGAGAAGACTGAATGAAAGTGAACAAACCGAGGCAAAGGTTGTCTCACCCCGCCGCGGCTGGTGAGACGACTTTGAAACGGCGGCTGTGATGTGCGCGGAAATGAAAGAGACAAAAAATACAGGAGGGAGCGAGCGGGCGCTGATTACAATGTTGAGGAAGAAAGAGAGGGGAGGGGAGGGGGGGGGGGGGAACAAACTCGAGTCATCATCGCTAATCGTGTTATCACACTTTGATGTGTCAGCGGCGTACACAATGTATTTCTATCATTTATGACTTTTAGTGAACGCGTGATGGCAGAGGATTACATTTGTCAGTAGGAGGAGGGGGGGGGGGGGTTGGCGAGGGAGGGGGGCACTGAGAGAGATATGCTAATTTAGCCAAGGAGCAAAAGAACAACATCAAATATGTACCAATGAATAGCCATGGGACTTTCAAGTCTTAATATCCTTCAGAAGTGCTTTATCTTTGCACCACAACCTGCATTTACAGCACAAACAGGAAAAGAGCCAGTTGTCGCTTCAAAGCGCCGCTGGTCCACGAGTTTAATTCCAGATCAGGCTCAATAAAGGTTATCAGCTGGACCGCTAATGAAACAAAGGCGAGTGCACGTATGCAAACGGTGTTGGTGTGTTTCGCGCCGCCCCCTCTTTCTCCTCTCCTCTCCCGCTCTCTTCTCCTTTTCCTCTCTCCTTCTTTCATGGTAGACGTTTGATTTCTTTTTTTTTTCTTTTCTTTTTTTTTTTTTTTTTTTTTTGCCAGCGTTTTAAGTTCTGCATCAAAGTGACTGGAAACAATACGCGACCCGCCTGACTCTGACTCTCTTCTTGCTCTCCCGCAGTCAGCGTTTGGAATCATAGCAGGGTGGTGCTTGTTTGATAGCTTGATAGTCATTTGTTTTGATCTGCGTCTCCTTTGTCTCTGTTTGGGTCTGAAACAATGAGAGATTAGAACCCTAGACTGAGGGTGCAAGCGCAGAGAAAGAACAAATGCTGTCTTTGTTGTTTCCCTTTCAAGTTTGCTTCTTTTTCGCCACAAATCTTGCAATCTTTTCTCGCCTCCGAGTGACTTGCTTTGCTCTTAAAGCCCCCCAAAAAGCCTCTCTCAGAGGGTTGTTATGAGCTCGAGCAATAATGATTTTGAGCTGTTGCATACGCAAAAAGGTTGCCTCGCTAACTTTCCAGCGCACACTGACAACAGGCAAAATTGGTTCCTGCGGTTCAGTGATGGCATCCCAATTATGAAACCACGAACACAGGGAGAGAGGATGCATGATGTGAGCGTCGCAGCGAGGGAGAGTGGTAGTCGAACGGGGACCATATTAAAGATCTTTTTCTTCGTCTTCGCCATCAAACATCAAGGCGAGAGACAAAGACGAACAGGAAGAGAGAAAGTGCAGTCTACCAGTGGAGGCCTTGACTGAAGATGAAAGCTTTCGAGGAATCAAAGAAGCCCCATCACTCATTATACCTTGGTGGGATGCCTCAGCTCCCCCTCGCCGCAGTCGCGGCGCAGGACGCCACGGCGGAGGTGGACGGAAGATTCAAGGTGAAGGTCAAAACTTCTGGAACGACAGCGGTCAAACATAAAGACATCTCCCATTTTGTGTTTTCACATATTGTAATATCAGGTATAACAGGGGTGGGAACTGTAAAATTGGTGAATAACACTCCTAAAGTGTTGACCGGAAAGATTTGGTCAACAGCCAGCACGGCTCAGACTGGTGACTGCAGCGAGGCTGGACCTTCCCCTCATACGAAAGAATTCAGACACAGATATCTCCCGTCTCTTTCCTCAGAGAGCCTACAGATAAGCCTGCACGGGAGGACAGAGAGCTACAGTGGGGGGAGTTACGGCGGGGTTGGCAGGGAGGTCAGAGATTTTAATAAGCAGGACACACGATCTGATAAGGACGCGACTCCACATTGACACATTTCGTCTCTCCGGCAATGCGAGGCGCGTCCCGGACAGTCACCTACCCTGCCTCATTTCCTCCCATCATGCCTCCTGCCACCCCCCCCCCTCCTCCCCTGCACACCCTCAGCCCCCCACCACCCCCTTGTCCCCTCCCATCCCTCTGTTGTTTCGTTTTATCTCTGTGAAAAATAATGAAAGCAAGCACTTGCAAGCGCGTCTCCATTGATGTTCGAATACACAACCAGCAGATTCAAAAACACATTCTGGGATCAAAGTAAAAAGGGGAGGGAGGGGGGTCTTCTTTCCAATGAAATTATGAGTGCTGAGGAGTCTAGGGTGCAGAGCTCATTTGCTAAGACTGTGAGGCAAATAGTCGTTAAAGAATGGCCTATAAGTAGGCATTAAATGGAAATGCCTGCGATTCCTGTGGATTAGCATAAGAACCTTTTCTTGCCAGGCCAGCTAATAATATTCATTTAAAATAAATACATGAGAAACGAATCTGTTTGAAAAGCCGGGCGATTGCACATATTTACTGAAGGGGCCGTCGAAATGAAAGAATGGAGATTCGCAGAGCGCTCGGAGGGATGTGGACTTGCGAATCGTCAGTTCTTTGAAGTTCCAGAGACTAGAAAATTAAACTCTTTACAAAAAATTAGAGGAGGAGAAAGGTTTTATGATTCAGCGGGCTTGCCGTGGAACACAAAGCCGAAGATGTCAAGTGCTTATAGCCAAGTTAAACGAATGTGTTAATCTTGTTTGTCACTTTCTGACACGCGGCAGATGGCGACTTTTGATCTTTTACCTATGGCGGCAGTGACTTCCTCTTGAACTACGGGGGAATTTAACCACACCGCCACCAGCTTCGTGCCTGTGATTCAGCGTGTAACGGTAACCGGAGATGTGAAAGTTTTATTTTGTTAGCGAGAACCTTAAATCTTTGACATGAAAAAGGGAGTTCTCAGTAGTCCAAACACATCAGGCCTCTGTTGCTCATAGGTTCTCTGTTGCTGGTAAGTTCGTAGGGCAAGCCAATTAAAATGACCCCCCTACCCCCCTAAAAACAAACACACCCGCACGTACACACTTCCGCAGGGCCTTGTTTATATACCCTGTGTCAGCAAATGTGTCAATGTGTGTCCTGTGTGCGCCGGCTTCTAATGATGCTGGCCCATCACGATGGCCCAGTCAGACACTGACAGCCAAGCGCTAAAGTGGAGGAACTCCAGCCGTTTCTATAGCTACTGTGGAGTTCAAAGGCGGCCATCTTTTTCTGAGCATAACAAGAGAAGAAAGGGGCCATCACAGTGCAAGAGACCAAAGACGACCTCCGGGGTTACACGTCAAACCTAGCCCCCTCGACCCGCAGACCCTCGCGCCCCCCCCCTTACCCCATGGTGCGAAGGCATGGTCCCAGGATCTGTGGCTGGACTGTCAGAAGCCTCAGACGAGGTCAACAGAGCCAGGTAAAGATTCTCCTATCAGTATTATATTAGCCCACTTTCTTAAAGTCAAGGCTTTGAAGTGACACCAAAGTCTGTTGCAAGTATCTCTCATCTTATGTCCTTTTTTCTAAAACACTGCAGTGTCGACATTTCAAGCATCTTTCAGCGTTTAATGTTGAGCCTTTGATTTTTTTTTAAGACACTAATTTTAACATCTTCAAGGGAGAAGTGAAGTCTCCGCGTTTGGGTTCTTTTGTCTGCTGTCTTCTGCCCTTTCTCTCTTTATGATATGAAAAGATCTTTAAAGGAGAACTTGTTAAAAGGCGGATCTCCATCAAAAGTAATGCAGAATGTGCTTTTTGGTGACATTTTTGCTACTTGGCCATTTTAACATGATGCCTGTCATCCTGGGGCTACTTCTTCTTCTCTCAAAGAGGAATTTTACAAAGCACACAGACAAAGACTTGCATTTCAAGAGGCAAACAAACTTAGATTGGGAAACCTTTGATATATTATCCTACAAAGTTGAACAGCAACCAACACAGACTGAGGCCAAAAAACTCGATTGTGTTGTGAAATTTCGGGTATTCAGCGTTGAGAGTTGAGGCATCTGCCACACATCTGCTAGAGAAATCATCTCAGTATCTGCTGGGTGAAAGTAAAGACATATGGATTAACAAATGGTTATTGATGGGGGAGAGGGAGGGAGCAGCGCATGTTGAAAGAGCACATCAAACTTTCAGAGTGAAGTTTCCATCTTCTCTGTTCAACTGCAACTGGATCTTGCCATCCATATGGCCTTTGAAAGGATCCATCCTAATGCATCTAAAATGTAAAGCTGTGTTCAGACAGTCTGTGAACTGATGAAATGTAGCACGATAACATACAAATACCATGGAAAGCATGCAGTCTTGCTCTGTGCAGGACGGAGGAACAAACTTTCGCTTTTAGGAAGATTTTACACACATATATAGACTGCACCAACTGTCTGGAGGTCAATTTTTGCAAATATATTACGGCAAATGTTCAGTCATTACGCAGTTTCTATGTAAAGACAGGGCACAAAATGCAGTCTTCAATATGCAAAAAAAGCATTCAATAGGTTTTCATTTGAATGAGACCAGTCGGTGACGCAGTAGGGGTGTCCACATTTAGAGCTCTGGCAAATCAACCCAGGCCTGTCCTACAGAAAAGCTGAACCTGACTCAACTCTTGGCACAACACCACATCAAAGCCGCGGCCAATCAAATACATGCAAGTGCACATTCCCGACGGATTAGTTTATAACGCGGATGCTATATTTCTTCTGTTTACTTTACGATCGGCGCAGCGGAAGGAAATATGATTGCCAGCGTGACAACTATCCAGAGTTGTAAAGTTCTGTCTCAAAGTATTATAAACCGCTGAGATGTTTTAGCGTTCGATTCATGGATCTGTTACTCGGACCGGACATCTGGGTCGTTCTTTATTGTCCCACAGTAATTTAACAACACATCAGCCACAAAACACAGGACCAATTTCATTCTGAATGAATATCAATGCATCTTCCAGAGGTTTTTTTGGGGCCTTTTTAGCATGGAAATCACTCATTCGCTCATTAACAGTGTTTTCTTACTGAGGGAAAATCCTTGTTTGTTGCAATAAATCACATAATAGAGGATGGAGCTATGATTAGCTGAGGTGACATATTTGAATCTGCAGAGGTTCAGAAAGTGTTTTTGCTTAGAACAGGCAGTGAAATTAGTCCCATTTCTGACATAAGAAAAAGATCATTTTAATGCCAGTATGGAAAGAAAAACTGTTTACAGTGACCAACATCTCTTTCAACACACATACATCATGTACATACATGTCCATTTTCTATGTGTGTGTGAGTGTTGCATTAAGGCTAATTCGTCTTTCCTTTGAATCTTTTCTCGTCTTCATCTCTTGTCTCACCCTCGACAGCACAGTCTGTAACAGGTGTGGTGAAGCTACCATGTCCGTCTTGTCCCTTTTGCATCTTCGCTCCCCCTCTCTGTTCCTTCTTCTCGCTCTTTTCCAGCCAAGGATACCGGTTTGTATCTATGTATGGAATCATCAAACAAAAGTGAGCTTCACATCACATCAGGTAAAGAAGGCATGCCCGGGCACTTCTAACAGCCTCCCAAAGATGCCTGTTTTAAGTCCTCACAAGAAGGCTGCCTCTCATTGAAGTTCAAATGGATAGCTCTTGGGCACAAGCTTTCCAGGGGGGAGGGAGGGAAGCTTGCTCACCTCTGTACCAAATTCACACATCCTACCGGGGAGCTACGTGAGGGGAAAAAAATTAAAAGTGCAGCTCATGGGCAAAGCAACTCGCTCCTTTTTTTTTCTGTCTCTCAAGTAGCCCCCCCCCCCCCTGCCCCTCCATTCCCTTTTATCACCCGACCGCACCTCGCCGCCCCCACCCCCTCCAGCCACTATTGCAATGTCAACAAAATTGGGACTGGGAATGTGGCCGTCTGATGAAAATCAGCTTGCTCAATGGGATCCTCACATGAAAAGAGCAGCGCCTCGGCACAGATTCGCGTGTCTATCATTACGAGCCCAATCTATAGTGAAAATGAACTAATTGTCTGGTTATTGGTGCCTTGTTATCCACAGTATGCCCCAGCTGAATGGTCTTTCGCCATGAGGACCCACCGTTGAATAAAGACAATTAAACTACAAAGAGCCCGATTACCACTCTGCCACTTTGATGAGGGAACAATAATTCCACCAATACCACTCCTTATGAGTTCCTCAGGGTTAAACATTTTGGGAGAAACAGTGTTAAGCTGTATCAAATTAAGTCAGAAGGGGGAAGTTCATTTAATAGCTTGGAACTCGCGATCTCAGACTAAATATCTTTTCCCATGAGCCTTTGCCTGCTGTGCCCCTCCTCCTTCCCTGCAGTGAGGCCTAATTTTCTTGTTTTCTCCGAGAAGATTTCATGGTTCACAAGATCAAAAGCTTGCATAAGCTCCGCATTTGTTTACATCAGCCTACATCCAGGCAAATAAAGCAACGTCGACTATCTTTCTCTTTCTCTTTCGCTTCCACCCGTCCGCGATCGCACATGACCCGCCACCTTCGGCGCTGCCCGTGCATCACTCCCAGGTGGGCCACTTTCTCTAACTTTGTCCATATTCATGAGGCGACCCCGAGGAGTTTGGAGCTAAAGCTGAACTTGGATCCGCCGCCACTGCCGTCCCGGCCTGTGCGAGCGGTGACATCTTCTTCTCCGTCTCCACGTGGTGCTTTCTGACACAGCCCAAATGAGGTCCTCTGACATTTGAAATGGAAGTGTGACAAGAGGAACAAAAAACATCCACCAAATCAACACATGAATAAATAATCTGTTGGCCTTTGCAGTGTCCCATTTCGGCAAACCACAGGCCATCCTTCCTGAAAGACGCCTGTGACTCATTTAGTGCAGAGCTGTTTTGAGTGAGCGCGTCTCTTTGATGTTTGGCTGAGGTTTGACATGTCTTTATAGTCCTATTGTTTTATAATTTTCGCCTGATTGGAGTCCCTTTAACAATAAAAATCAAATATCATGCAAGCAAACATCTTGAGCAAACTGCTTGAATGTGACATATTGTAATAGTTAGTCTGTTTGTTTGTATTAGTATCTGTACATTATCACCCTTTGCCCTCTGATGACAGAGTTGTTGTGCAGAAGCAGCACCCACCGAGTTTGTGGTTTTTCCTCATAATGTATTTATCATGGTTTTTATGCAAGTGAAAGTTATGAAGCTGCAGAGAAAGGTGTGTTGACCAGTTGTGAAATTGCATTAACCAAACAGAACAACACAGAATCAAAGAGTAAAGACATAAACTAAGTGAGTGCCTGCAGTCTGTAACCGGCTTACACAGCTGTCCTGTCCTAATCTACAGAAGCAAACCTCATCTGTGCACTCATGAGAGCTGGCTATGACTTTGTAGGGCAAGCTGCTGGGAAATAATGCAAGTATGACTCAAGACTGTTGAGAAGTTATAGAGTTGTAACTTGCCCTCTTTTTCCATTTTACAGTGGTTGCTTTCTTCTTCTTCTTCTTTCTTATTATTATATTATCTTTTACCCTTTGGTATTTAAAAACAATGTTGTTATGTGTAGAAATGACATTTTTAGTGGCCTTGCCAATAAAATGTTGTGTTGTTATGTGTTCAAAGTGCACTAAATGTAAATGAAATTGCTCTTTTACATGAATTTGGACACATGTCATCCAAACAAAGGCAACAATGATTTGAGGAGATTCGGTGGGGTCACACGCTGTCAGTTGGAGGTAAATTTGCTACCACATATGTAAGCATGAGACAGAATCATCTGTCATCACTCATGATGGTCCTTTCTCCTGGCTAACGTCCCTCCTGCTCCACTTCCTATCTTTTTAGCATTGTCAAATGCCCAAAACCAAATATTCATACAAGAGTGTCAAACTGCAGGCACACTGGTGACCTCCCTACAAGTTTGGTGCTTCCTCCAATTTGTGTATGCATCAAAATGAGGGACAGAAAATGTTCTCATGTTATAAGTCTGGTGAAATGGCTCCCACGCTGGTTACAGGTCTGCTCCATATTTCTACGATAGAAAAAAAAAGAATTATTGCACATTGTATAATTGGCCAAATTTGATTATAGTTCACATGGCAGCAGTGCACTGCTAGTAAACTCTGATCCATTGATCTTACACTGGCAACATGTGACACATTAAGTTTTATCAGAAACAGGTCATCTGAAATCACAATTTTGTTCTCATTCTCAAAGAACTTTACAATTACACGGGTATGTTTCTGAATAAAAAAACATTACCATTTCAATGAGGAACTGTTGAAAAGTGACCAGAGAGGCAAGATGTGACAGAAACACTACCATCAGTTTGGGGCTTATTCTTAATTTGAACATGTTCACTACACACATAGAAATGCATCAGTTGTCAGAAACCTAGCTCTCTTTCAACAAGTCTTTACTGACACTGTCAACAAGGACAGGTGCAACCTGACAAGCCAGGACAAGCCGTTTAACGTCTCCAGAGCAAAAACTAGAGTGCTGAGAAACAGTGAGTATGATACATTGTGTGTTCCTTCAAAGTCCAAAAACACAACATCACACACTACTGAGATATTTTCACCAGCAATATAAATAAATGTAAATATTTCAGATGTTGATGTTTGATGTTGAACAGTCACATAGGGAAATCAGCTGGAGGAGAAAGACATACTGATTTCAGTAGGCAGTAATGCAAAACAGCCACAAAATAAATAACATTTTAACCAGTTTATGTTTTTGGTTTGGTTCAAGGGTCTTGGCACTCAAATCATTAACCAAAGTGCTGCAGATTCAGATTCAGATTGAGATATCCTTTATTTGTCCCACAGTGGGAAAATTGACGGCGTAGAAGAAAATATGAAATATGAAAATATATAAAAATAAAATTTAATTAAATAAAGAATAAGAATTATAAAAAATAGAAGATCCAAGATAAATAGTTATGAAGTGCACTCGCTGAGGGGAAGGTGGCTACAGGAAAAAAGAAAAAAGAAGTAAAACGCACAACCTTTAAACTGCTGTTGCATCACAAAATAACACCTGGAATTAGTGATTGATGATATTTTATAGGGTAAGAGTATCTAAGGGTGGAGTTCCTTCAATATAAAACGAGGCCAACAGGTCCAGTAAATTCACACAAAACCATTACCTCCCATCTGTGGGAATTATGAGGATCTCAGATGATAAAACCTCCCACAGTGAATGTAAAGTCTGGTCTTGAGCAGATTACAAGCCAAAGGTGTGCAAAGGAGAATGGACCCCCCCTCCTCCCCCCATCCCCCATAGGACCATAGGGCATATAGCATCGGACAACCACTGACTGACTCATGTGGGAAGGGGTTCGAACACAAAAAGGGGGCACAAAGTACCCGGTTCTGGTTCTCATGAAGGCTTTATAATGGCAAAACCAGTGCCAGCAGTTGAGGTGCCGAAGGCGTACAGAGTGAAAGAGTTACAGCAGGGGAGTGCGCACCATTGAGCTTCAGCCAAAAACAGAAACAGAGAATGTGTGTGTGTGTCTGAGGATGAGTTTTAATTATTTTTTTTTCTAATGAGCAAAGACTTTCCTTTGACAAACCCTCAGTCAAACTTAATCCACGTAAGTGAATGTCCTTCACAGGACCAGGAGTAACACCTTCAGTATATTTGTGTACAAGAAAAAAATTTATTGTATATGCTGCACATATTTATGTAGATATCATATTCCAAAGCAAAGCCTAACCGCTGCCAAGGGAGGAGTCAAATTTGAAGATGATTACAAGAACGTATTTCCCTCCACTCATCGCAGGAAACAAACAGTCCGTCTCTGAATTTAACCCAACAAACAAGAACCATATGCTTGTCTTTCCTCTCCCGTCATCCCCTTCCACCACTCTCTTTTCCATGAGAAACATGTAAATACAAAGACCCAGAAACACATGTGGTTAGTCATAAAGCTGCAAATTCAACCCCCCCCCCCTCCCCGGTTTTTCTTCATGTCTCTGTTCCGCCCCCAGCCTCGACCTCCTCACCCGAGAAACAAACCCGCAAGAAGGAGGGAGAGAGGGAGAAACGCTAAGGAGCAGGGAAACAACAAAAAACAAGAACAAAGAATGTTGGAGGGGATCACAGCATTGGGAAACGGACTTAATTGCCTGTGTGTGAAAAGCAAAGGAGAAGAGGGACAAGCTGGCGACAGGGAGCCAGTCGAAAAAAAAAAACAACAAAAAAAAAACAGACAGAGCTGCTGTGGGCTCCTGCAGATTGCAAAGCCATTTCCTCACAATGGTGGCCTCTCGTCGGCATGTTGGCCCATCAGTAAGTGGCATATGAGATGACGAACACAAACAAGGAAGGACAGGGCCACTACAGTCCTCTTTGAGACAGGACTGAACTGCACGGTCGTCCGTCAGCCTGTTTGGAGACGGACAGATCCCGTCGGACGCTGCGCCCACAACTTTCTACCTTCTCATCCAACTTAGTCCCTTCCCATCGTCAAGACCGATTAGCTTAATCGTTTGTGCTTCGGGGGTAGTTATCTTCTTGGGTGTTAGATGAAAATGGCTTGCAGCTGGGTTGTGTACAGCTCAATCTCTAACAGGTGCTGAGCTCTGTGGGTAAAGAGTAAACAATGGCGGCTAAGCCCCGAGCTTTGCCAGGCAGAGCGTCTACGATGGGAAACAGTCGAGCTCTGGGGCTCACACACCCACAGCCCAGGTGGTTTTCAGAGGTTCATTTAAGCATGTGTAAACTCTTGTGCGGTTTAACCTGGCTTGGAAATCTGTTTAAAAAAAAAGAAGAAGAAAATAAGGGGAAGTTAGATAGAAGATGGCAGCGTGATAATGGGATCATTAAAAGAAATATATGACACATTCAGGTGGGATCTCTCATATATCATTACATTGACCATGACTGGTGTTAATCCTCTTGATGAAAATCCCCCCTTTGCCTCTACTCCTCATAGCGCTGCAGTTCCGCCAAAGTCACGTGACCGCATCACATGACAGGGGCTAGTTTTTATCCCTGCGGTGCCTGGGAGGCCTCCAAACCCAGAGTGGCCTCACCACATTTCCCACAGCCGTCTGGGGAATGGACTGCGGACCTGAAGGTATGTGTGAGGCACAACACTGAAGCACTAGGGCTGTCTTAGGATAAAAGCACCGAGAAATTCCCCAGTTTCTAAAAAAAAAAAAAAAAAAAAAAAACCCGGCTCAGTGTTGTCTGTGGTTGCCACACCCAAGCAAGACAACATGTATGGATGACAATGTCTGCTCACTGCTGCAGGTTCTCTGTGGTTCATGTTGGGGTCTTGGATCATAAACTCCTTTTCGACTTACGCTGTAATTTAACTTATAGTGTATACAGTGTTTCTATATCAATTCCCAGTCTGCACTGTGCAACGTGTTGTTAAATTCTGGTCATTTTGGTGATTTGTAGCACTAAAACGCGCAGGGGTACATTTGTCCTGCAAGAGCAGCGGTGGAACTATTTCATTGTGTGCTTTTGCCATTTGGGTTGAATGGATCTAAATTTAAGTGATAATATGGCAATAATAAAACTAAATCACAGATTGGATAGCCAACATCCTGTTGTACTTCCACATCCCATAAAACATACTATAAACTATACAAATAATATCAAGTATTGTGTTGCTCATTTTAATGGCTTCTTATCATGTCACCCCAGTTAATTACCAGTGATGAACCAGTTAGTAGTTTGCACTACTGACAGAAAAGTTTTTTTTTTTAAGTAACTGCTTTAAAATAACATACAGCCAAAATCACATAAGCAGTCTTTATCTGTAGTTGATTTTAGTTTCCCCACTTGTCTATGCCACCAACTCTTAACTGGACTTCCATGGATGCAGTGTGGTGCTGGTTTATTGGTCTCATCTGTCCCAGATATAACTTTATGACAGGAGTATGTTTAGCTTCAAAGCCTTTTCTGACCCCAAACTCCAAACCAGTGCTCTGTTTGCATACCAAGCTGCCCGCAATGTAATGTGGGCCAATGTGTTAACAAGACTCAAGGTTGCCGTATCTTGACACATTAACATACTTTGTGTGTGCACAATGGTCCAAAGGGAGTTTGGTTCGAGCATTCATGTGAAAAACCACAACGCCTTAATCATGGTATTTTTAGACACGCCGCTCCCAATATTCAGGATCGTGCAAGAAAAGACAAGACTCTGATGGATTCAAAATACACCGCACACCATCCAAACTGAGGCCACAGGCGAAGCCTTTCGAGGGACTGCATTCCGTTGGGTCACTGAGGAATGTGGACGAAGTTGCGTGCCACGGCAAACTTGTGTTATCGGATCATTCGGCCATTCTGAAGTTCTAAACAATGGCGGTCCGGGCGGTGGTCGGCGTAAACCAACTTTGGGCCACATGGCATAATTCTATCTCTGTTCCTCTTCTTAAGATCTGAGACAGATACCGTCCTGCGGTGTTTACTGACGAAAGAACACTGCTAAATGGAGCTGTGGTTCACCGATCTGTAAATATGGCCCTTGCCAGCCAAATTGTTCCCCTTGTTGACAGTGGTTTGGGCCCAAAGTTCTATCTTGCCCAAAGAACACAGGCTTCCCTTGGGGGTGGTTTGAGACCCGACAGGGGGTAGTTAGACAGAATAGATAATGCCTATACACTGCTGACACTGAGTTGGCAGAGGTAGTGAGAAAGGGAAGGAGATGGATGGATGCGCCCAAAATAAATGAACAAAAGTTGTCCAAAAAGAGTCCTCTTAAATCAGAGCAGAAAGGGCCAAAAAGCTGCTATATGTTTTTTTTTTCTCCTTTGAGCCGGTGCAGACAGTCATATAGTTTGTGAGGCATAAAACTACCCATAAGATAGTGTTGTCGGCGACGTCTAAAAAAAAATCTGCTCATAATTAAACCAAAAGAAAAATAGCATGAAGTCGGGGGTTCGCTTACTTTTGACAGCTCTCCTGAGGTGCAAAGCGACCCCCGTTAAACTGAGACAGGGGTTATGTTTCCATATTTAGGTCATGTGATGACAAGTGAGGCACCTCCATCTGTGATGAAGCGCGATACAACTCAAAGCTCGGGGAAAAGCTGGTAAGTAAACAAATATCTCTCGTATTTTGTTATCACCGCGGACCAACAGCTCAAACAGACAGCAGCCCAGTCAAACGTGGATCTGGCTTTTTGCTGAAAATGTCTAGCTGCATAACGGTTAATTGCGCAATATCCACTCAATAGGTGTAGTTTGGTCTCCAATTTACAACTAGAAAAATAAACAGTTACCGGAAAATTGACTTTTATTGACAGTGAAGGTGGGGCCCTTTTCTATCTCTGTTTTTAACCTTATATCTTGTACACATAATCTTACAATGCCAGATTTGTTTACAGCTAAAGTCAGTCAGAGGAGCAGAGTTATGTACTTGCTCAACAGGCATGCCATGCTAGTCAAGGTTATGTTGAATCTAGATGTTCCCTCCAGATAACAGATACCCCCACAACACCCTCACACCCACATACACATCACCCTCACAAGAGAATGACAGAGAAACAAGATAGTTCAGGGAAGCTGGAAAGATAAGTAAACTTGACAACACAAGAGAAGGGGAGAGTGGGTGAGACAGACAGACAGACTGGAGGAGAGAGAGAGAGAGAGAGAGAGAGAGAGAGATCTCCAACAGTGCCAGCCGAAAGAGGATCAAGGTGGTTTTGGATGAGTTTCAGAGGTAAGCTGCAGTTAAAGCCCCCAGCTTGGACCGTTCACACGCAAATGCCAAGCCCCACCGCACACATCATGAAACGCGAGACAACATTCAGGTGTTTGGTGACAGGAGAGAGGACAGCATCCACTGTCTGGGGTTTGTTTCAAGAATGCAAATGCCGTATCGTATGCAGTACCCTCCCACTCCGTGGAGGAAATACTCTCGGATCGCACTTTGTTTCTTTACGCCTGGTTGATACGACGGAGTAAGACACGAGGGTGTTGTTGAACGTCCAGAATTCAACCTGAATGAATGAAAAACGGATGAAAAAATGAAAAAATTAAGCACAACCCACAACTCATTTGTGCCACTTTATTTTCCTCATTTTTTTCTCCACTTATTGGCTCTAGAGGCATTTTCAAAACAGCCACTATTTCATAGGATCTTGTTTGCTGTAAACTCAGTGAAATATAAGAATCGTTGGATGACATGAAATTCAGGAGAAATTTTGTTTAACCCACTGGGGTCAAGGGTATAACTGGTCGTGGTTGACTACATTTAATCATTTAATTGTTCCTTTATTTCCCCTTAAAAACTTACCTTACTTTGTTTGTTGTATTTTTAGTACAACCTCACATTACACTTTATGTTTTGTTTTTTTTTGTTTGACATACTGTATTAACACATTGGCCCTAAAATTACACAAAAAAACATAATGTCCAAATAAGAAAAAATTGATTTTTCTTTACTGTGGAAACCACAAACAAATCTAATGAACCAGTTTTCATAACTAAGAATGGAAATATAGAGTGTAAATTTCAAAAACTTATGCACAAATCTAGCAAATAGCAAAGTTATTTACAATGATTTACATTAAAATGCAGGCAATGCCAACTATTTACAAAATGATCAGGCGTCACAACACGATGCCACAAATTATTTGTGCTACTTCAAAAATGCTAGCACTTTAGTACTTTCCTGACAATAACCTGTTTTTACTATTTCTTCCTCTGTCAATCGCATACCAAAGGTATTCAGGAAAAAGCATGGCATAAATTATTTAGTCTGTTTCTGCTGTTTGAAGTCTGCACTTTTGACACAAGTTGAAACCGAGACTCATCGCAGCTGCGTCTTACTGCCACGTCACCATAAATCGGTCATGTGATTCATGAGGTGTTCTGGCACGTCCGTCGACTCAGAAGGGTTAATTGGATCTGTTGTAAAATGTTTGGTAAAAATGTCTATAAACAGGTGCTACTTTAATGAAAATGTGTACATTAATGATAGATTATGTGATGTATTATTCATTATGGCTGCTGTCAGCAGCCTCATTCCCAACAGAAGCAGTTTCAGTGGAGAAGCTCTGATAAATTCACTGTTTTCTTCCTCCCCAGCACCAAACAACAGACAGCAGTGGAACATTTAACATCTAATGAACAACATGAAGACCTGAAGACCAATCCTGAGGTTAAAAGGAGAGAAAATGTTCTCTCTGGCCAATATCTACATCCAAACAAGTTGAAATTCTTCCCAGTGCTCCCTGAAAGGATTCGCTTCACATACGCCGTTGCAAAATCAGCGAATGGCAGCACTTTCACACGGAACGCACAGCAACCCGGTGTGCTGTTCTTTGATGTCCCGGTGTCTTCAGGTGCGTGAAGAGACAGCGATCCGAATCTTTTTCGGTCTTTTAACCTAAATGTTTAACATGGCGATGGCCTCCTAATCACCAGCAGCCTCCAATCAGACCATCTGACCCGTCTCCCCTCTGTTACCGGCCCTTCAGTCATTACAGGAAATGAAAGTGAACAACCCGACTCGCTCCTCTCACTCTCACTTTTCTCCCTCTGTTCGAGCCCTCTATCTGGCACCGGGTTCCAATGTTTATGCATTTACTGAGATTGCTGGCGGGATTGTCAGAGAAAAAGGAGGGTTTATTTTTTTTCTTTTCTCTCTTTCTTTTTTTTTTTTTTTTTTCCTGTGCAATCTCTTGCCTTCAGAAACCATTAATGCCCATTCAACATCAACATCAAGGCACAGCTTTGATGTCTATTCTGGCAACAGACCTCTTTCTTTCTCTGCTGCCTGCTGCTCTCTCTCTCTCTCTCTCTCTCTCTCTCTCTATCTGTCTCTCTCCTTCTCCCGATCCCCGTTTATCCCTCCCTCTTCCCTCCGCTCGCTCTTTTACGGTTACTGTACAATCAAATAATTAAACGGATTGTCGACAAAATGATTTTACCTGGCAATTAAATATGCAAAGCGAGTCGGCAAGCGGCGCATGAGAAGGCGATTAAAAAGGGGCCCGCTGCAAATCTACAAAGGCTTCAGCGGCACAATAGGCAGCAGCCCCTGCCTGCCTCGCACACTAGCTTAGCCCGGGGAGTGACTGGTGCCTCTTTATACCAGTCTCACACAGCCATGTTTACAATAGCCCCAACCATGCTATGCCAATTACCACAATGCAAGGAGAAATGAATGCCAGTGTTTGGAGAAAAAGACGGGGATGAAGGTAGACGCGCGGGGCAGGCGGGGGAAAGAAAGGCGTCGGCCGCCAACGGAATCAAAGTTACTCCGCGGAAACGCTCGCCCGCCGATGAAAAAGGCGGCAGAGGAGGAGAATTTTTTCGCGCCGCAAATTAGAATTGAAGTTGAAGGAGTCAAAAGTTAAGTTTCTGTGTGCGCGGGAACTTCAGAGGCGCCGGTATAACCTGCGTTGCACTTCAACAAAGCACCTATTAGGACTGGAATGCCACAGAAAGGCAGAGAGGAGATAGTGGCGGGAGTTGGGGGAGTTGGGGGAGTTGGGGGGTGGGTGGGTGGGTGAGGGGGGACGGAGAAGCCCGAGCTCCTGATGTGCAGGAGAGGGAATACGACAGTCAATGTCCATCTATCAACGCTTCGGTGGGGAAAAATGCAAGCAATTTTCCTGGATAGGTTTCCCTTCAAAGCCGGAGCCCCAAGAGGCTGTAAAAATAGAGTCGGAGAGAGGCGGGGGTGGGTGGTGGTGGTGGTGGTGGTGGGGGGGGTTAGAAGGGTGGAGGGTTACACCTGCCCTGTTCCAGACAGTTCAGCAGAAACGAGCTGGTTCAGGCCGATTAAGCCCTCCTCATTGTAAAGTTAAAACCATGGAGGAATTGATTTTAAGCTTTGGGGGAGTATGTAATGCATCGATTATGTGCCGAAGTTTCGCTGCTCGGCGCCTTTGATGAAAAGAGTCTGGTAAAAATTAATCTGCCATTTGCGGCGTTAAAAATACAAACTGTTCACGGTCGGCTGCGGGGGAATATTTTTTAAGCAAAAAAGGGCGTTTGTGCGTGCGTTAGGAAAGAAAGAGAAAAACCTACAGTATCTCATAGATGTGACAAGCATTGGCGCCTTGTCTGTTTTCTTCTTCTTTTTCTTTCTTTTTTTTTTTTTTTGTTGCCACATTGCCAGGAACAGCTACCGGGGGGGGGAGAGAGAAACGAGAAGATCATTTTGTGGGAAGTGAGAGCTTGTCAGTAATGACTGTTGTTATCTTTGTTACGTGGCTACCTCTGCTTTCGGCCAATTGCGCGTCTCTTTTTATGTCAACGTTTCGAATTGAGCCGTACGAGCGAGCGAGGCTTCACGCACGCTCCTCACCGCTGAATTATTTCCTCGTATTAAATGATGTTCCCCCCCCTTCTGCCCCCCACCCCACTGCTGAAATAACGCCAGATAATTGAGGCAAACATGGCTGGGCCCTCTGATAGGGGACGCTGGGTGCTTCATTAATGTTTGTGTTGACTGTCAGAGAGTAGCGCTGGTCCTCATTGCTCTTTAATGGGACCAATTAGCCCGTGCCCCCATTTCCATGCTTAATGTCTCCCATTTAAGTGCTGAATGCAGAACGTGCACATTTAACCACTGAGGGGCTGTAAGGCATCAAAAGGTTACAGGCTTTTAGTGATTCCTGTTTACGCAGTGAATTAACAGCTCGCATTCATGAATCTCAACTTCCATTATTTTCCGAGCGAACAAGGTTTTTTTTTTTCTTTTTTTTTTTCTCGGTTCTCGGAACGACTGTGCGAACACAAGGATGAGCTTTACCAATTAAGCCTTTCGAACGAAGTCACCTCCCCGCCATCGACCCGCGCTGCGATGTGATCACAGCGCCACGCCGCCGCGCCCCTTTAACGGTGACGACGGTGACGACACTTTGTGTTCATTACTGAGAGATACGTGGGGGTGTTAAAGAAGGCTGCTAACTGTCAGGACTAATTCACAGTATTTCACAACAGGTCCCATACACCTGTCCCACTTAACCACGTATGTCATTCTCAGTATGTATCATTTCACTATAGCATGCTGTCAGATGTTTTAGTACACCTGACACATCCAAAAACAACACTTTTCCTTAAAATTTTAGTATTAGCAAGACCCAAGTCCTTCTATTTTTAACATAATTACTTGCGGCATGAGAGGTACAACATGTAACAAAGGCGTCAGGACAGAATCATACCAGGAAGCTTTTCGACCACGAGGTTGCTCGGACACCATGAACGGCTCCTGAGGCTCCGTAAGACTACATGAACCCCACTG
>JAOXYL010000061.1:3696829-3711137 GCA_028564955.1 Terapon puta
CACACACACACTTTGGGCAGCTTTCCGATCACCAACGGAGAACAGAGCGAAAAGGAGGGAGCAGGAAGGGAAGAAAGAGGGTGGGTATGTGTGTGTGTTGGGGGGGGGGGCTCGCCTGGCTCAGTGAGTGGGTGTGATGGGTTGGATGCTGGCCGAGCCTGAGGGGCTTTACCCGGGGAGGGGGGAAGGGGAAGGGGGGGGTGGCGGCCGCTCAGACGGTCTCCTGGAGGTCACAGGTCACCTAGCTAGCCTACTCTTCATCTTCTCTCAAGCAGAGATAACTCCCAGGGTTAGTTTGGTCCCAGCGACGGAGAAGTCTCCTGGAGCTCCTAATGATTTCTCCTCTCTACTTTAAACCCAGCAAAAGATCAGCAGGAGGGGATTTAATGATAAGCTTTGTAATGGAAAAATGCCTCATTTTGCCCATGTGTGCCTGCGTTCAGAATACAAAAAAAGAAGAAAAAGAGGAAAAAGGGAAAAAAAAAAAAAAAAAAAGCCTGTGCGTTTTATGAGCAATCACCCAGCTTAGAGTCATTCAAAGAACACATGTAAGGAGGGGCGTGCAAAAAAAAACGTACACATACAGTTTTATTTTCCATGTTGATTGTAATTACAAGCAAACAAAGGAGGGGGGACGTTGTGTTACCAGCTGCAAGACTTTGTGCTGGAGCGTGCAGCAACGTGACAGCGGGCTGATGGCTTTGTTTAGCGATATGGCACTTCGGCAAAGTTTTCCCCTTTCTGCCTGAACTCCGCCGCGCAGGGTTTTAGCTTTTTCATCTTCATTAGTAGAAACCAAATAAATGCGTTACCCGTCTCTATTTAATTGGCTGGATTTTTGTTTCAGAGGAAAAAAAAAAAAAAACGCTACGTTTTCACTCCCAAATAGTTCAAAGTCTTCACTTTGTTTCAGAGAGTGAGACAGAGGGAAGGAGTCTTTCCATTGGAACATGTTTTATGTGGCAGGATTTTTCTCTCTTCGCAACATCTGGCACCAATATCGTCTGGCAGAGCCGCGGCGTACTGTTCTCCACTGTACCGCTGCCATGTCCAAATTAACCAACTCCACACATTCTGCTGCCATTGAAGCCAGACGCTTCATCCCCACCTCCCCCTTCCCTTTCGCCCGAGTTATGGGATAGCAGGGGTGCAATGACTTGTTTGCGGGCCTTCTTCTCTCTTGCCTAACAAGCAGATGTGGCTGTAACCTAATGTTGATGTCATGGGCATGCAGGCTTTGTGTCTGTTCGGTGGAACACAACCTACGTGCTACCGCAACAGTTACTTGATGAAGTAAGCCCGGACATCCTGATTGAAATGTCTTGAAATGTCTTGGTTATTATAGTTGAAATGGCTTAATATGGTCCTTACAATGTTCAGGAATTCCCCCCTCATCCTCTGACATTGACAGGAGGTATTTTTACTGCGTAAACTGCTATCAGTCATTAGCAGAAGAAGGTGCTTGCGGCACTTGATTTTAATGCCTGATGCAATAGTGTGGAGGAGGAATTTGAAGGCCTCGCAATGGTCTTTGTGCGCAAAATAAAATGTCCCAGGCTTCAAAGCCATATTTATTAAGACTGCCTTACCATGGAAATCAGTACCAGATGTGAGAAAAAAATTCACTCCAGAGCCCCCCCCCTCCTCTCCCCTCTCTCTGTAAGCCCTGAATACAGTGGATCAGCCCACTTTCTTCTCAACGCTTGGACTCTGATATTTATTTCACTTCCACTCGGTCAAGTAGCACATACAGGTACAATAACAGATAACGCCGACCCCCCGTGAACAGGTGTGATTTTACATCTATGTGATCAGTGCGCGTTTAT
This sequence comes from Terapon puta, assembly GCA_028564955.1. Lineage (NCBI taxonomy): Eukaryota > Metazoa > Chordata > Actinopteri > Centrarchiformes > Terapontidae > Terapon > Terapon puta. The sequence goes on from JAOXYL010000061.1 coordinate 3,698,656, forward strand.
CGGTGGTTTCTATTTACCTGTAGTTGCCTTTCTTGCTAAGCTGTTCCTTGAAGTGTCCCAGGGTGAGGCAGTGGGTCTTCATCATGCTGCGATAAGGAATCTCCTCGCCGCAGAAGAAGTAGGTGACCACCAGCTCCTTCGACCTGGGAAATGAAAACTGATTTTAAAGAGCTGCACCTGAAGGGGTCAAAATTCCTCAATGCAGACAAAGAACGTTTGGAGTATTATTAATCATGGACGCCAACAGATAGCTGGCTCGCAGAGGGTCAGCCAATTAAAACCAAACGAGGCCTCGCAGTCAGGTGTCTGCAGCTTATCATCAAACACCCGACAACAACTACATGAAGGGCCCATACATGTGAGCTACTGTACACATCTTTGTTGGGTTCCAGTGGTGAGTGTGTGTGTGTGTTGGCAGACGGGTGGGTAGTTAGGATTCCGTATTAAAGCATGTTTAATCTTAAATGATTAAAAAAGCGAGAGAAGAGGAGTTCAAAGACATAGCTATGCTGACTCACAACGTCTCTCTTTGAAGGGAGAGTTAGAAAATCTGGAGGAAGAGGGTGAAAACACAAGCTAGGAGAGAGAGAGAGGGACCCTCGAAAACAAGCATTTGTGTTTCGTATGAGGAAAGAGAGAAGAAATCTGTTCAAAGGAGTTTAAAGGATTTACAGGATTGCTATAGATTGAAAAAGGAGAGCAGTAAGAGAAGAGGCCCGTACTCGTCTGCTTGGAGGGCAGGGCTGGATAGAGGGCTGCCTCCAGCGGGGAAGGTGGCGACTGGATGGCTCCTGTCTCTCTGAAGGCTGCTGGCTGCTGTTGAATGCCTGCACAAATCACAGATCAACGACTCATTAATACCTACATTAACACAGAGAGACATCAACAGACGGAGGACGTGTGAAATTGGTTTTGGTTTGACGTGTAAAGACTTTTCCTACCTCTGTTTCTGCGGCTTGGAGACCTCCTCTAGTCTGCGACAGGCCTCCTCTAGCTGTGCTAGGGTGTTAGGCGGGGGCAGGGGTGGCATGTCAGGGTCCTGGATGAACGGGTGGCCAGGGTGGTGGCCGCGGAGGTGAGCCCCGCTGCCAATGCCGCCTCCACCCCACGAGGAGTGAGTCCGACTGGGCAGAGTCTTGGCGTCAAGTGGGTTTGACTTCTTGAGGCCTTGAGTGCTGTTACAAAGATTTTAATAAACAACATTAGATGCTGGCTCTCTGTGGAACAGATGATGCTGATGGTGGATTCCTGAAAGACGCTTACCTGTGTGGCTTGTGTTTGCCCTGCCTCTCGCTCTCTAGGATCCACTGCCAAACATTCTGAGAGCGGTCGGTGGCATCGAGCGGAAGGCGTGGCGAGGACACGCCCTCATCGGTGGCTTTGACTGGCCGTCTGGACAAAGTGCTGCAGCGACTAGTTATGAGGAGAGAACAGGAGACGCGACGGTTTTAGTAACAGGAAAACGGAACAAACTGGATACTAAGAGCGCTAATGAACAACGGTGATTGGCTACAGCACGGTTACACTTACGCAGGGGTGAAGTCGGAATAGTTGGCGCCCCCTGGAGGGCAGAGGCACTGCACGCGCTGAGCCGCCTCGGCCTCGATCTGCTCCTTGGTCTTGGGCCCAGCATGGTGATGGTGGATGTAGTGGTGGTGGATGTGCTTTGTGGACTGTCTTCCTGTCATCAGGACCTTGGCGGGCCCAGGATAAGCGCCAAAGAAGGGCCCGTGGCCAGAGGACACCAGCGCGTCTGTCCGATCCGGGGAGCTTGAGCGCGGTGAGTGCCGAACCACGCCTGGTGACTGGCAGCCAGGCGTCTTGAGGACACGTGACAAGTGCTCGTCCAGGATAGCTTGGGGGTCCTCCTCGCACTGGCTGCCAGATGGGAGCAGGGGGTGATGAAGGGAGGTGCCGCTCGTCAGGTTGCCGCTCTCCTCCCTTTCCTCCTCCTGCAGAGGCAAAAAAAAAAGTTGGAGCAATTGACAAAACATTCATAGACAGTCACACAGGAAAGGCGGCAAGCAGAGGAATTCATGTCTCAACTTACACCAACTTATATCTATCGTCCTCTGAAGTCACTGAGAGCAAACGCCTGGATAACTTGATTTGAGTTTCCTTTTTGCCACACTGTTATCTTCGCTAACAGGCTTTGGGTGCGCTTCATCTATAATGCAGAGTGTGCCTGTGCTTCACAAAGAGACTGGCACTACACATACTCAGCAAACGTGCCACTGGAGAGTAGCTAAGTGCTAACTATTTGAAGGAACTTCAAGTGTGCCTAGAAACATAAGTTTGAAAGTTCCTCCAGATGAAGTAGCGGGGGACAGAGAGGGAAAGGGAGGCAGTAGCTAAACCAAGACAGACTTTCAAATCCCTTGGTCTTTCCCCCGTTCTTCGACATGCTTAAACTGGAGAGTTAGAATTTCCGAGCGGCGGCCATGTTTGACGGGGTTCGCGCGCGTCCTCACCTCCTGGATCTGCTGCAGCCTCTCCTCCAGCGAGCTCATGGTGTCCTGTTCCCGCTTCAGCTTCTCCAGCCGGGCTATGAGTTGGGCGGCAAAGGCTGAGGGCTCGACAGGGGTCATCTCCTTGGGCAGCCGGTGTGTCCTCTGCAGGGGAAACAACACGGGGGAAGGACACTTCAGTGTGTGTCTGCGTAGTGTTTCTGACGGATGCAATATGTTGCATTAATCCACTGCCCTTGCCCTAATCCTGTCTTGTTCCAAAAAGCCTGCGACTATTCCAAAAGGCCTAATCCAGATGCCCTTGCCCTCAGGCTAACCTGAACCTTCTCCACTGCCCGTCCCTCCCCAGATCTTCTCATGCCCAGTGCCCTTGGCAGTGCCAGGCTGCTGGGCGAGGGGGAGAGACGGGGGTAGCGATGGCGGGGTAGCAGTTGGTCTCGCTCGGAGGGGAGGCCCCCTGCCTGCACCCTCTGTAGCCCGACCAAGCCATCAGCTAGGCAGCCTCTGAAGTCAGCACACTTCAAAGGGCCCTTGTCAAACATCAAACGCACACTAGGGGTGGGAGGGACACGCAGCTTTAAATCTCCGAATAAAAGCCAGATATCGACAGAGAAGAGAGAGCGAGGAGAGGAGAGGGGAAGAAAAAAGGGAGAGGGGGACAAAATTAACAGCATGAAAAAGGGGAAGAGGAAGGGGATTGAGATGTGCGTTAGTGAAGTGGCAATGGTGGCAGAAAGAGAGAGAGCGAGACAGAGAGGGGAGGGAAAAGAGGGAGGGAGAGGATAGAGGAGTCAAATACTGGGAAGATCTGAAGGGAAGTAGTAATTTATTTCCCGGCTGCATGCAGGGCAGCTCAGAGGTACTCTAGTCACATTATCCTCCTTTTTCTTTAACTATATGCGCCGGCTTCTCTCTCTCCCTTTCTTACTTTTTTGTTATTTGGCACACTGGCTTTCTTGATTTTGACTCTTTTTTTGTTGTTCCTCTCATCTCTTTGTAGACACGATGAAGGGAAGAAGAAGAAAGGCAAGCAGAGCTGCTGGCAAAGGAGCGCCAGCCCTGCACGGGGCCCCCGCTGCCTGGGGCTGGTGCATCATGGGAGACAGAGCCATCTCCAAATCAGGAGGGAGACATTAAAGGAGTGCAAGTGGGAAAGGAAAAGGGAGAGAGATTGAGAGAGAGAGAGAAAAGACAGAGAGGGAGAGAGAGAAAAGGGGGGAACAAACAACACTGTCAAATGCATGCACAAACACACACACATACACACACACACACAAACTCTTCCGCATACACATACCTGTGTTTGGATATGAAGACAAAAGAATTTCACATTTCTGTTCCTGCCTCAAACAGACCTCCACCTCCTAACCCGTGTCAATCTGTTTTAACCCACTTCCTAACACCTTCCCGCAGCAGCAGGTCAACAAACCTTCAATTCAAAGCGCGCACAGTTTGTGACCCAAATACTGAGAATCACTTTAATAAAAGCTCAAAGAGTCATCATGACGTTGGATTCAGTCATTACCACTGGCGCTGTCATGGCATCTATTACCTGCGCTCTAACCACAGCTATCACCGACCCCGGAAACACATGAAGCTGTCACGCTTTGTGTCACGCTACAGTTGCCGAGGCAGCACAAAGATGACAACATAAGTTTATATTTACAGCCCTACTGAAGCAACCGGGATGAGGGAAGAAAGGGGGAGGGGGCTTGAAACAGCAGTAGTGAAGTGGTATGCAAATGCCTGCCTTTCATTTACCCCGACTTTTATATGAAAACGAGCGGGGGAATGAAATATAGTATTCTGTCACAACATGAGCTCTGAAGAAAAAATAAAATAAAATAAAGCGCAACTCCTCGAGGGAATCAGGACCCAGTTGTCTGCCTGCGTGTCAAAGTTTGAGTTTAGCAGTTTAGAAAAAAAAACAACAAAAAAAAAACAGTGAAACAGGAAGTAGAAGTTAAGGAAGTGGGACTTACAGGAAAGTGGGGTAGTGTTATCTGGCCATTGATCTTGACACTACGGTGCATCTCCCGCTGGAGCTGCTTCTTGGTGCCCAGTTTATACGGTGGGATTCCATCTCTGTAAAAAAAAAAACAAAGACATTTCACGTTTACATGTGTCATTAAGGACCACCTCTCAGACGACCCTTTTTTTTTTTTTTTTACAAAGTGTCTGGTCCGTTCTAAGCGGCTATCCAGCGGTTGTTATTTTTTTGTCAACAACGCCTCCACACCGAGCGCCATTAGCCCATCTTTGCGGAGAAAGAGCTCTTAGGAGGCAGCTGATCATTGAAGTGACCGACGCGACACCACCCAGTAACCACCCACGAGGCACATTACAGCTAAATCAAAAGGCCGGGGAGCCCTTGAAGCCGAGGCAACAAAAACACACATAACAAAACACACCAGGACAATGGGTGAGATATGCTAAACATCCCACTGTGGACTTCAAAAGGAGAGCCCCGCTGATAAGATTACATCAGTCCTTGTCAACTCTGACAGTGGATGTTTAAAACTCATTTAAAAAGGCAGAGGAATTAGCGCTAAGCTCAGTAGCTGGTTAGAATCGGGAACTACACCAAGCTAAAGCAAACCGGCAAATGCCGCTTAAGCGCCGCTTGCTTTGTAGCTCTGATATATTAATATGAAAATAGAGATTTAGCTAGGAATACCAGTAGTCTCTGGACAATTAAGCATTTATTCTGGGAATCTTATTCTTCATTTTTCATTCTGTATCTGCTAGCTTTTGCAGTCAGCTGCCACTTAAGCTGGGCCAATTATCTTGGCCGTTTTGGCTGCTCAGAAGTGTCTGACCCAGCCCAAACGCTACTTTTTCTGCTGCCTCTTTGAAATCTCACACTCATGCACATATGCACCCGCTGCCATCTTCGTTTGGCAAGCGCTGTGCTGTGAGCCTCTGATCTCAGCAACATCAAAAGGCTGGTTTGTAAGATAAGGTAATGTTTGAAGTTGGTGCAGCAGCATTCCCCAGCGTCCAAGTAAATCCATAAATAAGATATAAGCAAAAAGAGAAAAAATCCCCCCACCCTTTCTTCCACCACCACCGCCCCCCCCCCTTCCCAAATCCTCCTCTTCTTGTTCTTTATCTGGGAAATGAGATTCAAATTTGCAGTGTGCCTTTTAACCACTGTAAAAGGACACACTAATCAAATTGTTCCCTCGAATGAGAGAAGAAGAAGCGGCGTTTTCTTTTTTTTTTATTAGAATCAGTTAGGGATGGAGGGAGAGGAGAGCTGGGGACAAGGACGGGAGAGATCTCAGTGTCAAAGATCTCTGCGGGAGCTATTAAACGAACGCCACTTTGACACGTGCCGCTGTCCAACAATTAATCTGGACTTTTTCTGTTCTTGACTCATCTAAACAAGTTCCGCAAGTCCCATTTCAGAGTGTCACTGTGTCGAGGGGGGGGGGCGGATAATGGAGCCGGGCTGCCCATAACGTGTGTACTGCAGCAAGCTTGTTGTGAGTGGGGCCTGCTATCAAAAAAAAAAAAAAATTGATACTTCGCAAACTGCACCCCAGAGACTACAAGCCATCATCCCTCGAGGCGCGAGAAGAAACACAGGAAACTCTTCAAAAGTAAAAAAACTTAACAGCCCAGAGGAACTTGCGCGCTAACAAGAACCCCAGACTCAGCGGCAAAACATCTTTTCCCACACAAAGCTCGCCAACTTCCCCCGTCGCTAACTACGCTTTTATCAATCCGAACTGTCCCCACCCCGGCCGACCATGTGATGGCCGGGCGCTTTGTCCAGGTTGGGGAACAGAAAACAGCCGTGGACTCTTTCATGGTTTCACGGGCCCTTACTTTATGGGGATCTCCTATTCAGTTGTGCAAGTCATTTTCAAAGCAGCCAGCCACCCTCTTATCCCCCTAAGCTCCCCTCACCTAACAATAGGCTGAAAGCGATTCAGTTAAGCCCTTTATACTCCATGCACTTTATTTTCTCACTCCCTTGCACTTCGAGCCTAACCACTCCTGCTATTGGCTCTAGAGGGTGGAGGAGAGAAGCCGTGGAGGGTTTGGGTGGGTGGAGGTGATTTTTTTTTTTTTTTTTTTTTTTTTTGGGGGTGCCCGAGTCTGGCCAGGGGGGAGTTCCTCATGCCTCGTCCCAAGGTCTAGAAATGAGTAACCCCTATGAAAGCCTCACAGACACATGATCTCAGCACGCCGCAGAGGCCAGTGGCAGGAAACCGACCCACCATGTGAGTAAGCCTCCTTTCATTTGGTGCCAACATTTTTCAATGAGTTTGTCTTGAGGCCCGAATGGCCATTTCCCTCCCCCTCTCCTCCAGCTCTTCAAAGGGAAAAAGCGATTAGATAATATGAAAAAAACAAGTCTGTTGTGGCAGAAGGGTGGGTGGGATGGATACATTTCAACTTTGAGGGAAATGAGGCAACGCCCCCACCCACATCAAGACGTTCTCATTTTTTTTCTCTCTCCCTTCTCTCCAGCCTGTAACGTATCAGAATAAACTTCAAAAGGTCTTCAGACATAATGACTTTCCCAGAGTTATCTCCCTGGAGGCCACAGAAACAACTACACATTAATAGAATTACCTGGAGTCAATCATAGAGGATAATTAAAATACATTATGGACCATTATTTCGCAACAGTGCAGTCCCCTGGCCCCAGGAAAAAGCTGAGTCTGTTGAACTACGAGGCCAAATATTTTTCTTAACACCCCTAGACTTTTTCCTGGAAAGGTGTTGACTGAACTCTGGACCAGGCACATTTAGATACTATGGAAACAATAAAAATCACAGAGCTTTGGCCGGGGTCAGCTGAATGGAAATGAGCCTCTACAAGTTGCTACATTATCTCCAGAGCAGAGCGGCGCTGAAGTGAGACCTTTCTGATTTCACACCAGAAACACTTACACGCTACTGTCCGTCATGGACATGGAATCGTCCGTCGTGGCATCGCTGGAGATCTCGCTGTCGTTAGCGCTGGTGGCGGGGGCAAAGATGTAGCCCGAGTTGACAAAGTAGGGGCTGGCGGGGTCTCCCCGGCGATGGGACCTGCAAAAGACCCAGGAAAACATTTGCCAAGTTTTAATGGGATGTTTCTCTGAGAGATTGGAGAATAGGACACTGTTTTTTTTTCTCTGCTTCCTTCAGTTGCTTATTTAATCAGATTTTAAAAGCAAATGTGACGGCTTGGAGTTTGTTTTGTTGATGTTCTTGACAGATTTGGATAATTTGACTCACTTTCATGAGACTTTAAGGCCTGAGGAATGTGACAGCACTATTAGAGATGGAGGTACAGACTCTCTTTTTCTTTCATGTCCCTCCTCCCGAACATACAGGGGTTGTGTGTTTGGGGGCGGTTGAGGAGGGGGGGGTGATGGTTGGGGTGGGTGAAGTGAGCAGCCATGCTGTGTGTGTGAATGGACAGCATTTCCCTTCTTTTTCTGTCTCAGCCCTTTTGTTGGGGCCTGGCCCGTACTCCTCTACTTTTTCATTCTGAAACTCTCCCTCTCTCTCTTTCTCTCTCTCTTTCCTCGCAGTGTTTTCTCCTCCACTCCTCGCACTTCTATCTCTCCCTCTCTCTATCATCCAATCGGGGGCCCCTCCTTTACCCACTCTCCCCTGCTTTCCTTTCTAAAGTCTCGGTCTCTGTCTTTCTCCTCTCTCCTGCTGTGTTGCATTCCTGTTTCAGTAGTGAAGGGGGTGGACAAGGAAGAGGGAGGGAAGCAGAGGAAGGGGGAACTTGAGCTTTAGAGAGGGAGGGAGAGGGAGAGAGGCAAAGGGGGAAGGAGGGCCCCTTTCTTTATGAGAATGCCTTCTGCCGGGAGTGCTGAGAGGAGAACCCCAGCATGACTAAAGCCGTAGGCCCCAAGCACAAACCTGACCTTTGGAAGGTCCGCGCAAAGAGTCAGGTATTTAGCACAGCTGGGCTCTCCGCACCCCCCCTCTCATTCTCCATCTCTTTTCTTTCTTTCATGATCCCCCCTTCCTGTCTTCCCCCCTTCCCCTCCTCTTGTCTCTCCCTGTCTCCCTCCAAAAGCATGCTTAGTCTCTGTCAGGCTGATTTTTTTTTTCCTTCAGAAAAGAAGAGATAAAAAGTGCTGGATAGAAGCGAAAGAGGAAGGAAAACACTGACGCGCAAATACAATCGGTGGCAAAGTGAGGGAAGGTGGCTGGAGCTGGGGACCGGAGCCGAGGATGTTTTGTTGTTGTGTTTTTATGTCACTTTGGAGTTAAGCGCTGGAGGTTTCACCAAGAAAAGAAAAAAAAAGAGGGGAAAAAAGGAATCTGCAGTGGCAAAATTAGTTCCACATGTTTGAGATGGAAATTGGTTGACCTAAAGAGATGGTGAGGGGCAGGGGGAGAGGGGGGGGGCGCGGGTGACGGAAGGGAGAAAGAGCCCCCCTCCCTTGATTTTCTTTAGTGAAAAACAAGAATTCAGGGGATCACACCAGGAAACCCGGAGATGCCCACATGTCCACAAACCCTGCGCTTATTGGTTCCTAACTCAACATGGCCACTTCCGAGCAAATGAGTAACTGCAGTGATGTTATCTGACATGTGCTCACATGAAGGATAATATCCTCAAGGGAGTGTTTAAGTTGACTTATTAGACTTAATCAATTCGTTTTTACACCGTAATTAAAATCACGCTGGAGACGATCTCCAGTTTCGAGCCTCGCTAAATGTTTAGTTAACCTGACAGGAAAAGTATGAATTATCTATAAATTGCACTTTTCCTGCCAAAGCAAAGCATCCAGATATTGTCAAACCTCTGAGTAACAATTGTGTCCAGATGTGAGGACCGAGTGGCCGAGTGAATCACTTTTCTCGAGCTGCCTTTGATGCGGACTCGCAGCGCGCATTAAATCCAGTTTGCGAAAAAAAAACCTTCCCGCTTGAAAAGATCTCAGCTGTTGGACAATGTGTGGGACGAGCCTCTGAAGATAAACGCACAAAAATGCCTTCCACTAACAGCTCGGCTTTCATCTCTGACCAAGAGAACAATGTCTCCGCTTGGCATGTGACTGACCGCGCAACTTCTTTTAACTCTCCATTAGCATTTCTTTGCGTTCGGGGAGATTTTTGTGACAGCACGCAATAACAATATGGCTTAGTGAGATGAAGAAGAGAAAAAAAAAAAAAAACAGGAGGGGAGGGGGAGAAAATGCAGCATAACTTTACAATAGCATCGCACTGTTTCATGTAGCTGTAACAGTCATGAGGCTTGGTGTCTGTGTTTGTGCCTGAACCGGAGGAAGGGTTTCAAAGCACAGGAAACTTGAGCAAGCCAGCAGAGGGCTGCCTGCAAGACACCATTTACTTAAAAGGAAGCCTCAGATCCATTGATGTTTTGTACCCTCCCCGCCCCTCCACCCCTCCAACCCCTTGACTAACTGCAAGGCAGGAGGGCACAAATATACAGGCATGTTCCTCTGAGACCCTTTGATCAAGTGCCTTTATCTCTCTCTGAGGCATTAGTGAAATAACTGCCGACTGCCACACATACACTGTAACTTGGCTCTGCTAATGAATGAATGGCGATCAGAAGGGGAGAGGGGGGGGTGGCTAAAGTTATCAAAACTGAGAGGAAAAAAAAAAAAAATAGGCGCAAAGTGCGAGGCGCTCACCTGCAGCTGTTCTCCAGCACCTCCGCCGCGGTCCGGATGGTCGCCGTCGCCCTCAGCGTCTTCGCGGACAGTCCGACCACGGAGCCCAGCGCCTTCGCCTTCAGGTCGGCGCAACTCCACTCCTCTTCCTCCATGAGGGGGGGCAGGTATCCGCACATGAGCTTGAGGCTGCCGAGCCCGCCGTGGTTCATGTACGCCGCGTTCTCGCAGCCGGTGCGCACGTACTCGAGGTATATGTCAGAGGTCAGGAACATCTGGTACGCGTTCTCCTCCATGTTGGACTGGATCTCCGTCTGCGCCTGGTCGAACATGGCAGAGTCGATCTGCTGCTTCTTAATACTATCCCTTATGAAGGTCTTGGTGGCGGGCTTGAGCTGCTTGGCGACGATGCTGTTGTTCTCGACGTACCGCTTGAAAATAACTTTGGCGACTCGCAGCGTTTTGGTATCCTTTAGGTCCATCTGCCTGAAGCCGTTGCAGGCGAACCAGAAGTCCAAAGTGTCCACGCAGTTCTCCCGCTCCAAGAAGGTCCTGAAGAGGTGCGCGCCGTCCTGGTCGCCCAGGAGGAAATGCAGGGACTTGGTCCACCGGACCAGGGGCGAGTCCGGGGACGCGCTGCCCTCCGGCTCCCCCAGACCATCCTCGTTCCTCCGCGGCGTGGAGCCGGGAGGCGCGGCGGCGTCTTTAACCTTGCTCTGGGCTCTCATTTTGGCAGATCTGCTGGGGTTGTAGCATGACGCCTCTCCCTCCTCCCCCGGTACCGGAGGACGAGGAGCATCTTCTCGGAAGCTACTGCTGATGTGCTCCGTCAGCGCCCTGCTCATGGCTCCGGCTCCGGCTGCCGAGTGAGAGTGAGAGTGCCGTCGTGCCTCCGCCGAGCTCCAGCCTAATCCTCCTCACTCTCTAAAAGCAGCGGGGGAGCTTCTCAGCTCCTCTTCACTCTGAAACACAAAGTATTGATCTAATCAAAGCCAGATCCTGCTGAACTTCAAAGAAAGACATCAAGTAAACAGTCCCTTTCAAAAAAAAACCCTCGCTGGGTTCACAGAGAAAGGAAATATGAAAGGCTTTCTTTCCCGCTTCATTTATCTATTTATAATCTAAATGAGAGATCAACTGCAGCCTACATTCTCAGCGTGCATTGATCTGTCACATCAAAAAGCATTTTTACAAGAATAATCAGCTCACGCAGACTCTCTCCTCACCAAAACCGGATTCTCACAACTGTGGCTTACACGTGTTTTCCTAACGAGTCCATGTCACAGGCTTCAACTCCAATTAATTCCCAATCTGTTTCGGACGACCGTACCCTACCCTGTCTGCATCACACACACACACACGCAGACTCGTTTCCATACTTGTCCTCGCCATCCCAGAAATGTTCGGACCAACGTGGGGACGCGTCTGATCCACAATGACCTTAAACGCGCCGATGTACGCGGGGTAAAGAGCCCCGCGGGGGGGGGGCCGGAGCCGGCCGCTTCACGCGTTAATGCGAGCGATCAATCGCCTTAATACATCAGCCCGAGAAAGGCTATTACAGCACATGATCAGAGGCAAACGTGTCTGAACTGCCAACACACACACACACACACATATACACACACACACACGCGCGCGCAGAGTCACACAAACACTTTATACACTTTCACGGTCCAGAGAGGCTGATCGGCACCGGATCAAAAGAGACACAACCGCACGATCTGCGTGGATGGACTGTACACACACACACACACACACACACACACACACGCCACAGAAACGAGTCGGACAGCGCGAGCAGTCAAACTACAGGCGCGAGTGTGAAAATCCAGCGGATGGAGGCTGAGGAAAACGTGCGTAAAAGCAACATACCATCGCAGAGCTGATCCAACCGGAGGAGTGCAACAATAACAACAACAAAAAAAAAACCCGTTTAGGAAAAAAAAGTTGAACAGTTACTCCATTTACAGCAGAGCCTAATACAGTCCTCCAAAAAAAACTCTCCCAACAGTAATCCAGCGCCCAAAAAAAAAGAAAAAAGAAAGAAAGCGACGACGGACTATTTAAAGCCTCCGCCGTGCCACATGTGTTATTTCTCTCTGCAACAACAACATTAAAAAAAAGCCAAGCGCTGTAGCTCTCCGTCCCCTGTCCCATTCAACAACTGACCTCAGAGTAGGCAGGCTCAGTCCCTATGTAGATCACTGGGGGTGTCAAAATCTGGAGGAGGTAAAAGAGGAGGAGGTGGAGGAAAAGAGGAGGAGGGAGAGAGAGAGAGAGAGAGAGGAGGGGGGGCTCTGATTGAAGAATACATCCCACTTTTTTCCCAGCTAGAAGACGCACCACCCGACAAATATTCGGTTTTTATCTGGGCTACACACACACACACACACACACACACACA
>JAOXYL010000061.1:3730374-3740760 GCA_028564955.1 Terapon puta
ACAACAAAAAGTATCCAGAATCAGTCTATTAGGGGCCTCATTTCAGATACTGGCCCCCTAGTGGCATTTAACTGCACTTTAATTGTGATTTTGAATTGATGCAGAGCGGCTGACCTAAAATGATTGAACACTTTGTTCCAGTTTACAGCAGCGTCAATGAGAATTTAACACGATACCCTTTTCATGTAAGAAAAAGCAAAGATGCTACACAGCTGCCATGCCGCCATACTAGCGTGTTTGTGTGGGAACATCAAAACAGTTTTAATTGTGTCTAATCCTGGACTAAGATTATTTCTAATGGGAAATCTTCAGTGGTGATGCTCCGACTCAATTTCCATCTGGGATTATTGAACTCTTTCATTCACGGGCTTACATCTCAGTGTGGATAATCAGCCTTTAGTGTCTTGGCTTGCCATTAAAAAGGAAACATGGAAATATGATATATATGGTGTAAACACACGCGCCCGTGTGCGCCCCCCCACACGCACGCACATACGTGCACTTGTTTATCTACTGTAACGTGGTGATACTGTAACCTTGCTGGATGTACCCCAGTGTGAATTTGAGATGTGTTCTTTGCTTTTTCGCTTTTTTGGAAGGGAACATGAGGCCTAGGACGCCCATGTAGGTCAAAAACAAATCCTGCGCCTCAAGCTGGGAAGCCAGAAACTTCTTTGAGCATCTGAGGGAAAGGAGCAGGAGCACTGAGTTTCTTCCAGGTGCTGCTTTTCACAGTGGTAATCCTGCCACGGCGTGACTGTGATTTTTACAGAAAATCTCTCCAAACAGGGCCCAGATGGTGGGAGGTAGACACACACACACACACACACACACACACACAGAAAACACATTCATTCACTCACACACACGCGCACACACACACACACACACACACACACAGAGGACTGTATACAGACACAGGCGTACACTTGTGCTTATAAAGTACAAAGCCAGCGCGCACACACACACACACACACACACACACACGCACACACTCAGACTAAAGGTGAGAACTGACTTGTTGCTCCTGGGTGGTCTCCGTGTAAAGATAAGCGCGGGCAGGAATAAAGCCTACTGGTTACGTCGAGGCACAAGTTTGGGACTGTTTCGTGATGTTCCTCTCTTACACACACGCCGAACGTCTGCAGCAGCGAGCGCGAGCCTTTCTAGGTTTAGCCCCGATTACAGAGGGCCTTCTTAATGACTACGAGTCAGGGCGGGAGCCGCGCAAAAAAAAAAAAAAACCTCCTCCGCGACTCCGTTTCCACCCTCGTCGGCTCTGTTTGCGGAGGAGTCGTCCTAATACAGGAGACACCTCTGCTTTGTAGTGGTGCTGGTCAGGCACGAAGATCCCGACTGCGGTTAGCATGTGGAGGATGTGGATGTGGAGGACGTTTTGAAATGAAGAGATAAAAGAGTTAATCTTCCACCGTCTCTAAACCCATTCCCTCCTTAGCTCCCTATTTATGTACGAGGAAAGAAAGAGGAAAAAAAAAAAAAAAAAAAAAAAACTTGCTCCATCTCTCCCAGCCTTTTCTCCATCTCTCCCTTTCTGTTTCATGTGGTTACTGGAACAACAATGTACATTCTGAGTGCCGGGCCTTTGATGTTGTTGCATTCACCGAGCCGTCTTAAACCGGAGGAGAAAAGAGAGGGCGAAAAAGACGCAGGAGAGATTCTGTGGTGTGCTCTCTCCCTCTCTCTCTCTCTCTCCCTCTCTTTCCATCTCTCCCTCACTGGCAAGGCATCTGACATCTCCCGGCAAAAGACAAATTCGGTTTCGCCTGTTAAGTCGTCAGTCAAAGCTGCGCAAGAGTTTTTTTTTTTCTCTCTCTCTCTTCTTCTTGCTCTCTCTCTGCCTCTTTCTCCCTCTCTCTCCGTCTTTGCTTCATTTCCGTGGATGCGGTGTTGTGAAGGCCGCTTACACGCTTTTCAAACAATAACAGTTCACCCCCCTCCCCCCCCTCCCCCCGCACCCCACCGCAAGTTTCCTCTCTGCCAGAACCCTACACATGCCAGCACATCCTTTAGAGAGCCTTGAACCGACAACAAACGCTAAGCATTTTCACCGCCGAGAGAAAAGAGGGGCCCATCCGCAAGCCCCTGTGTAATTAAACTAGATCTAATACTGTTATATGTTTCTCTTAGTGAGAAGGAGCGTTTCAGGGGCCTCTTTCTCACAACGCTGAATGGCTGTTTCCAGGTCAGCACAATGCTCTGCACAATGCTCCGGGGAGGTGGAGGGGGGGGGATAAAGCTATATAGGAAAAGGACATTGCGGGTTTTTCAAACTTTCTTTTGCGGGAGAGTGAGATGCGACGACGGACGTGAGCCAGCCGGAGCTCGCGGCCGCGATTCTACGGTGAGGTCGACATTATTCCTTAGTGTCAATAAATCCTGAGATAACTCCAAGTGAGTAAGTCGATCTCTCAGTACTTTTCCAACTTCATCAGCCCGTGTGTGGCACTCAGCCCAGAGCCCATTCAGTCCTACAGAAGACTTAAAGCTTTAGAAATGGGTCACAAATATACACTTTTCAAAGCGGCTTAAGAATTTCTTAAAACAGCTCGGCGCTATAGACGGCCTCAGATTATGTGTTGTAGTGGGTACTTAAAGCACCTAAACAGCGTATATGACAGACTCAAAATAAACTACAGTGTTTGTGTCAGTGTACAGCCAATGTCTGCATTTGTTTTCAGAAAACAGTGGAGGGAGATTGGAAATACTTGTTAGTATAGGGTCATTTCATTGTTGGCCCTTCCTGGAAGTTTTTGACTATAAGAAAAATATAAACTATCACCAGGCTGATCTTTCATGTCTCAAACAGCCTGAAAAGGAGAAATTGCCTGACGGTTTAAAGCCGGCCTCGCAGTGAGCCAGCTCTTTTCGAGCACATACCCTATCACTTCCACAGTGAAAGATTCCTGTCGTGATGCTAATTGTGTTGGACATGGTTTTACCACCAGGGCCTTTTGCAGCTCTCTGCTACATAGAAGAGAGAGCCCGGAGAGTCTGAAAACCAACATCCTTCCAGTGCCTCTGCCCATCACCTTGGCAGAGGCGCATCACATCTCAATCTCTCGCCGCTGCGGTAGCCCGCTCGCCATCGGTTCACCTCGGCCTTGCTGCTTACACTGAAGGCAGGAGGAAAACATGAAAGGGGCAATCAAACGCCAGGCATCAGAGCCGTCACTGGTGCCTGCAGAATGCAAAGTGTTATCAGAAATACAGCTGAACCTGATCATCTGGCGCTCCGTCCTTCCCACAGGCAAAGTTATCCTTTCAACTCGCTGTGGCTTTCTGTAACACACAAACAAAAAAATAACGCCGCCGTCGTCAGCTTCAGAGATGGCTGAGTGTTTGAATATTCAGACGACATCCGAATACAGCTAATGGTGTGATAAAAAAAAAGAAGCCACAGCTAAAGAAGCTCAAAAAGCTAAAAAAAAAAAAAAAAACAGCCCAAAAATTCTGAGTGTAGCTGCGAAGAGAAAAGAAAAGCAGAACCGATATTAGATTGAATAATAATGTTTATGATTGGATTTGTACGTTAACGCCCCTGCACGTGCCTGTGTTTTTTTTTACCTCAAGTCGCGGTAACACTTCTTTATGACGTTCCACCGAGCCCAGTTTGCTCACAGTGCAGACGGCCTGCAGCCTCTTTGAAAACGCTCAACACAGTGGCCCTATTGTCACAATACAGGGAGGTGTGAGGATGTGCAGAGAGAATACCGAGAAGCCTCAAGTACCCCACTGTCGGTGCAGATGAAAGGACCCCACCAAGCCAAATCACTTTATCAGCCCAAACAGCCTCTCTTATTGTGGGATGCCTCTCAGACGCTGGGTGCTGAGATGTCACACCACTAATTGAGAGTCACAACAAGGGCCCTTGTTTGGCCCGCTCCGCTGGTTGTGTACAGCTACTGTAATCACCACAATAATTTGGCTCCCTGAGACATCAAATAGCGGCGAGGAAGCTGCGGGAATTTGCATGACACCCTTTGATCTGGGAGATTTAAAACAAAGTGAGCTCTCACTCGGCGAAGGGCGTGAAGGTTACGATGTCCTGAACTCCCTCGCCGGCCTGTCATCCCCGCTTCGGTCTGAACCACCTCCATTGTCGTTATTATTTTGGCTACAAAGGCGGCAGAGCGACAAAAATCACGCATTAAAGCCAAATATAACCCTGGGATGACCGCGGGGCATGTTTATTTATTACACACAAACAGAGACAGATATCATTTTGGCGCCATACCAGCAGCATAAAAAAGTCAACGGTTTACATTTCACAGGAGTCCGACCTTGGAGGTCAGCTTCAGTGGGAATTTCTGAAAATCATATTAAAGTCTTGGGTGGGTAAAATTGGACTTGCACGTGCGTTGAGATCAGTTAACAAGACTAATCTGAGGCCATGCTAGCAGCTTTGTGAGGCTGTATTTACTGTGCTAACAGCCTGCAAACCTGTGCACAGTGACGGCGCCGACATGATGACGCTAAGCAGTCGCAGTGTTTAGTATTTTCATAATCTTGATTTTGTGTGTTAGCATGCTAAGATTACGTAATTACACCAAGTGCAGCTGAAACATGCAGCATCGTCAGTTCGACTTTTCGTTATACCTGATGATGACACTAAACACTCATCAAAGTTATTATTAAAGCAATTCATCTTTAGGGGAAACTGAATGTTTGAACCACATGACAGTCTTCCTAAAAATCGCGTCGTCCTCTGGGTGCCATGAATGTCTGGCTAAATATTGCACCAATCCACTGTTTAGGTGTTGAGGTGTTTCGAAGGTTGAACTGAGCTGGTGGAGGCACTAAAGGAGAGGTCGGCAGAGATACAAACTAATTAGCTTTCATTCTCTGTGCGTTCAATAGTTGCTGAGATATTTTAATCTGGACCAAAGTGGTGGTCTACGCGAAAGACCAGCAGACCAACGTCCCTAAAAAAGCTGTCAATCTGTGATTAATCCGTCATATTTTAAAAAAACAGTGTGTTCAGGTATCATTTTATCACCATGGTTACCCAATTTTCGTCCTGGCATTCGTTTTCGACCTCCGTTTTCGAGCGCACCTCCTCATGTATGCAGATAAACTACACGCCGCCTCATCTACATTCCTTATCTGCCTCCCGAGCAGCTAAACCCACCGAGGGGAAACACTTGACACCGACTTCACATCATTGTCTGCGAGCGACCTCATCCTTTCCTCTCCTCCCTCTGTGGCCCCCTCTGTGAGATTTGTGAGCTCACTCAGCCATGCGTACTGACGTCTAATCAACAGCAATTAACCCTGGCCTCGTTCACAGGCCGCTGAGCTAGGAGATAATGAAGATACCACTGTGTTATGTTTTTTTTTTTTTCTAACACCCCGCTTTTGTCACCCAGACGTTTCCCTCATGGCTGACTGACAATGGAATGTGATCGGCCGACTCAGGGGAAAGTGGGCCCTCGGTGCTGCTGGGTCAGCGTGAGAAGGAAATGGATGGAAATAAGATACCGCACAAAGTGGGAGGCTGTTTTACTTTTCGGATCGGGTTTTGTGCAGGCCTAAGTTACGTACGAGGGGCTGCTGGTGTGCGACGGACCTGGTTTTGGCTGTTTTAATTCCATTTCCCGTCCCACGCCGGCGAGATAACGCAGCTCCCGGCCGATCCGTCCGACGCATCTTCGGTCTCGCTCCGATCTCGGTGCAGAGGCTGAGGGCCGACCTAGACAAGAAACAGGCACAGGACACATCCACGCAGTGTTACGGGCGTTTTGTTTGAGACGGAGGTATTTTGCATAACAGAGCGAGGGAGCAGATCTCAGATGGAGTTTTGGAAAGCACCTTGTAATCTTCAGCAGAAGGACGATTCGAGTGCCAGTCAATCTCCCCTGTGAAAAGCAGACAGGCTGGTTGGAGCCTTTCGATGCAAAAAATAGCACAGGAGATAGAGGACACCCCTGCTCTACCCCCACAACTGACCTTTGAAGAAAAATGTCTACATCAAATGCTCTGAATTATCTATTCAAATGCCTGGAAACAATCTTTAGACAATGACACATCAATCAAATGCTCCCTGAACCGGGGAGGGTTGTTTATATAAACGCTGTCCATCTGGGGGAGAGAGCTCAGCAACGTTGCATCTCTTTTTCTGTGGGGAGATGGCAGAAAAAAGAAAGAAGGAAGTTCATAGAAAAACTTAAAATTCTGCTTCTCCTTTTTTTTTTTCTCTCTCTCTCCTCTCCTCTCCTTTTTTTTTTTTTTCTCAAATCCCAGCGTGAATGTGTCGGCGAGCTCGTGGTATGCACCAAGATGAAAAGTAGAGGCCATCCCTTTGAAATCCTCCTCAAGTCAAAATTACCATTTCATTTCAACTCCAGCCAGGAAACGGAGAGCGGGGCCACTGCTAACTGCTTTGGGCATATCGTTATTTATTGTGTGTAAACTTTGGAGGAACATTGTTGCCTGGGAAAATGTGTTGTGTGGGTGGTGGAAGTGAGCAGTTGGAGCAACCACAAAGGGAGAGATCAGGCCTATTTTCTCTGTAGGAGGAACACATAAAAGTGAAAATAATGCCCATTATTACAGAAAAACAACATCAGACTTCTTTGCTCATAATTTTGTAACAGCCAAGAAGTTACCACTGCAGCTGAACAACCAACCAGTTGACCCTATTTAGGTAACTGCTTTATCATTTTTTTTCCTGCTCTTTTAATTAGTACGCTCTCAGTGTTAAGTGGCCCATTATCTGAGTTGGAGCTAACTGCTTTTTCCATAATGGCTACATTAAGTCTGTCATGTTGTTTTATTTAGTTGGCTTTATTTACCTCTCCACGGCAGGGGGTTAGTCTACCTGGACTATACAGTGAACCTATGCACACATGCTTTTAACTGATACTGCCATTTGAAGGCAACCAGAACAATGAGCAAATCTCTACCTCCTAACACTGTGATCTATAGGAGCTTACTGTTCTTTCCTATTTACTTGAACATGATATGTGCATGTAGCCTGTTAACAATCAGACTGTATGTATAAAATGCTTATATCTGACTTTTTGTTACTTCTGCTTTGACTGTGGTCATACATCAAGAGGCCCCCCGATACCTCTGCGGCCTTATCAGTTTGAAAAATGGCTGATGTATGTTTGTGTGCTGCTCCTGTGTGGAGAACAGAGTTGTTGTATCTGCTTTGTTAAAAATTCGAATGGCGACAAGTTTTAACGATTGAATAAAAAGCTCAAATATTAAGAAACTGTTTACAATAATTCAAAATTCAAACATATATTCGTTTGCAGACATTAGGGAACCTGCTCCTCTCGGCACTGTGCTCGGACGCCGCCGCGTTTTGAAGTAATGCCGCTGTGAGCAAAAATTGTCACAATGAATGAACGCTAAAACGCTAATCTTAAGCAGCTTAACCAGTGACTGTGTTCGGCGTCTTGGTTCAAAACATTTAGCACGCAAAACACAAAGTGGAGCCGGGGCTGATGGGAGAGACGCGAACCGCCGCTGCCCACACAGAGGCACCCTACCAACCGAGACGCACTGCATGTCCGTTAGCACTGAGGCCAATATGATTCACACCGTCTTTCACACTATAAATGTTGCGCTATTCTTCACACATATGATGGCTGTTATCGTAGTATTTAATAGAATTAAGACCACAAAGAGAGGGTGTGGACAGAGCCCAGTTGATTCATGACCAGCGGGGAAGCAGCAGAGCTTTGTTGACTGTGTTCTCGTCTAACAAAAAAGTACATCTAATCTTAAACATATGGCCGAAGCCGGGGATTCATGCATGACAGCATGCAGAGTGTGGAAAAATACCGCCGTTGTCTTTTTTTTTTCTCTCTCCCCGAAAAAAAAAAACGTATGTCTGCTCCTCTGTGTCCCGAATGTTTTTGCTGGTGTCAGACATGTGGAAAACCCTTTTTAAGTTGAAGCCTGTGCCCTGTGTTTTTTTTTTTTTTTCATTTAAACGATCTCAGTTTTGGGCACATATTTCACTGTTACACTTTTTTTTTAAGTTGATCAGAATGATGCTCGCAATCGGCCTGTAATTCAATAATCCGACAAGCCTGCTCTGACTCAGTAACATCATCTTGGCTGTCCTCGGAGAAATTCTGCAAACGTGTCAGCCGAAGGAGCTGAAAAGCAAGCTGGGTGTTGCATATATATTTGGACTACGAGGGCTTGTTCATTTGTTTAATCTATCCCCCTTCTTGTGTCCTCCGCCTCAATTTATTTGTTCTGGCCTCGGAGACATTGGACTTGGCCGTAGCTCTTATATATTTAAACAAGGGCCGCTGAGGGCAGAGGGAAGTGTTCGACTAAACTCTCGTCAGGTCCTCTCAACATTTAAACACGGCTCCGTCCGCGGGGGCAAGATGTTTACCGCAGCTGGTTCTTTTTTCCCCGCCGCACAGGCCGCGCGGCCTCTCTCGGACCTCGGAAGAGCGCGGGACGGGCGCGGAGGGAAGCGAAGACGGGACGGTCGCAGGAAGTAAACAAACGAACTGAGCGAAACGCCAGCGCGAGGAGGAGACAGATGGAAACAAAAGGGAGTCGGTCGCACCGGACCGGATCACCTTACAGGAAGCGCACGCTCTGATACTTTAGCCACTGACCTCTCGCACACAGGGGTGGGGTGGGGGGGGGGTTGGAGGCGACGGGGGCTCCGCAGGCCCCATCTGCATGGCTTGTCCCCGGCTATGTGGCCATGTGCAGCACCTGGCCCCTCGCCAGCGCCCAACGCCCCTTTGTGGTGGCCAGAGTGGCCGGTTGGGGTCTGCCTTTGATGCCGGGCCAAGTATTCATCTCTAAAGGAAGAGGAAGAGCGAAAAAAAAAGAGAGAGAGAGAGAGAGAGAGAAAAAGATAAACAGAGAAAAAAGAGGGAGGGGGGGGGTGGAGGAAAAAAAAAAGTCAACCTCTGCTGCCAATTATT
Organism: Terapon puta; assembly: GCA_028564955.1. Classification (NCBI taxonomy): domain Eukaryota; kingdom Metazoa; phylum Chordata; class Actinopteri; order Centrarchiformes; family Terapontidae; genus Terapon; species Terapon puta. The sequence goes on from JAOXYL010000061.1 coordinate 3,739,305, forward strand.
GGAAAAACATCAAGGTCTTTTCTGTCTGTGTAAAGAGAAAGAAGAGAAAAGAGGGAAGGGGAGGTAGAAGAAGAGATAGCCGTTTGATGGCTTGGCTCTGTGTTAGTTGGAGGATTGTGGCGAGTCGAGGCGAGGCGAGGCAGAGGCTGACCTGCAGGAGGTGATTACAGGTGGAGAGAGGTATTTGTCTGGCTGCTAAGACTCTGTTTCTTTCTTTCTTTTTTTTTTTTTTCCCTGCCTTGCCCTTTTTTATCTTCACCTCTTTCGCTATCTCTCTCAGACTCCCTCTCTTCCTCTTGTTGTTGCCATCCTTATCTGCGCCTTTCTTTCCGTTGCCGCCATGTGCTGTTAAAGCAGTTCACAAGGACAAATAAAGGTTATTTCTTTGTCTCTGTTGAGGTGTTTCAGCCTCTGTCAGTCTGTCTGTCTGCACCTTTCTCTCTCTTGTCTTGGACCCTCACCACACACACATAAAAATAAATACATATTTCTATATACGTGTAGTGCAGACACACGCAGACATTAACTGTGTCACCAGAGCAGGAAGCGAGCGTGAATGGCAGCCTTTACACTGAAGAGGCATGTCAGACAAATCATGGGGATGTCATGACAACAAACAGAGGAGAGGATTACAGTGTTGTCAGTAAGCAAGACGCATTTTAAAGCCCGTGAAGAGCAGAAATAATCACATAAATGATGCAGGTTACACTTCCACAGTAACTCTAACTTGGCCTAACAGGCTCAAGGCTCTCTCTTTTATTCCTTTTTTTCTCACTCAGGCAAGAGTTTGGCTCCGTGTACGTAATTTTTTTTTTCTTTTCCCAGAAATTCTGCCTCACATCACTAGTCAGGCACATTATAACCACTGCTACGCTCTTTCATTGTATGAAAAATACACTCACAGGGTTAAGTGACTTCTTTGCTGTACTTTTTTTAACAGGTAGGCTGTCCTCCTCTTCAGCCAGCACAAAGTGTAAACTGCTTAAATTTAGACTTGAATTTAAAGGACCCTCCTTCTCAAAAGAATATGATGATGCGGTAAATTCAATTGGTAATTTCTATCTTATTACAACACTTTGTTCAAACAAACCCAACAGTTTATTTCAGTATTTACCTGGATATTTGAGGCCATATCAATATTTGAGAGTTAAACAACCAATTATAATAATTATAATTGATTATTGATCGTTTTTGAGCATGAACAAGGTTTGTTTGTTTGTTTGTTTGTTTTCAGAAAATGCTGTTGCACGTCTTGTTTTGTTATCAGCAGGTGCACAGACACCAACACATCTGGAATAAATAAAACTGCCCAATAATTTCATCTGGCCAATATCCTGTTGCATCTAAACAGCTTCATTTCAAAGTAAAACCAAAAGTGAGCACATTTAAAATACTGGCAGTGACTCCCGATAAATTGTGCAATGAGCACTGTGGGTCAAATCTGGAGCGGTTCTGT
>JAOXYL010000061.1:3748328-3768477 GCA_028564955.1 Terapon puta
TAGCCGGTGGGAAAGGTGGAACACACACATGCACACTCACACAAACCTACACACACACACACACACACACACACACACACACACACAGAAACACTAGTCCTCAATGTACCTATCCGCAAGCAGGATTTGTGACAGGAGCTTTCTCCTTAGCTGAGTGATAAACTCCTGCGAGGCAGTCCTGCAGCCAAATAAAGTCTCCAGTCTGTGTATATGTTTCTTCAGCAGATGCAATGTATCCTCGTTCTCTGCTTCTCTAATACTTGCAGCACCGCGCAGCTATTGGACTACCGGGTCTGATCACTTGTGATACTGCCTCTCTCCCCTCCACCTTCCCAATCCCTTCAAACAAACTTGTTTTAATGAAAATACATTCCTGAGTTTGGCGGATTTAGAGGATTTTCCTCCCACTCTCATCTCTTCTTCTCTGTCCAGGATTTTTTTCGGTTTGGAGGGGGGGTGGGGGGGAGAAAAGTGCTGAAGCTCCAGCTGGAGCAGCGGTGGCAGCAGCCCATTTTAAGAAGTGCTGACGCCAGAGTGCTGAGCATTTCTGTGTGCATTCAAGGAATGAGGAATGCATCTCCAGCCGGCTTAGAGAGAGGCAGACAGAGGGGTGAAGGCAGGGAGAGGAGAGGTAGGTGGACACGAGGGGGGAGGGAAAGAGAGATGAAGAAATTAGAGGTGGTAGACGGTGGCGGAGACAAAGAAAATTGAAAAGAAAGACAAGACAAGTGAAAGATGGAAGAGAGACTTGAAGCCATGTTTTGTCTTTCGCCTTCACCATCAGTCCAGCTTTGCCCTTGTGAACAGTGGAGGAACTTCCTGTTGTCAATACCTGGATAACAGTCCTATTTCTGGTCACTGGTGTTGAGCATAGCATAAACCTGTTTTATATGTTCTGCTTTATGTGGATTCAAATCTGCCATTATTGCAAACCCGTAGGATGGCAGGTCATATTTCTTGTCATGAATTATAGGTTGTTCCATAATAAAAGAATAAAAAAAAAAAACTGTGAATCCTGATTTTGTTTTGGAATGATCTGCAGAAAGAAAGGTTTGTGAAGGCTGAAATTCACGTTTGGTCGGGTTATGCACATCATACAGAATATATCACGATCATTTGAAAGGGTGTAAAGGGTGACATGTGGTGATAAAGTGGTGGGGGCCGGATCAACCCACAGACATTCCCATACCACAATAATCCTCAGCAGATGATGCCTGACACACACATGTGCTCCATGAGGACAGTGGCTTTGATGGAAACCATCACGGCCACACATCCACCATCATTATTTCCTGCACGCCGATTTACCGTACATGCATCTGTGATGTATTTATAATTACTGATAACATGGACTGTGACTGAACCCTTCCTAAATATACCGTAAAACCCCGTGAATGCACCTAGTGGGTATTTTGATTTAAAGTCAAAGCAGAAAAATTAAACGTCACATCGTAAGCCAACTGGCAACGATGCGCTTTCTAGTCAGTTAGTGTGAGGAGTGACAGCAGCTACGGAAACAGCAACGCGTCGGGCCAAACCACAGCTCTCTCCTTCACACGGCTTCTACAGAAAGTCCCTCGCCCTCTACAAACTCCCCAGCATCCCTCTATCCATCCCTCCCCGTGCGCGCATCGCCACTTGCCAAATCATCAAAACCTCATCTGCAGGTTTTTTTGTTTTTTTTTTGCGTGTTCTGAGCAGCGGTGGGATCCTTTTCCAAGGCTCGTCGACGTAAGCCAGACGGGCCAGAGGTCTGTCAGCACCCACTGGCATGAGGATAAGACAGAGGGAGCCGCCGCTGATAAGACTGGTCGCGCTAATTGGAAGCAAAAGGTTCACGAGGAGGGGAATACTGTGGAATCAATATTACAAATCACCATGCATTGACATGTTGAGTGCAGAAAAACAGGAACAGCTGCAGTGGGAAAAAAAAAAGGAAAACGAATCACAAATGAAGGGCGACATGCTTAAAAGAGACACTTACAGTATACACGTCTTCCAAACAAATAACTAAATAAAAAGCACAACACAAACTTGAGTCTTATGGGGTCTTGGTGATGGGACAAATGGGAATGAGAGGACACTGAACGTCACTTGGTGTCTCTCACTGTTGACAGCGGTCCATGGTGTCTGCTCAGAGAGTCCTCCAGTCCGCTTCTCCAGCTGTCCCCTGTCATCCCTCAGCATCCTCGACTCTCCACTTCAGGCAGCTCTCGGGGGCCCCGTGGGAGCCCCGGGCACTGCCAGCTGAGCTGCCTCGTCGACAGCTCTTTCCCATGGCTGGCCCGCGGACGCCTCGCTTTGTACCCTGGAACAGACGGGAAGAACACATCACCCCTGAAGATAAGCACGGGAGCATTTCATCATAGGGTGCACAGGTGACATTGGTGGTCGAAGACAGGTAGGTGTATTCTATTATTCACAGCCCAGCAAGGGCGTCAGATCTCCCCGGCGATCGCTACAGAGGCCGGTGTCAGAGGTGACATCAAAAAGACAAGGGCTCGGTGACAGCCGCCGACTACGCCGCCGTCGAGGTAATTCCCACGTGCCCCGGCAAGGGTCCCTACTCTGGAGGCACCGGAGGGATCAGGAAAGGTCACCTGGCAACACAGGTCAAAGCTTTGATCCAATCAGAGGAAACTCCGGCAGGTAAAGGCTTTTATGAGTGAGGGGTAGAGGGAAATGGTTGGCTGTCATTTTAGATTTCAGAGGCAAAACATGGAGCCAAAGGGAGGCAGGCAGCAGCAGCAGCCCCATCATTATTTAATACACAGCTCGCTTTAGATGCTTCTCCACTAAAACACGGGGTAGAAACAAAAAAGGACCCATGATAACCGTTATTATTAAACTGCATATTTTATGAGGCCCCTCCCGATTAGAAAGTCAATTGCCGGTTATGTATTCACGCAGGCAGTGAAAAGGCACTGAGAGAGTGACCCTCAAGCTTGACCTCACATGCTTTGAACTTTTTCTCCTCAGCCCCCCCTCCTGTCTCTCTCTTTCTCCCTCTCTTTCTGCCTGCACTTGGTCCCCGGGAATGAATGCTTTGATTTGGGCCGTCCAGCTGCATAAGTAAACCACATTACATTTTAGGAATGTAAATAGCAGAAAGTGCTTTTGTGAAAAATTCATTGGATGCTCCCGGCTGGACCACATAATTATTTAGAGAGCATATTTAAATACCTCTTACGATTATGGAGGAATGCACGCAATTTCCCTTTCAATGTCCCAACCGGTCATTTGGTCTGGAGATAGGAGGTCACAGAGACAGAGTGGGAAACTATAGAAATGCTGTATGCCATGGCAATGACCCGCGGTGAGGGAGGTGATCTGCTCAAGGGTTCTCTCTGGACCCCAAACAAGAGCCAGCGCCTGTTACTAGAGTATCATATACATCCACAGAGCATCGAGTGCGAGCGCTGCAGGCGGACGCAGCTGCAGACACGCCGCGATATCGCCGCGATTGAATACCATTCGTCGGGGTTTTAAGACACGGTTTGTCAGGACTGTCACCAGAATGCGGCGTCATCCCCCTCAATGACTAAACAGACGCGTTAAGCTGGAAGACATAGGTCTGTTTGTGCGTGTCAAATATGGCTGCAGACAAAATAAGTCTGATACACACGATATTGCTGAACTCTAAGTGTATTTTTTCTCACAAAGATCAAATGTATACTTTACACTCTACACCACATCTGCCATGGAGGAGCATGGCTCTCATCACTTCGTCCTCTCTGCAAACTTCACACAGACAGGGCTGACTTCCTGTCTGTCTGGGAGATTGCCTGTCTCGGGGGGGAAGGGGACATGTCGCTGGAATGACGGGACTGCTCTTGGTGTGTGTGTGTGTGTGTGTGTGTGTGTGTGTGTGTGTGTGTGTCTGTGTGGGTGCATGCATCTCAATCCATCAACATATACAATGATGCTGCTTCGCCAAATACAATCACTTTCAAACATCAAGCCGGATCTCCTCTCGTGTCCTTCTCATGTCCTCCACCATATATTCTGTTGTTATGAAGGCAAATAAAGGTACAGACTCCGAATCCTCCACTCCCCCCCCCCCATGATCAAATGCAACAACACTGACAACCAAACATCCCCTCAGCCAACACACAACATCCCCAAAGGTAGGCTGATGTGATATGAGTGAATATGTGGATAGCTGTGATCTCTTTCTCTGTCAGACATCAGTGTCTTCTCTCAAGACAAGAGATTGGTGACAAGACTCAAAAACACACTCAAACAATAAACGATGTTATTGAGGAGGTGATTGAGGAATAATAATTAACGCTGAACATGCAGCAGGACAAAGATGCTCTCTAAAGACTAGCCTGCTGTCCCCCAAGGGACAGAATGGGGCTTCAATTAACTGACAGGCGGGCGTATTAGAATTTCTATCATGGGCCTTGGTGGGCTAGCGAGATGCAGGACTACAATGCTTTGAAAACCAGTGTGGTTTCCCCATCAAACACGTCCTCTAGGTCCTTTGATCTGCTGGGTGGTATGTGTCCTTGGAGATACGTGTCTACTTCCTCAAAGCTCTTTGTTGCCAGCACCTCATTTTCCTGCACTGAGTTTTAGTGCTACAGCAACAGCCGGCTCAGCTGCATTCGCTCTCAGACAACAGACACAGCACATCCACATCATGTGACACCAGGTGATTTTAAACATGCATGATGAATATGCCAGTGTGTGTGTGTGTTTGTGCACACTGTGAGAGCATGCGGCTCATAAATGCAGGTGATATGACCATCTCAGGACTCAGATGCAGTCGCTACTTGTGTGTGCTTTGACTATGAACACAACTGTAAAATCTCTTTAAATGAGCCGCATTCAAATAAAAATGCAGTTTGCAATATTTCCTGACCACAAACACAGTCATTTAGTTTTGCTAATACCACTAACTTTGACTCCTGAATTGCCCAGCACACCTGATTTGTGCACAATGAAGGTTTTTCAGCCGCCGAGTGGAAACAGCCGACCACTCAGAGCTCTGTATGTGGGGTTGAGAACGATGGCGTCCTCTTTCTTCTTGGCTAACTAGCTAGCTATCAATTTACATCCATGTAAACCATGATAAGAAAAGAATACAACACAAATAGCAACAAAAGTCAAGAAAATGACACATCTGTTTACGTTGCTGTTAATCTGCTTACAAGTCAGCTGAATAAATATGCCATTCACAGGTTAGTTAAGGCAACAAAACAAAATAACAGCTTTATGGAAGTGGAAGTACGAATAATAACTGTAATGATATGATAACATGGCTATTTCATCATTTAGGGGTTCAACTAAACTGAACACTTACCCCAAATATATTACCATCCATTCCCCAGCACTAATACGAGATGAAAGTTATGATGGTTCCAACTTCACTCACAAGATAAATTGATCAGATAGTTATGTATGATTTTAAAAAATCTGAAGAAAAGATGTGAGAAAATGGCGATAACACATTACAAAATGTATTTGTAACATTCCAGTGTAATCAGTCAGATGGGCACGCTTTGCAGATGATGCTTCATTTTACCCTCTACATCCAGCAACTCTTACAGGCGAAATCATTTAATGTGAAATCAATTTGAACTTGCAACAATCAACTGTAAAGTATCCAAAGTGATGGCTTATGGGGCAAAAGCCAAGTGGCCACCTCGCCTCTGCCAAAAACATCCCCCCGCATGACCACTGACGTCAGCAGGCGTTCTCACCAGCCGGCTCTCCCTTGAACCGCTGGGTCAGTTTCCTGTTAGGCCCTGACACAATATGCATGAATGCTCCATCTCGCAGCGCTGCCTCCCTGTGAAGTGGTGTTCAGGTTACATTCCTCCCAGCTAAAGCCCGTGGCCCTCCCCAGCCACAGCAGATCTGTAAACTGTTTACACTTCACTTCCCACACCTGGAAGAGGGCCAAGGCAAACCTGGAACGAGGCCCACAAGAAGGAACCAACAGATAGGCCCTTAGATTTCAGCAGGAGAGGAGCGATTGTGTCTTGGGCTGGAGTGGAGTATTGACTCACCAACAACACCACCCTACTCTTTTTTTTCCCCCCCCCTCTCTCCTAAAGGGAGAGTAGAAGAGGAAATCTGAGCTGGAAACAGATCCATGTGTTCAACAGTCTGCTGGCCACAAAACTAAGACACAGTGTGTTCTCATCACATAAATATCTCCTCACATTAAGTACTTTCGTAAAGTCTTTTTCTGATGTACAGTGACCAGGTTAGATGTGGAGGCCTCATTCATGCTTACTTTTTTATTTGTTTGGATGCTTTGAAATAGATAACATGTACAAATTTGTATATGGGAATTTCCCGCCTTTGCTTTCCTCTCTGAATGTGATTCACGATCCCTTGAAATCACGGCTGTAAATCCGCCACCGATGCTCCGTCGTACGTCACCGCGCGAGTCCCAGTCGGGGTATCGTAGCTGACTTGCGCGTAAGCCACACACCCCTTCTGCCGTGTCAGTTTCCATGCACGCCGCGCCTCATGTAAATGCAAGTCCAATCCCTGACATATTCTGCAAGTGTGATGTAAGTCGAAGACAGAAAGAAATCCTCTGCTCCCTTGGTGCTCACAGCGAAGCTCTTGGAACGAGGAAAACAGGCAACTGAAAGAATGAGGGAAGACCCGTGTGTGTGCTTTATGATAAAAAAAAAAAAAAAAAAAAACTGAATCACTTAGTGGGTCAGGGGACTTCAGAGAGTAGGACACAGATATCCAGGCAAGCATTTAAATGGAAACTATATTATGGAAAGATAATATGCAAAAATGTGCCATGTGATTGGGAACCATTACATTTGATGACAATGTTTACTACTGACGTCATGAGAGAAAGACATATGCACTGAATATAATGAGGGGGTGGGAAATTAGAGGGACCTACATTTTGTGTTACACCATACAATAAAGCCTTCACAGAGAGAGTTGGGGGGTTGTTTTCTATAACGTCGTCTATAAAACATGTGGTAGCCCTTTACCAAGCAGCAAGCAGAGATATATCCAGATGTAGTGGACTTTCTTAAGATCGTGCTACTTAATACAGCATAAATGGAAAAAAGAAATATGTCAACCCGATTTACAGTACAAGCCTAGCCCAGCCTATTAATTGCCCCTGTGTCCAATTTGCTGTCTTCTTTGTAAGTGGCAGTGGCAAAGAAAGGCATTTTCTATGGCTGGAATTAGGAGAGGATGAGAGGGTGAGACATGGAGACACAGAGCAAGAGAGAGAGAGAGAGGGAGTAAACCCATAGCCCCAAACTAGCATGTCCTGCAGTGACATGTATATTGAATACCAATCAGAGGCATGGGGCTCGCCAGCCCCAGCGCAGCACTCATTTCCAATGCACACACTGTAGCTCAATCAGTAGGGCCCTCGCGGATAAAAAGGGATCGCTTGCCTGGCTCTCCGAATATTAGCTAATGCCACATTTGCAAGTCTTCAAGAGCAAAGGGAGAGTGGGTGAGTGGGGGGCAAAGAGAGAGATGAGGGAGATATGGAGGGATGGAGAAACAGAGGGCTGCGAGAAGGGGAAGATAAAGATAGGAATAGAGTGAAAGCAAGAGAGGGAAAAAATGTGTTCTGTTTGGGACCGTGGAAAAAAAAAAAGAGATTATTTCTTGCAATAAAAAAAGCTGTGAATGGCTTTGTAGTGCACAAGTGATGGAAGTGATGCCTGGATGGGGATTATGCTCTTTTCATCATAAAGCCCCATCTGGTATACTAGGAAGACCACGTCTGTCCAGGCCTCTCGCCCTTTAAAGTGCCGGCTTGGGTTACACATCAATCCAGTCCAATTGCAGCTGTGCCGGGAAAATAAGGCAGACCAGTTCTGCGCATACAGGGCGAAGCACACGCTAACATGCACACATACGCACAAGGAAATGCTCATCAATTACAGAAATGTGTGTACACATGCAAAATGGACAGATGGATGAACAGGGAGGCAGACTGAAAGAAAGACAGACAGAAAGATCTCATATGAACACACACACACACACACACACCCTTGCCCCCATACGCAAAGTCCCACAGAAACAATGGTAAAACACAAAAAGGACAGCTCTGTTTTTGAAGCATGCCTATTTCTAACTTGAAAGAGCCAACCATAATTAAAACCAATGGGCAGCAATGCGGGATAAATGAATAGCAGAGCGTTCACCAGACCCCTCCTCATCTTTTAACTAAACCACTGGTCCAGTGTCTGACAGATGTTCCAACTCTATTTGATGTGTGCTTGTGTGTGTGTGTGTGTGTGTGTGTGTGTGTGTGTGTGTGTGTGTGTGTGTGTGTGCGTGTATGCCTATAAGTATGTGTCTGCACTGACTGGCAGGACATTATCATTTGTCATTTCCCTCCAGTTTTTCTTTGGAGATCCATCATGGCCGCTTACATACATAAACCCATCATGGGTTCAGATTTTTATAAGAACCAGATTTGCTTTTACTACAGTGGCTGCATGTGCAACACATCCAGTCACATGGTACAGAAATGGCCCAATAAGATATTCCCTGCTACATTTCGGCATGTGTGACGTTATGGCACCTACCGTAGAGTTGCTGTATCTACTATCGAGGGAGCTAATTAAAATGCATACATATATACAGTATGTTTGGCTTTTTATCATCTGAACGTTTGCCAACGCATCGCGCACTACGCTGCACGCACCGACGAGGCTGCCGCTGCTGCATAAGACCTTACATGTGTTTTGAATCCATGAATTGGGAATCATTAAATATTCACTCACCAAGACCACAAAGAACAAGAAAGATAAATTAGATTCTCTCACAGTCGCAAATAAAAGTGGAGAGCTGAAAGTAAATCATTAAAAGGGTCTCACAGCTTCATTTGAGGCAATAAAGACAATGGCCTTAACTCACACCACACCAGCACACTCCCTGTTCTGCATACTAATTCTGTAAAGGAGATGGGGTTTGACTGGTGGGTCACATTTCTCCTGCAGATGTACAATTGCGCTTTTTAGAAGAGACATCTGCCTTTCAGCCACAAATGATATTAGATGTCACACATTAACTTGAAGGACGTGATTCAGTTTCTAGCTATGCGAGACCTTTAATTCTCCTGTCTAAATTGGACCGGGGAGGACAGTTGTTCTTCTTTCGACCGTGTCCTCCTCGCATTGGGCCTCGCAACGGGAAGAAAGGCCCGTCGCCGTTATCTCGCGATCTGCCTATTCCTAGCCGTTCCTAGACCAATAGGATATGGAACAAAGGGGATAATATTACAACTGGATAAAGATAAATGGGACTCAATTTCACTGGAATTAAAACAAGCTTTTGATTCATTTGAAAAAGGGAACGATAACAATGAATTCAATTTGATTTGTTTGGCATTAAAGGTAGTTTGAGTTCCCCTTTGACCAGTCTGGATGAAGAAATTAGTGCAGCTTCTTCTTTCATTGCCTTCGAAATAATGAACAATGGAGTCGGAGAAACAGGGAGAGATTGAGATAGGGAGGGGGGAGGACGTTATGACTCTATTGAAAATTGTGCTGTTAACAAATTGGTGGGCCTCAGCTGTTTTCCGAGACTTCAGCCTCCAGGTGCATTTGTCTGCCTGTTTGTCTGTCTCTTGCTTCATTGTAGTGTTTCTTTCAGTGCCGGACTTTCAGTTGCATCCGGACAGCCCAAATGACAACGCTGCCGGCAAGAGAGGTGTAGTTGACGGGAGAGAAGTGAATAAAAGGAGCCCAAATCACCACTCCTCCCCCCGCCTCCTCCCCTCTCCCCTCCTCCCCTGTCAGCCAGACTGGACAGCCCCGGGGAGATCAAACCTGTTTGTAATCCCGCTCTTCCTCTTCATGTCTGTGTGTTTACAACCTGACCACATTGCTGCTGTACACTCTCTCGCAGCTCTGTCTGTGGTCCACGTCTCCCTCTATTAAATCAGATGTAGCAAGGTGAAGCAGAAATAGGATGCATTCATTGTCCTTGGCTGACAGCTTCTCACAGAGGCAGTTGCACGGTGGTAGTTTTTGTGCACTGCACTGACAAGTGACGGGCAATTAATTTGCACCAACCACTCCCCCCATCTTCACATGGCCATAATGATAGAATTTGCAGCCCGGGGTCTGCTACATGACTGTCATCAGATGGTTTGTTCTACTTCTGGCAACTTGTTGGGAGGAATGCAGGCTGACTGTTAGGAATGACATTTTCCTCTGGAGCAGTCTGGGGGCCTTGTTTCTTTTTCGTCCATGCTCGGGTTCTTTTCAAATGCGGTAATTTGCGGAAGGGGACCCCAGCCATAGATCACAGGATCTGGATCTGTGGGGTTGGTGGGCAGGGGGAACGGCCTTTGGGGCGCAGCCCTGGAACTTCTTCAATGAAAACCGCATGGCTTTTAATGGGCAACCTCTGGGTGGTCCAATCAACCTCAGGATGACATTTGGTGACACAAGCGTCTCTGGCGATTGATTTCAACCCCTGAAACATCAGCTTATTATCCCTCTTCCGTACAATGTTTCGAATTATGATTTATCTGGACGGCAGCAGCAGTCGATGACATGATGCCATAAATGAATTCCATGCAGGTTGTGTTGGGTTTCCCAAGGGCCATCTTCATCAATCCAGCTTTTACGGCACTTTGGATCTTTGGAAGAAGGGACTTGTTAAGATAATAACAGGAACATAATAAACGTGAAAGACATTTGTAGGAAGGTAGGAATAATCCTGCATGTGAACTTGTCTTTAATTCTTTCCTTACATAACATCATTCATGTTTAAACTACTCCATTCACAGCGAACACAATGCTCTTAACATCTTCCCAAGCCTCAAGGTCAAAAAGTAAACAGGACGGTGCAGAGCTCACCACATCTGACCCCAGTCACCAAAATGTTACTAATCTGCATCACAAGAACAGCAATCATCTCACTTCAGCGGTTTTCCTGCTACAAACTCTCTCACCCTGCAACAATCTGACATCACTGTCCGCAGACTCTCCAGAACATTTGTGGTGTGTAGTTTCAAAGCAATGGGAAAACCCCTTCCTTCCAACTTGGAAGTGACTGTGAATAAGCAACTTTTTGCTGGGTTTGCTGGTTTCCCATGTAAATGGGTGTTTCTTGAGCAAAATGATATGCACGCCCATCAAAAATCTTCGCTGCATGGAGTGAGGCTCATGATGGAAAATGTTTAGCATGGGGGAACATGTTGATGTTGTTGTATGTGTATGTAATGCATAATTCAGTTATTAAAAAAAATAATATGTAGCACATTAAAATAATAAATTCAATACAGTCCAACAAGTCCGGGACATTAGAAAACACTATTAAGGCTCTCAAGATTGCTATCAGCAGTTGATTCTGTTATTTCTGTCTTCACTGCTACTAGCTTGGATCGTAGTTGATTTGTGGTTGCATGAAGGTTAAACAAGTAAAGCGTGTTTTCCCTGTGCCGTGGGCACTACTGATTACTATCACAAATGACATAATAGTCAAGAAATCAGCTTGAAGTGATGAGCTGCTTTTGGTATCTTGCTTAAATCCAGTTTCCCGTTGTTAAGCTGAAACAAACAGTACCTGCTCAGGCCAAACTGCTTCAATATTTCATACCCAACTGGCTTACCAGGCCTCACATAGGATTCTTTCATATGAGGTGAACATGTTCACTTGATGGTTTTGGTAAAAATGCTGAGTCGATAGAAAAAGTGAAAAAACATCTGCGTCTTACAAGCTGGGTATCACTGTGACTAGAACTACTTTTTTGACTCAACTCTGAACAGACAGGATTAGAAATCCAATTTTTTTCAACATTATGCTGAAATAAAAAAATATTTCTGTTTCTGTTTAGTTTTCAGATCTCTACTTTTATTATAGACTATTTACACATAATATACTCTGATATTATTCTATGAAATACTTCTAAACTGTTTAGTTTCATGCTTGATCTCATTGTTAGTGGCTGAAATATACATAAACAACAGAAAAGCTAACGTTGCATAAAACATTTTTGCAGTTGTCCTCACTGTCAGTGAGGCCCATACTCACCACATTATCTCTCCCAGTGAGAAATAAAGTTTTACATTATAAAATAGAACTGCTTTTTCTCATACACAGTGAACCCAAAGCCGCCGCTGGGCTCATCATCTCATTGTGATGCTGTCATCTGAAAAAACGTCGAACTAAAGTGAGCATTTCAAAAAGATAAACATGCTGATATCAAGCCAGGAGCTAATAAAGGTGGTTTTGCTATGCTGACAACCTACATTTGATTCTTAAGTTTGAAGAGTCAAATACAACCACTACTGGGGGTCAGTCTGCCAAATGGCGTCCCACAGAGACCCCCTCATAAAGGGACTGGAGCTGAGCGAGGGAGGGGTAAGAATAGGGTAAAAGAGGTTTGGTGCTCAAACTAACTGCTAAACGATATAAATGCAAATCATAACCATCTCATGAACAGGCCACTATTCAAAAACAAATAGAATATTAGTTGTAGACAGCTACACTTCGATAGGTCGAAATAATAAGCTTAAGAGGACGATGACCATAATGGCTACCTGCAGTGCTTGGAAAAAAACCAGAGTGCGCCCCCACCAAGCCCTCCATCTTTCATAGAGCTACAAACAGCTTTGGCTTCTCCTTTGGTAAGCCGGCAGCAAAATGAAAAGAAAAAGCCTCCCACGGGTTTGAAAAAAAAGGCCTGAACAAACTAACACCAGGAGAGTTTTTCGTTCACTTTGCTACCTGCAGTTTCTGCATATTAGCCTCTTCTGCTGCCGGTCCACATCCCGCAGTGAAATGAATACAAAATTAGCTATAAGTTAATGCTAATACCCTCTTTTCACATAATTTCCTTTGCTTTTTGTTGCGGTTCTTGCGGCTGTTGCACATTTGTAAAAAACCACCTGCAGGAGTGATTTGCCAAATTTGCTAAAGTGCACCTGAAGCGGTCCGACAGCTACAACCAACGTCCCGGAACACCATATGAGCCATATTGATGGCAATGTTCAATAACTGCACGCCAACAGCAAAAATAAATAATGCATTAATACTTTGTATTGATAGCAGCGAAGAATCGCGGCTTTAACTGCACCAGACATGATGGAGACCCCCTACCTGGCAGCCCCCGTATCCGCGACCCCCGCTGTTTGTGTATTGTCGAACCATGGCAGCCCATTGACAGCCTCCCCCGGATTGCCAATTTCCCGTTGGTGGTCCAGGGTTTCGCCTGTCCTTTCTCAGCATTGTGCAACTGGAATAGGTGCGTCCTCCCCTGTTCACGCTGCGGTTGTAGCTCCACGATCTGATTGGACGGCGCTAAGCGAGACTTCATCAGGAGAACATCCCTGTCGTCATGACAACTTGCCAATATCCCAACAGGGGTGTGTTTGTGGGAGGGTGGGGTGGCGGGGCACGGTTGCTTTCTTGCCTCCGACTGGAACACGACAACGATTCATTTTACATCATCATTACCTCACCGCTCGCTTCCCCCTTGTTAGTCCTAGCGGGCTAAGCTAAGCTGTCTAGTTTGCGATCTCGAGAATGTATGGGCCGGTCTGCCACAGTCTGTGAGTCTATAACCAGCTGTCCCATCAGGGTTTCTCAGCCCAATGTCTCGCACCACGGGATGCCAAATCAGCTTAAAACGATGGCCATAATCACTATTCCGTCACATGAGATTCAGGATGGCAACGGCAAACACAAAGGGGGACTTCCAACCACGACAAAAAAAAGTTTGCTCCACGAACGTATTTAGCCGGGGCTGCAAACGATCGTGTTCCTTCAACACACACACATAAAAAAAGAAGATTTTTACAAAGGGGAGTGCAGTTTGGTCAGGTTTGTTTGAAACCATGGTAACTTGGTGGAAACTTTGGAGAAAGACATCTCGCTCTCTTTCCTCAAAAGCCCTTTGTCATTGTACTTTAACACTTCTCACGCACACCCTTCCCATGAAAGTCTGAGGACAACTTGCGCTGGACTAAAAAAGACCATTGTGCCAGCATCGTTCTGCTAACTCAGCATACAGTTCAGTTCAAAGGAAAAAAAAAAACCAAATCCCACCGAATCGGACTGGAACAGAGCAAAAGAGACCAACAAAAGATGGAGAGAAGAGAGAAAAGAGGGGGAAAGTGAGAGGAAAGCGAAAGCACGGCATTATCTTGTTGTCACCATGCTATCGGCGGCACAAACAGATGAATGTTTGGCGGGTGAGACACCTGCTGTGCTGCTAGCCTGCTAGCCCGCGATTAGCCCAGAGCGGGCGGGCCGGTTCCCAGGGTTCTTTCCCAGCTACCTCCTGCCGTGCCGGAGACGTTGACCTTGGCCGCTGCAGGAGCCCTCATCCCCTGCTAGGAGTGAATGGCGGGCCGGGACGGAGGGCCCTAGCCCTTTCGCGCTCCTTTGATTGCTAATCCCCCAAACATTGTTGCACCACCCGGCACCCTACCTGGTCCTCCAGCCGGAGGCGGCGCGGTGGTGGCCATTGAAAGCAGGTGATGAATGGGGTAGAGCTGCTGGAAGCCAGGCTCCCCGGGTAGCAGCGGAGCTCTGCGGGCCCACAAAGCTGCTTAAAACAGTCCAGTGTGGTTCTCATCTGTTTTGGTGGATTTCAGGAGGGGAAAAAAAAAGGATGCCCCCGCTTAGTTCTTATTATCCTAAGTCTTGACGTGTGGATGGCACTTTCCAAAAATAGCCATATTAAGTGAGTGTTGGGTATTGGGAAAAACGTAAACAATGCCCCCCACGTCCCTTGAAAGAGCCGGCTGTGCCACGACTTACCTCTTTAGATTCACGTTCAAAACTATTACGTGGAACTGCACAAAATCTGACAACTGAAAAAAGAAAAAAAAAATCTTAATACTGCTGCTAACTAGAAGAGCCGGCAAAAATTGAGTGAACATGGTTTAGTGGAGTGCGTGGATCTCTTAAAGCGATAGCATCCTTTTTTCCCGGACCACCGCCCAGCATGGGTTAGCGCCTGAGCGTAGACCCGTGTCAGCGTAGTGATATTGTGTCAGTCCTCTGCCCTTTATTGTGCGTGCAAAGTCAGTGACAGTGCTTTGACCATGTCGACGGCGGCTATCGACGCGACCTACGGAAAATCCCAAATGACATACACGAAAAAGCGATTTCCCACGAAAACTTTTCCAAAAATATTCCTCGGGACAGATTAACAAAGGCTAGATATTGTATAGAATTCACCATGACAGGACTGGAGGCACCAATACAATGACACTTCTCACGGGGCAATGGCGGTAACACTTGATTCTGTTAATTCAGATTTTCGCCCCAGTGACATGGAATTCCAAATCGTTCCCAAATACATTTCGGAGACGGTGGCAAAAAAAAAAAAAAAAAAAAAGAGAGAGCGAGAAAGAGGGGAAAAAAAGAAAAGCGGTGTAAAAAAAAAAAAAAGAAAACACAAACCTTCTCATTGTAACGTCAGCAGCATGTTCAGGAGAGTCTGCTGGATGCCAGACTCTTAAGGGGACCGGAGCTGAATTCAATGCCTCTTGTCAGGGGAGCTTGATGTGATTATCGCCCCCTGCTAGGGCTGGGATAGTGAAGTTGTCTGGCGCTGGCAAGGACGCTCAAACAGCGCTGCGGGATGCCCTCTCGCTGTCCCCGCTCCAGGAACATCGCTCCGGACGCAACAGGGGGTGGGAAGCATCCACCATCTTCACCAAAGACTCTGTGTGTACATGTGGCTGTGCGTGCGTGTGCGCATGTGTGAATGGGCGTTGTGTTGACATTTTTCTGCACTTTCTCAATGTTGTTGCTGCCGATGCAATAGGAGCAAATGGGGGTGTCGAGACAAGATGGGCCCCTTTTATTGCCCCAGAAACTTGTGTTGGAGGTCAAGGTGCTGCTGACTGGCCACTTATGGGCTTATTACTTTTTAATGCATTACGCCTCAGTGTGTGAAGCAATTTTAAGGCAGTCCCTAGCGTGTGTACATATTTGTGTTTGCCCACGAGTGAATAAAAATCATTGTTTGGTCCGCCTAAGGAATATTCCCCTCCCCCGTTTTCTGCACTGAGGAGTCTGTCCCTCCCGGCTCATATCGACAGACCTTCTGCTGACTATTGATCTATGAATTTGTACAATATGATAATAACAATATGTCTTTTTCAGTAGTGGGGCTGTGATGTGTCTGTTTAATTTCTTCATCGCTTGTGTGTATCTCTTTTAAGATTCCTGTGCAGCGGCAGCCAAATACAACAGAGAATACACCCAAACCGAGTTTTTTTTTTTTTTTTTTTTTTTTTTCATGAGAACTTACATCCTGTGCTGAATTTTTTCTTGTACTGCATGCACGCACCACTCTAAGCTTAAAGCAGTACATGAATTACATTTGTCTTAGAAATGATGAGTGCAAAATGTAAACAATGCATGAATAAAGGAGAAAGTCATAAAGGCCTTAGGATAATTAAATTCTCTCCTAAGGACATGCTTATGCATGTTGAATGGAACATGAGTACCACAGCTGGCATGGAAAAGACAAATCGTGCTCAAGAGCAGGCTTTGCAGAATGTGACACAGTGACACACATATCAGATCCGACCGGTGATGCATCTCCATGCGCTCTGACCACCCAGACATGAGATCGGGAGAGCAGCCTTCTGGGTTATCAGGGCATTTTAGCAGATTTCCCCACATTGTACCACCCAGCCCCCCACCCCCCTTTTGCTTTCTGTGCTGTCCCCCTCGAGGCAAAGGGGGCAAAATAAGACTTCAAAGCAACTCCAAAATAGTCCTGACACAAACTCATTTCCTCATGTTACATGAAGGGGGCTGGCAGGCTCGCTAGACTGCTCCGACTCTGGTATGTCTCAGCCTCCTACTCTGCGCTACCTCATAACAAGCGGTGGTGACGGGATGCCATTTTGACAGAGCGATTATGGACAGTCTGACATAGACTTAAAAGGAGCCAGATGGGTGGAGAATTTACAAGGGCCTATCTGTGGGTCATGCTGCGCTCAGATGAGATGAGGAAATGGGAGCTCATTTAAGGGGACGCTATTAGCAGTGAAGGACCACAAATGACTGCAGCTTGGAACTATATTAAGATGAAGCAGCCGGGTGTGCGATAACCTGCACGGTCAGCTGTTAAGACTTAGCCCTCTGCAGAGGAGTAGTCTTCGTACCAAAAACAAAAATCAAAGCGTCATTTCATAAAACGCATATTTTTTCACTCACTTTTTGTGGTCCACAGCTGTGCAGACGGTTTTGGTTTTATGGAGCCAGGTTTTGAGATCTCTGCTTGTAAAAGTTCTGCCGCTGCACCAATATAATGGAGGTGAACGGTGAACTTTGCTGCGTAACAGGAAGTAGTTCCTGTAAAATCTGTTGACAGCTAGGTGGTGTTTTATTATTATTGTCAGAAACTGGAATATTTTGCCATTTTGTATTGAGTAGCATAAATAAAATTCACACATTTCCCCCCAAAATTATACTCCTTTAACTTGTGCACACATGATTGAGGATACTTTAAAACAATGCGCCTACATTACCATGACATAATTCAACCACAACATAACTCATTCACAGATTTGGGTCTCTTCCACTAGTCATGGCTAATGTAGCCCTAAGCTGCCAGCCTCAAATAGAGACAAGGAGCAGGCTACAAAGGTCTGCTAACATCACCTCTGTCTGTGATTCTTCTTTTTTTTGACAGATGCTGACTCAAGTTACTTAAATTTATTAGATTTCAAGCTGCTCCCTCTGGAAACACAGAGGGATTCATACAAATGTTTCAAATATGTGGCAGAGTTACTGAGAACTGTAAGCAGATTTGTGAAATACAATTTAACATCAAACCCTCTCGACCATTATCTTGATATAATCAGATTTTGAAGATCTAACAAACCTCAACAGATAAAACTGAAACTACTGCCAAGTATTACTGTTTTTTGTATTTCTGTTTAAATGTCCTTTAAATAAAATGCTAATGTGTGTTGGTGACGTGACTTCATGTTACAGTTTTCTTTTTCAGGGATTCAGTGTTATTGCTTCTGTGACTTTAGACTTACATGCAAGAGATTAGGGCTTGTGTTACAAAAGGTAGAATTCATATTTGCTTTCAATGAACTGAAATGAATTTTGATCTTTCCTTAACCTAAACTAAGCCAGAGAAAGGAAGGAGGTTAAGAACGTGAGTAATTAGTAACATACTCAACAGTTACAGGCATTACACACTATTATTGCATAATTATTATATCATGTATTCTGTTGAAGTCTGAAATTTAAGTTTAAAATGAAAGAAATTAGACAAGTTGATGGAAGAGTAAAAATGATGGATGTGTGTGTGCGCCTGTGTGTGTGCGTGAACACATGGCCCGAAAAGCTGCACAGATTTACACGGCCCTGAACTTGACTTGGCTGAAATTCAATCAAGAATTTGACACACTTATTACTAAGAAATTATAAACTGGCTTCAGATCTGAAGTATAAATTGGAAGGAGACAACCCTCCCTGGACCTCTTCCCATCAAAGGGACTTCTTCATTTAAAAGTTTCTAAATGATTTTCTTCTTTTTCTTCTTTTTTTATTTTTTTTTTCTTTGCCGAGTCTGTGCGGCTTTCTCGGTCTCGCGGCGTAGCGAGGTATAAGTGATATTCTGTATCTGTATCTAGACGTGCTGAGGGAATCTGCGGCTTGGAAAAGATGCCAACAGCACTGTTTGGCCAACAGGTACTCAGCTGTTGCTATGGACTCCCCCCCTGCTGCAGCACTGTGATTGTGATTGGTTAATGCATGCTGCTGCATTGTATACATGTCTAACCGCACAGGCGCTGAGATAATGCTTCGGATAGGATTTTAATGGAGAGTTCTTCCTTCAAAAGAAACCATTTACCCCCAAACAATAGAACTGCTTTCTGCATATATTACACAGTCATCAGTACGATATATTTCAATCACAGAGCGGAATGAGCCAAGATTATTAATCAAGATTAGGCGATACTAATATTAGATAAGTCCAGGATGTAATATAGCTCATATAATGACAGTAGGAATGAACCTGGGCAAATTCATAAGATAATAATTGGTACAAGCATTCAATCGGCTGAGAAAATTGATACCATCACATTAGCATCAGCAGCACCACCTCCACCACCCCCTCCCACACGTACGCGCACCCAGATCATTGCATATACATGCCTGAGTGAGATGGAAAATACATTTACAATCTTATGATTCATAAAGCAAGAGTTAGGGCATAATGAATGATGAATAAATGAATGCAGAAAAACGGGTCCATCTCGCAAATTGCAGCCGGGCCGAACTGAGAATCTCTCACATCACTCCGCACTAAATATAGATTCTATGAAAGCTATTGACTTTTTCATTGCTCGAGGATACATCGATTTTTCTCTTTGATTGTGTTTTCCACAGACACAGGAAGAGGAAAAGCGGCTTTAAACCGATGCGCGGATAGCTCAGACGTTTCCACAGAGAGGGTGATCCAAAAACAGATACCTGGCAGGACGGAGCAGCCAAGGACACGCCGCGAAAAGCTGCAGATATAGTGACGAGTGACACGAACCTGTTGAGCGGCTCTTCCTCCCTCCTGCTCAGCTGCTGGGAGGAGGACACTTGTTTCTCGTGCAGAGGGGTTTTGATCTTTTTGCATCGGCATCCGCTTCCCCCATCTATAAAGGCCATGAAAGAGAATGTGTAATTCATCTATCCGTGTGCATGTGAGTCTTCAGTGTGTGTGTGTGTGTGTGTGTGTGTTAGGTTTGACCTATTTCTGCTGCACTGACATGAGGTTGGCATTTCAGCCTCACAAGTTTACTTGCAGACACAGGCGTACAGTTTGCACTTGTTTTCTCCACGTTGAAAGCGATTTAAATAAAGTTTTTTTTTTTTTAAATCAGTAAATGTCCTGTGAGTGTGTGTGCTGCTATTTCTATCGCTATTGTTTCACATTCTCTTATTTTCATTGTTCACAACTCGAGTGAAAAAGAACATTTGAATAAATTTTCAAAAGGAATAAAACAAATGAATAATCAAATAAGAACACAACCTTAGTAGAAGAACAAAAAAGGGAGGGGGGGTACAGAGAAGTCTTGTCTCTGTTTAAAAAGAAAAACAAGTGCAAAAAGTAATGCAGATTCATAAATAAAAGATGACTGTGAATTGGTAGACATATTTCAGAACTGGTTCCTTTAAACAGTCAAGAAAA
>JAOXYL010000061.1:3768577-3785355 GCA_028564955.1 Terapon puta
TGCAGATTCATAAATAAAAGATGACTGTGAATTGGTAGACATATTTCAGAACTGGTTCCTTTAAACAGTCAAGAAAAGGGGCCCAAATATCGAAATCATTTTTCTGTGTTTCACAATCAAATAGGAGTCGTTTTTTCATTTGAATGACACAAAGTATCTCATCTGTTCATTTGTTTCCGACTGCAGAATGCAGAGTGGCTGTGACTGTGTCCAATGTTAATGGTTGTTAATGGCTCCACACACACGTCTGTTTTCATGTCAGGACAGAGTGTGAAGAACAGACTAGAAATCAGTCTTAAGCATTTTGTTTTACTGACAATGGCTTTACATCTTCATTATTTGGGCTCATCTTCCACTGCTGTATGCATGTATAATTGTATAATATAATATAATATAATAATATAATGTATAATTCCAAAATAAACCTTCTTTTCCTTCTTTTTAAAAGCTAAAAAGTATTGAAATAGAAGTACTAGTAGACAAATGGTTCATTGTTTTCCTACAAAATTAGGACCTGATTTATGATACATGGGCTGCGCGTTAAGAAACACAGCATGTTGTCCTAAAGCACGACCCCTTTTAAACAAACTGTCTAAAACCCCCCAGACAGAAATCCAAATATATATGGATTTACCTCTAACCAATGGATAACTCGCATTATCAACACCTGTATCACAGTTATGAAGAGAGTAATGGTTAAAACTGGGCAGGAAGTCCTCCATGGTCCCGCATACACACATGTGCACATGTAGCCGGCTCTTCACCTTGAGAAGAGGAAAGAGGAAGCCTCTATCAAAGCTTTGATGTGGGACTGGAGACTGAGGGAAGTTCAAAGGGCATCCCAAGGAAGAGAGAAACAGAGGGAATGAGGGAGAGATGAGGGGGCTGACATGGGAAGACTCACCAGGCGACTCCAGGGGATAGCAAGGAGACTCTTAATAAGGACACGAGCTAATGAGGTCCAGGGACATCCGACGCACACAAACGCTCGCGACTGTTTTCCTCCGCGCTGCCGGTGTCCCTGTTTCACCATCGAAACGACGTGTTCATGATCTTCGGAAAAAAAAAAAAAACAGGTTCTGGACTTGATATAAAAGAGCTTTAATAGGAAAAGCAGGGCCATGTGAGGAGTATGTTGTTGTTTACCAGCGAGCAGTTTCCTTCATAGCGCAGCGTTATTCAAAACAGGATGCTTTTTGAAATAATTGCGCCAGGATGTTAGCAATTTCATCTGGCCATACAAAAACAATCCCCCCTTTTGCAACCAGATGGAACATATCATTTCACAAAGCTTAAGGATGGAAAATTCACTGTCCCACTCCTTTTTTTTTTTTTTTTTTTTTTTGGAGTTATCACTGCAGTAAAAGTATGGAAGATCTGTATACATGATCTGGAAGTGATTTGGGCCGTTGATGTCAGTAGGAATTTTCTTTTCTGCAGAGTTGAAAGGTCTGATGCGCCACGCTAGATCACCAGCTCTGGTGGAAGATATTAAAATAGTTTATGATTGGAATTAAGCCGTGTGTGAATTTTCAGATTTGGCCCACGGGGGATGAAAAGTTATTTAAAGAACGCATTGTTTCCCCCTTATCATTCTGCAAAACCCCCCACAGGGAAAAGGTGTGGGGTGAGAACCGGCATTCCTACATGTAGCCCTCATTAAGCCAAGTGTAGAGGGAAAGACTGGTTTAGATTCATGGCCATTCCCAACCTCGACTCAATTGGTGCATCTGAAAAGACCTTGTGATAGAAACAGCATGCCGCAGGAAATTGAATGCAGCTGCATCCCTGTTGTTTGTTTCCATATTATGAGTCTTTTTTTTTCATTCTCCTCTCTTTTGCTTTTTCACACCTTTTTTTTCAGGAAATGAGGTCAGAGAATTAAGACATTTTAGCCTTTACCAACCAAATCCTGCCTTAAGAAGAGGTTTGCTGCACGTAATGTAAATCTAATGATGTTTTCATGAAGCTGATTGGACGCCATCGTCCGCCCTCCCCCCCACCTCGGGCCCTCTGTGGGATTTTTGCAGAATGTCTTAGTCAGCCAAACATGGAAAACAGGGAATTTCGCAATCACAGTCTTTGGCGCAATCTTTGGAAGTAAATGTCAGGCATGCAGTCAGTCAGTGTGCTCAGTTTGATCTTCAGAGAAGTCGGAGGAAGCTTCAGAGTGTGACTAACGCTGCTGACACATTGCCCACATTATGTCTCAGCCAAAGTTCGGCTGCGCTCACCTTACATGTTACACCAACAGGCAGATTTTTGTGACATCACAACTAGTTTGGCCACTGCTCGGCCAAGATGCAACTTAGTCTGAAGTGAAAGACTGAAGCACTCACATACTGAGTGTAGGCTTTTTAATAATTATATTATATATTATATAATTATATTTAATAAAAATATTTTGAAACCACCATTAATACCTTGTCGTTAAACATTTGTATATCGATGGATGCTGAATTTATCATTCAGGTGGAAGGTGAACATGTGCTTTTCAGAATTTTTAGCCAAATTAATTTAATTTTTTGGAAAAAACATTCAGGAACAGATCATTATTGAAAATCACATTATTTTTATGTGTCTGTAAGGGACCTTTAAGTTTGATATGTATCTTTCAGTTTGTAGCTATATGCCCCAAGATTTCTGAAAATTATTATTTATCTATGTATTTAATAGGGACAGTGCACATTAATGAACATGTGTTGAGGCAGCAATAGACGGATTATAGCAATAATGATAATTTGCTTTATTTGAAAATAAAGATGTTCAACAATATCATTATCCCTATCTATCTAAAAAAAGAATATATTTGTATACAGTTTGAATTTTCTACATTGTTTGACTATCCTTAAGCCCAGCAAACAAATAAATGTTCATAGCTGTTCACACTGGTTTTTATATACATTTAAAATTTAGAAAAAAAGTCTAAAGTTGCAAATGTATCAACAGTTTCATAAGAGGATTTGTCTTTGTCTAGCCTAAAGTCAGTTCTTTGTTTCAATAAAGACTCTGAACTGTGAATATCAGTAGCATATTGAGGATAAATATATGTTACCTTGATTTGTCATTAGTCCATGAATGGACATACGTTTTCAAGATGTGAAGGGTCGGGACGTTAAAACCAACTATTTCTTTCCCACCTGCTGCTGCTCGTCAGCTCCCTCGCCGCCCAGCACACACACACCTGCTCCATGTGGTTTCACTGCTGCTCCTACCTGCTGAGTGAACAGCTGCCCACGCTGCCTGTAAACCAGCTACTTCCCATCAACACCGCACCCCGACGTCAGGCCCGTGACTGCGGCCGTCACACCAGGCATGTGTGCTGTGGTCTGTGTGAGCTTTTATTTTTGGAGTTGAGTCGGCTGAGTTGGGACAGCACCGCTGAAAGTCAGGTTAGCACCAAATGACCACACTGATACCGCGTAACAATGTGGGTCTTGGTCTTTGTTGGTTTAGTGGTATAACAGATAATATATATTTATAACATATCTGCTGGTAATATCTGAACCCAGAATGCAATGCCACTTTCTTTCCTTTATACGATAATTAAAAGGAAACAATTGCCACCATGATAATCTCTAACATTATCACGTCTCAGTAATCTGAATGACTGACTGTTTAGACAAATTAAGAGATGCCACCAGCTTTTAGGAACTTTTAAAGTAAAGCTTATAGACCCAGCCATAGCATCAGAACAGTAATACTGGGTTTTACTGTGTTAAATACCGTTAATTCAGTCTGAACACTTCCTGCAGCTGTTTCCACCAGCAAACCACTTTTATAGACTTTTATTGTGAAGCAACCACTGAAAGTGTCGCCTTAAACATCAGAGCTATTTAACCCCTCGTCCAGTAAAAGTGTAGATTTAGATATCTTATCAGCGTGAACGGTGCAGAGGAAAAACAAGAGGCCACAGCTGGTTAGATGACGACCTGCAGGTGCTTACTGCTCGTGTGATTTAAAAATACGAGAGGACTGCAGCGCACTGGTAGTAAGTACCAACGTGGTAAAGCGTGGTGGTACAGGGCAGTCAGTGTACAGTGGGTTTTCCAACGTTTTTTTGCTTAAAAACAGCTGCCTGCTGGAGGTGTAGAGGGGGCTGAGGAGAGCGATCACACTGAAACAGAACAGTCGCCGTGATCCACGCTTTTCACATTACGCAAAGTCATTTCTTCCATGTTAACGCGAAAATAGAGATGTTGTGCAGCTTTGACCTCAACTTGTTATCTTTAATTAAACTTAACGGCTTTAATGTTTTCACGTGTAAAACAGATGAATATCTCATGCCTATTTATCTGTTGGCTCGCAGTTTTGTTTTTTGGGTTTCACTTAAAGTGCGCTCATTTGACAAAATGTTCCGACAGAGGAGAAGAACACTGATTTCTGATTGGGGTCAGTTATTGTTATTTAGAACGCCTGGTGGAACGAAGCCCGAGGCAAAACACTGTCTGCGGTAATGTGTGTGTGCAAGATTTAATCAATTATGCTTAACTAGTATTAACTCCAGAGAAGATAAAGCGCCTGTCGGGAAAAATATGAACAAAATCTCGTCCATTACACAAAGCCTGATTAGTTTTCATCACTAATTTGAACAACAAAAAAAAAATTCTGTTATCTGAAGCAAATGTTCGGATATGCTCTCAAAGAAACTTTGGCAGAACTGGAGGAGCCTGCACAGTCATCACAGAGTCGAGCTTGTATTTGGCTGTTTCTGAATTTCCCCCAAGCCGGCGATGAACCCGTTCACCTACGCCTCGGATTACAATCAGATGGCCTCCATATGACAGGATGTTCCCATATATTTATATTGTTGTTTTCCCCAAATGCAAACAGATACAGTAAATAAACAGACGACGTATCAAAACTGTCGCCGCCGCTCCAGATGACTGTTGTGTTTTCCGGCAAATACTGTACATCTGCAGTGACGCGCCGACATCCGTCAAAACGGGGAGCTCGCTGTCACGATTCAAGTGGAGTGTGGCTTCTCCTCTGCGTCCTTTTTTAGCTTTGACGCCTCAGTTCCTGTTGTCACGGTTAAAGCACACGGTGTTACACTAGCGAGCATTGTTTTCAAGGCAAAAGAGGGAGTCTTCCCATACTGACACCTGTCACACTCGCTGCTGTACATCCAGAACGTCTGCAGTGGAGACGCAGGTTTAACACTGATAACGCCAACACCGCCTCTCCCTCTCGCCTCAAAAACTGCATTTACTGTTTCTTCTGCTGCGAGCGTCATTTGGTGTCGGAACGTCCCGAAATATATGTCAGAGAAACTGGATTCTAGACAGCATAAAAAAAAAATAAAATAACATTTATGCTGTGCCTCTTGCCTCTGCGCTTCTTTACAAAAATACACTGATTCAACCCCCCACAGCACTACAACCTTTAGCAAGAGTTAAAACGTGAAAAATTCAGATTATTTTCGCACCTGAGCTGTGAACCTTCGCACGTCTGTCCAATTTTCCTCTCACACTCAAATCAAGTCACATTTATTTGGACTGTGTGTGCTTAGTAGTACATGCATGAAAACAGCCTCTATGTTAAAGCCTATATAATGTCGCTGTGGGGTATCAGAGCTATTTCTGTTCATAAAGTAGCAGCGTAGTTTAATCAAGTTTAATAAAGCGCCACATAGATTTTTTCACTAGGATGCAAAGTGCGATCGTTTCTTTGGAAGGACAAAGAAATTTTAAAAGACAGGTGAGTAGAAGTGTAATTATTATGAGGTTAGGTGGGTGGAAAATCACACACAGGCTGCTCTGGGCAGAATTATAATCCTGACCAAGAACATGTGATATTAACATCGCCCCACCGCCCAACCCCATGTGAGCAGGTTTAACTGCTGCCCATGTATGGGTACCACCACGCTGCCAGTTTACTAGATACACCTTGAACTAATGCAGTCTAATACAACAGAACTGAAATAAATCCCACATTTATGAAGGTTGTAATGTTCAGTGCTTGTTGTTGTTTGACAGAGGTGTTGACTCAACTTTGTCATTTATTTTGTGTGCTGGAGCTGTTTAGAGTTGTAATTGTTCACCAATAGTCGTCATTGATGTCTCTTGCGATTGGGCTCAACTACCTCTAATGAAGAGCTGCCTCACAATGCAGCCATCACTCAACATGCAAACATTAATCAACACAGAAAACACACTTTTTTTTTTTTTTGTCTGATGCATTTTTGAGGTGGCGTGAACTAGGCACAGAGCATTCGGCGCTGATAATCCAAAAACAAGCGCGACCTCAACAAACCCCAGTTACGTTTTAAGGACTGGCTTTTGTCAGAGGAGATTTTGGGGCTCTGACAGCAAATATGTTTGACTCTCAGTTGTGGTTGTGGTCACTTTGTTTGTGATTTGTTGATATTCATTCAATGTTATTATTAAAAGGGGACAGTCATCATCTGTGTTTGGATGCCCGCCCGAGGCCAATCTGTCTGTATTATGCAAGAAAAAAAAAGCATTGGTTTTGTAAAGTACAAGACAGGAGAGACTGTAAATTCTCATTCCAATGATCCATGGTTTTTTCAGTTATAGGGAGTTTCACAGTGAAGCAAAGGAAAGAGCACCCTCAACCTTTCAATTACAGCCCATAATCATAACTCAGGGCCACGACAGCTCTGTCCTCCTATATTTGGCCATGGTTTCTATTTATCCTAATGTTACACAAAACAAACAACATCCCATGAGTGCATTGATGTGCCCAAACATGTAAACACATGGACCAGATCCTGTGAAACATTATATATAGCTCCTTCTCTTCTTCGGTGACATTGTCACAAGGAATGGCTGCCACTTCTCAAATGTGGCCCTCCAGGGGCAGACGCCTCTCTCTTTTAAGTCCTCCTTAATGTTTTTAATGCACTGCGAAACAGTAGAAGCAACAATAACAGGAAATACTGCCAAGAGAGAGGCAGACAGAAAGAAAGACCATCTTTCAAGACCTTTCCTCGTCATCCTTTTTTTCTTTGTAATTTTGGTTTCTCTCATGTTTGACATCAAAGATGTTGAAATTGTTTTCCCCGATGTTGTGTACTCTGTAATTATTAATCTGCCTTGCAAGACGACTGCCTTTGGGGCAAAGTCAGACACAAAAGGCCCCTCTCTGGATCTCTGATGTGGAGCAACACACAAGGAAGAAAGGAAGAAAGAAGAAAAAGGGAGAAGGAAAAAAATTGTGCAACGCTGCCACCAAACTAAAAGTGTGAACTTTCAGACAATAGTTGTAAACTTTGAAAGACAGAGGAAGAGAGCGCCATAGAAGGCTGAACAATGGGAAGCTCAAAGTGAGGCGCAGAGAAAGAGAAGGTGAGGCGAAGCTTTAAAAGTGCACTGTTGTTATGACAGCGCCAGGTGAAGGAATAGTGACTAGATGCAGTAATGAGGTACTCATTTCTTCCAGGCTCACTCAGCTCCTACACTCCTCTAAACACCTTGAACTGATTAGTCACCATTCACAAAACTTCAGCCCGTGGATTGTGTGGATGTGGCAGCGACACACCAAAACACTGCTATACGGTGATATATTTCACTATTTGTACTTTGCTCAAACTCTCTCATTGGAGACTGCAAGTGTCCAATTGAAACCATGACGAAAAAAAAAAAAAATCAAACAAATGCATCGGTGGAAATGATGGATGGATGGATGGATAATAGATAAGATAGATAGATAGATATATAAGTCAAAGGATGGTGGTTTAGGGAGCTGCCAGCCAATGGTTGGTAGGTATTTACTGAGTGACTTATGTTAGTTTTGCCCTGATGACTGATGGCGTGCAGCACGAAAGAGAGACGACTTCCCAACTGACCAGAGGCAAAGCTACTGACAGCTACAGAGCAAAGCAATAAGCAAACTAGAAGCTTCTTCCTCAGCGTGTCCTGCAGCATTACTGCAGCAAACTGTCAGTTCTTATATTTGCAAGGATTTATAACTGTAAAGTGACAACTGGACTTGTACTTCCTTACACTGGAAAAAGGGAATCACAGATACATTACTTAAAAACATCACTTAATAACTTGTTACTGCCCAACGCTGTGATAAAGTGACCTTGACGGTTCACGTACAGGTTGGTTTATTTCTGGGCTCCGCGTACCCCCGTCGCCTGTGAGTCACTGTTTTGCTTTTACAGTGTCTGTTCTGAAGCTGCATTATGCCGTGTTGAACGTCTCATGCCTTTCACAGTCGGTCTCGAGCAATCCGAGCCAAGCGGTTTTACCTTGCTTGACTGTGCGTGGCGCTACGGAGGAGGGAGAGCTGACATGGTGGCTACACCGAGGTGCTGATAGCGAAATCCCATTAGCTGCCCTCCCACTGACGCCAAACTGACATCAATAGGAAGAGCCAGAGCAGGTGGGTGGTCTGTCACTCTCTCGGCGCTCATTGGCAGGAACAACCTGCTCGTACGCACACACAGCTGGGAGAGAGCGCTAACACATCGCTGCCGTTGTGCTGTGCTTGTCACTGATAGTGTGTGTGTGTGTGTGTGTGTGTGTGTGCCGTGGCGTGGCACCGTGGTGGTGGCGGGGTTTTTGTGTTTGCGCATGGAGCCCGCAATTTAATATGACGGACAATAATACAGAGCGGAAATAAATTTGCTTTCTAGTTTCGGCCAAGACAGAGGTGGAAGGAGACAGATAGAAATAAAATAGAAACCGAGAGGGAGCCGCAGAAGTGAACAAACCATTAAAAAAGGAGGAAAAGGGGAATGCCAGCTCCTACGTGGCCACCAATTTAAAATGGTTTCTGGTCAGGGGAAGTGGCAGGAGTGGATGCCCAAATTAGAGAGGTCCCAGTCGGATCTTAGGAAACCCTGTTATCCTCAGCGTGCCGGCATTCCAGTGAGCGAGGCGCATGGGAGCAGGAGCCACCCGGACAATGTTTGGTTCAGACGAGATGGGAGGGCCCCGCTTCGTGGCGGATTTTCCGAACCTCCAAAACCACAAGGCGCTCGGGAAGACAGGGGCCGGGAGTCTATCGATCACAGCCGGGGCTGTTTGCTGTTTGCTGTCAAACAATCTGCCAGGGAGGTCCCCGTCAACAGCCCAATGTGATCGGCGCTCGCAGAGATGAATGCGCGCCTCGTCCTCATTACGTTTTTTTGATCTGTACTCGCACAGATTCCAAATGAAACGCCGCGGGGTTTAGATTGTTTTCTTTGGAGGAGCGGACGCTTTTTGGATGAAGGCGACAGATTTTATTGCGCAATAAATTCAAGAGGCATCGTGGAGATCTTTTCATTATCTGTGCTTCTTGGTTCATAGTATGACGTCACACTGAATAGACGTCGCATTAAAACTCTACTGTCACTGTACACACTCTAACGTGCGAGGCCGCTGTGTTGAAATGAAAGAGCCCTTCTTTGTCAGAGCCAGTTCTCCCTGTTAGAGATATCACTGCGGCGCTTATCATGAAGAGCAAGAGGAAGTGGAATATGTGTGGTTTAAAGTAAGGCACACACACATGGAACATATGGAATTATATTCTGTATATTATATGTATTTATTTGAGCCTTTGTGGAGAGAGATTCATCCGGAGTGAACTCATCCAGATGGTATGACATTCAAACCAAAGCCAGATCAAAGGAGCTAAAGGAAAGAGAGAGGACTAAAAGGCAGACAGCTGAAGCACAGAGAAAAAAAAAGAAGAAAAGCGAAAAATAATACAAAAATTATATATTCATCGCCATCAAAACAGGCCTCTTTCTTCCACCCCGTGAGACTACAGACTACCACTGTCAGCTATGCAAGGCTCCTGCTTCAAGGCCCACGTGTATATGTGCATGCATACATTAGCCAAATGACAATCACGACTATAAACAGGAGAGGAGAACAAAACCCGCAACAACCGCGTCTCATTGTACGTCTGACGGCGAAGGTCACCGGAGTCAAGAAGAAATGTGACGCGAGCGTAAAGCGACGAGACAGCTCGCCACAGATATTATATATATCAGATGAGGAGAGAAAACAGCTCCCCTCGTAATGAACCAAATCTTCCTCCTCTTGTTTACAGCTGAGGGGGCTTGATATACCAGTGGAAGGGGATGAGGGCTGGTAATGGCGAGAGAGGGGGGGTGAGGCGGGCGGTTTGGGAAGAGGGGGGGCGGCGAAGGGAGCTTATGTTATCTGTTAGGCTTTGCCTGTCCAGTGCATTACGAGTCCTGCATCGCTCATTTCATGGCAAGTGTACTGGAACAGATTATCACCGGCTGGAGAGAGAGAGGGAGAGAGAGCGAGAGAAAGGGAGGGGGGTGGTGGTGGTGGTGGTGGTGGTGGGGGGGGGTTAGGGGTGGCCAGGCCTGGTTTTGTAGTCAGAAGATGAGCGGCAGAGTGAGCAGCCTCCAAATCCCTGATTATGCACACCCCTACAATTGCTTCACATTATCCACCGATTTATTTACTTTATTTATTTACTCTGGCATTCAGCAGGTTTCTCGCTCGCCGCTGTCCGCACTCCAAAATCGTTTCTGTGCTGCTTTACAGAAAGTTTCCTCGGTCTGAATAAGCAATCTAACTTTTCTACACGCACAATCAAAACCACTGAGACTGATTCATTCGCTCGTATTTGGGCCGACAGACCCGGCGCTCCTTCGCGGGGTCATATTGTCGCTCGGTCCGCCACCGATTCGCACCGACGGGAGGTCAGTTCCAACCTCAAAAGCGGCAGCGAGCGCGGGACTGTGCCGTGTTTTGTATGTTTTGAGGCTCAAAGGTTTACGATCGCAGAAGCCACATGGCCCGCTCAGGAGGAAGCCATTTTGTGGCTTTCCCCTGCATCTGTTGATCCCTGTGGATACTTCCTGCCTCTTGTGTTCTATGAAAGATGAGATGACTGCAGACCACCGGGTGAGGACGGGATGCCTTTGCCATGGGGGAGGCAACAACTGGAGTCATCTGGTGGCCTAAACTTGGCCAAAGGGCCTGGAGAGGTAATACAGTTGTTTGGGGGGGCAAAGGCGAGGTTGACCTCTTTCTGTGGCCGTCCTCATTTAGTGTCGACGGCTGTCCCGTTTCTCAGATGACATGTCTCTTTCGTCTTCGGCGCCTGGCTAAACACACAATGCTCAGGTAGCAGAAAGTCTATACGCTGCTTGTGTAATGACACCAAGGCAGCTTAGCATTGATTGAAATCTAAGCTTTAGAATAAAGTACTCTCAGTGGCTGTGACATGAGAATTTTTAAATGTTTGGGTCAATCCTTGCAGCTCCTTAGCGTGCTGTGATCAAACATTAGAAAATAGAGAACCTGCTGTGATCATTTATCTCAATGACAGCCCATTTTACTGTCTTGCCTTTATAATATGATATGTTTAGTTCAATTGTTTTATCAGCGCTCTCGGCTGACAAATTAACTTCTCATTAGAGAATTTTCAGTCAGTTAAAGGACCAAAGGAAAGTTTTTTTTTCATAAAGAAAAAAAATGAAATGTGATCAGATGACAGGTGAAGGTAAAAACTGAACTGAATGAATTCATGAATGCTCTGCGTAAAGACAGTGTATTTTGAAGGTAATTTCCTTAAAATAACTGAACATGCATGAGGTACAAGACTTTAGATAATATGATCCAGAAGATACTAATTTAATCTACGGCACCTTTTGCCGAAGGAAACACAGTTTTCCCCCAAAAAACTGTCTTCATATCAGTGCTAGATATGTCCTATGCCAATTTTAGACTTTGGTCTCGGGGCCAACCTGGGCATATTTTAATGGACTGGTATCAGCTAAAATATCAAAATCCAATCTGTACTCGTCTGTGTGTTGTCCGTATCAGCCTGCTAGTGCTGCAGAGCTGCTCTCCTCAATGACAGCAGCGTTCGACAGTGCAACATACGCACTACACATTCAAGGGAGGATGAGAATTAGTGTGTGTGTATGTATAAAATGGTTTATATACACACACAGTCAGGTTTTGTTAGGTTGACAAAATGCACAAATTGACTAAACACAAATGCTCCTTCATCATTATTAACACAGCGCAGCATACAAAACATTCATGTGGACTAGAAGCTTCGCACTGACACGTCACTTTCACTGGTTAGGATGACGAATGAGGACGACAGATCATATCAGCTGTCACCAATTATTATGACTTCTGTGAGTAACTTGCTAACAGGCCGAAATTATATGTTTCTGTTGTCTGGTTAAAGTTCTTTGCATGTCAGTGTCTGTACTCTGCAAAATATTGTATGTGAGGGAAGAACAGTGCTGCTGAAATGCAAGTGAGCTGAGTGTTTCTGTTTCCAACACCAACACCTCTAACTCTTTCACAGCAGTCTGCTACAGATATCTACAGAAAACTGCATTTCAGTGTGCAATGAAAGAGATTTTTTATTCAAATGCCTAGTGTGTGTTGAGTGTGATCTTTGTCACCTTTTGATGAGGACCTGGAGAAAAAAAATGCTTTATTAGTCCCAAAAGGGGAAAGTTTTTTTTCACCCTTTTGTTCATATACACACCTATAGAACCTAGGACTTAATGATGGACAC
Source organism: Terapon puta (assembly GCA_028564955.1). Taxonomy (NCBI): domain Eukaryota; kingdom Metazoa; phylum Chordata; class Actinopteri; order Centrarchiformes; family Terapontidae; genus Terapon; species Terapon puta. The sequence continues at coordinate 3,781,061 of JAOXYL010000061.1, forward strand.
ATACACATACATATATGCTTGTATATATAGAGATACATTTTAAATGTGAAAGCCTAAAAAACCTAAAAAGTCCATGAACATAATTTAAATTATGCTATTATTGTATAATTGATTATTGATTATTATATGTTTTACAGTAATTATAATGGTGTGATCATAAAATTCATATCGACTATCAGTCTACTGAGGTCTTGGATTCTTTGGTCATCCAGGTTTTGCTCAGAGAGTAACAGAGAGTATTTGCACATCAGCACATCAGCCCTCATACAGAGTCTATGGGAGTGTTACCTGTGCAAATAACAAACAACTGGCCACGCGCCTCCAATTTATAATCAAGTGGGAATCAAAACTCAGCCCACCTGGGAAGAGGCAGATGTGATGGTTGATGATGTTTGGTGCCTCTGGAGTTGACTTCACTTATCTTTGTCCTCAAAATCAAATTAGGATATAAGAGAAATTTAAGAGAAATTTGCCGCTTGAGGCTCATTATCTTTTATTTATGCCTAGATTACTGAATGGAACTGGCAATTCCGATGGCATGTGTCTGTCACATAGGACAACTCGAACCAGTCGCAGCCAACAGTGTGACCACAGGCATGGTGGATTAAACACAAAGAGCCAGAGAAACAGTCTGTCTTCATGATGCATTGGGAGTTAACTCTAAAAACTGATTCTAATTTAGACACGCTTTCTCTATTTGTCTGTGGTAAGTGACTATTTAAGCACAATAAAGTCTTCCAAGGCGTCCCGATGTAAAATATAGCCGACTTGGCAATATATGAAACTGATTACAAAATGGATTTTATATAGTCCTGTAATAAGTCCCACATTTCCTCAACATTTAGCCCTGGTTTGGTGGTTTGGTCTTGGTTTGGTCCGATGCTGCTGGAAGCCTGTGTGTTGATTCTCAGTGGGCTCGACAGGAGGAGCAACACTTGACACTGCAGGGAGTCATTTGATTCGGTGTTACTATAAAAATGTCCTTTAACGGAGCTTTAAAATCTCTTTACACGTGTGTTTAAATGCCTGGTAGTGTTGTAAATGAAACTTGCATCCATAGGGTAGCAGCAGCCATTGTTCTCCCCCTCTGTCTCCTTTTGTACGAGCACCCACCACAGGGGTGTGCCAGTAAGACAGCTCTCCTCTTTCTTCTCGCTTTTCCCCCTGATCTGGCCAAAAGACAAAGCATTCAAAGAAGAAGAAAGGTTCTTATCTGAGCCGGGGAAGAGGTTTTAACCCGAGAAGCCAGAGCAAAGAAACTCAGAGGTTATTCAGCTTTTTCCCTCCCTCCCTCTCTATCTCTCTCTCTCTCTCTCTCGCTCTCCTTCATTGTGTTTCTGCCTGTCTCTCCCTCCTTTAGTGTTCCTGAGGGGAATGCGCAGTGGGCTGCATATTTGTGTTGCTGTGTGCCTACTTTATACCGCGCTCCCCTGCCGAGCGGGGCTACGCAGCATGGAGTGAAAGGCCATGCTGGAATGCCTATAATGCACTGTGGAAACTGTGACTGCTTTTGATTTAAATGGTTTCAGATGCGCCTTTTGGAGGTGCACAGTGAGAAACAGCTGGTTGCTGTGGCTATTGATATGCACAAAAAGAGTGTTGAGGCTGTTAAAGTAGCCCCGTAGGCTGGATTCAGACAGGATCTTGCCAAAACGCGGCTCTTATTCTCATGTATCGGGTTTTGTTATGTAGATCGATGTTTTTAGTCGATTATCATGATACTGATTAGCACTAGTCCTTTCGTAAAATCATGTCTACTGCCCAACCCCATCCACTGATATATATTATGCTGTCAAATTACTATATGAAATTAGCTTTGAAATGAACAATGAGCATCAGTCGGTCTGCTGCTGAATTCCTTTCAAGAAATTTCTTTGAAAAATCTTCTAAAAGACTGGAGATTGCTTTTGATTAAATGGGTTTTTAGTAGATATCCCAGAGGAAAGAAAAACCATAATGGCAATTCTGAAATATACACTAGCAGGAGTCTTTATTACCAATGCACTTGAAGCCACAGCGTGAGCACAAAGAAGAGAAGTTTGTCACTGAGTTTAAACCTTCTTACTAACTGCATCTAATGAGAGAGAAAACCTATGAAGCTTTTTGTTTTTTGGGAGATTTAGGATTCGGATGATGGGCGAGCTCCAGTGAAGTTCAATTTCCTTCTGGGTCCTTTGGCTTTGCCCGTGGTTGGATTGACCTGATGTGATCTCTCTGACGCGGGGCATCTAACCAGGGGATTTAGGAGCAAAAAAAAAAAAAAAAAATCATGCATGATGTAGTCCTACCCAATCACCTTTGATCGTTCTCCATCACATGCTGCTCAGCTCCGCCAGCGGAGCTCAGTCAATTTCAGCTCAGTCGGGAGCACGAAGGAGAGGTTGAGCTTATTATCACCTACAGCACTGAGCGTCTTCTGGCATTTTTTCTAATGCTTATATGGCTTCTGAGCACAAAGAGAGGCACAAATGACAAACAAAGAGAGATGCAACACTATGAAGATATATTTGTCCTCGGATGAAAGCCTGTATGTGTGAGCGCTCTCTTTCAAGGATAAAGAAAAACAGATTTGTTGTCCACGCTTTGTGTGATTTGAACTCACTATATTGTAATTCGACAGCCACTACACCTGACTGTTCTGAAAATTATTACATATGACTGTGTTTTTTCATAAAGATTTTTTATTTAAAAGAATGTTACAACTGTGGATTTTAAATGTAAGAAATTCCAGACAAGCTGCTGTGGAGTAAATTACCTAAAAAATGTTTATTTAAGGGTCCTTATCACTGTAAATTCATTCACACAACAACTGGATTGATCACTATTCTTTCAGAAAACAGCTTGTTATAGGAAGATAACCACCCGATTCCCAGTCCTGCCAACTTAATTGTCAATTGTCAATTGTTGATTGCTCGTCAGTGGGGAATGTATCAGACCTGTTTGAATTACAGAACAAATCCGAGATGTTGTTGGTGACTGAGGTGATGGTGCCAAAGCTGGAGTAATGAACTGTAATATGTGAACACATAAACATATTTTCAGAACCACAGACAAACTGAGGAAAAACATCCTGCAGACTGTGTTTTCATTTTCAGTCTCCTCAGACTCATTTCAAACTGCGGTTCTTTCTAGCTTTTTTGTCTGGCACACAAAAGTGATTTACTTCACGAAGAGGAACTGTTGTTATGTTCCAAGCGCCGTGAGAGTGTTATTGCTAAGCACACATATACCCACAGACACACACACACACACACACACATATAAACACGCACACACAAACCTTGCCTCTACCTGCAGACAGTGTGGAGAAGAGATAAGGCTGCATCAAATGCACAACGCAGTATTGATTTCCATGCCAACCAATCTCACCCAATCAAAAAAGGTCACGCTGTGTAGAAATCAAAAAGAGGCGTCTTTGTTTCAGAATTGCATGCTGGGTAGCCTTCAGGCAGACAGATGCAGTGAGTGAGACAGTTTGAAGCATAACATTTTTCATCTGTGGCTAACCACCTCGTGCAGCAGGCAAAATTGGAAAACAATATTGATATCTGACCAATGTAATGGCTCAGATACCAGTGTGAGAAAAGGCAATTTTTTTTTCTGTCTCTTTTCTTTTCAGAAAAGTAGTCTGGGCCCGCTCTCATGCATGGCGAAAGTACACCCATTACACACTGGCGTTGGTGTGAATCTAATTTTGTCAGCCCCATGCCATGCCTTCCAAACTCAATCTGTAGCCTTTGTCCATCTCCGCAGCTCAGTGAGACATGATAAACAAAGCAACAATTCAAATCTGTGGGGCTGGTGGGCGGATTTCACAGCCTTCCTATGGCTCGGTGTGATGACGGTCAAGATGGGGGCTTTGGGAGGCGTTTTTGATGTGTTTGTGTTGTTCCGTGCTGGGTCGGGGTCACCCCTACATGCATTAATGAGCTGATGTGGCGTTTGATGTTGGCCTTCAAATCTCCTTTGGTGCTCGGGCCCTGGTGTCCACCCCTCTATCCGCCCTCCGTCTCGCACACAAATACACTCTTTGCACACGCGGCCAGCATCACACACACACACACACGCAGGCAGATACTCACTCATTTACATTGCCAGTAGGACTCACGCTGCTTCGCTCTCCCGCAGCACTCGGCTGATGATGAAATGAGGAAGAATGTGCACCTATGTTTGTTTTTTTCCTGTGTTTGTGTGAAGGAGGGAGAGGTGGAGACAGAAAATGTGGCTAGTTTGTGTGTTTACAGGCACATGTATATGTATGCTGACAGGATGACACTGATACAAACAGTGAGAGC
>JAOXYL010000061.1:3808243-3820061 GCA_028564955.1 Terapon puta
AATAAATCTGCATCAGGATGAAGCTATTTCGGCACCGTTTTTATCTGTTTATTGCAATTAAATCACGGGGAGATCTGTTTCTTTTGGGATCATACTGCTGTAGTAAACCAGAATAATTCAGCCGACATGTGTCTTACCAGATAAAGTGAATACTCATTGATTCTGACACGGCAATTATGTAACTGTCTCACCACAGACAGACGGAGAGCTGAATAGTCACAATAAACACAGATGATCACACAGTCGAACTCGCTGTCGTCCAAACTGTTGTCCTGAGTTCGCTCTGAGCCGCTAAGTTTGTTTCCCATTTATGGATTTTTTTTCGAAGTGTGCACTCAGAACAGCAAACCTGGAAAACAGTTTATTGGATTAGAAATGTAAACTAAACCTTTAATTCATCCTGCAGGTGAATATGGCACACGTTCAGATCTATACTGACCAAATGATTCATCCTGTTTTCTCTACTGATCCATCACTGGTGTCATGTAGGATATCGCTAATTTGTTGAATTTCTTAAAATAGTGCTCCACGTGGGAAGATACAATTATCACCGCCTACAGCCCTTTTTCATTTGCATACTGATGAAATAAATTGGAACTAAATACTGCCACAACAACTCAGAAAACAATATGCGCAACCTCAAAAGTCCCAGGTGTTTATTTGTTTGCATTTCAAACACATCTCTCTTTGTGTGCAAACTGGTTAAGCGCTTAATCACTAGTTTCAGGGGAAGGGAGAGAGGAAATGGAGTGGGACGGTTAAAGTGGATTATTTTTGCAAGAGGGAAAAAATTGGGGGTAGAAGAAGGGAAAAGGGAGAGGGAGGCTGAGCAGCAATCGATGTTTTTTTTTTCCCCCAGAGCTCCACGGGGATTTGCGCTGAGTGATCTGAAGTGGCGCCCCGCTGTGCAAACCTGAGTGCTTTGACTCCACATAAAACCATTCAATCACAGAGCACCATGTTCTACTAAAAAGCCCCTTATGAGATCATTACCAAGGATGAACAAACAGACGCTAATGAAAAAGCCGGAGCACTTTCCTGGTGCGAATGATTCGGAACGTAAGAATTAAGTTGGAATCGGAGCGACGTTTAGTGTTTGGATGGTGTGTTTCCTGCCTGTCGCCGGGCCAGGAGGTCGCCGAGGCTCTCAGTTCTGAGAAAACAACCCTGATGATGTCACACTGATGGCATCAGGGTTCACAAAAGAAAACCTGCGTTACAAGCGGCGGGAATGGAGTTTACAATGTGAGAATACTGAACAGGCAGACGGACTAAAGAGAGATTCTATCAAGCTACGTCATGGGAACTGTGGGATCCAGTATTTTACCCACATATTTAACCCCTAAATCGGCCTTTTTTCGGAGGATTAGGCACAAATTGAGGTTGATATAAGTGATCCTGTTGATGTCAGGAATGCCACTTAAAATGTTGGTGGTTTCATTGATGGTTTAATCAAACACTGAAAGGAAATAACAAGGATGGGTTGAAATTTGAGACCGAGCATATACCATTGAATTCTGGAAACACTGTAGTCATACTATATAACAGATCCCTCAGTATTGCTTTTACATGCTTTTAATGATAGAGAGGGTTTACATCATTTTTATCTACTCGCACCGCCACTTATTAAATTCTTTTAATGTTAGTTTAATTATCAAACAGTTTAATTAAACTTTCTAAATTTTAAATATTTTCAAAGTTTCTTTGTTTTATGTGATGAAATCTGTGTATTTTAGGTTTTGGGACTGTTGGTCACTTAAGGCGGTTTCAAGATGCTAGACCAGTATTTTTTACCGTGTTCTGACAATAATTATCAGTTTAACCAAAAATTAAAATGATTTTGAAGCACGGCTCATAGAGTCTATCACATACTGTGTGTTTAAACATTACATCCATGAGACTTAATGTGTACCCATTAGCGCTAAGCAGAAATGATCCATTTGCTGTTGGGAATCTGCCACTATTGTCAGACGCACCACGACTTGAGACGCAGGCTGGACTCTGCCGACATCAAACAAACCAGCAGGGCCCATTACAAATGAGCCTCAACAACTCCAACCAAAACAAAATTCTTCTTTCTCTTTGTGGCACTCGGGACCCGGGAACATGAAACCCGCAACGGTCCAATTGACAGTTCCTCCTGTTAGCACACAGAAAAACAATGTTAGGATAATGATGCAATCCATCAAGCAGAAACAGTAACAAGGGGCAGCCCCTATGCAAAGTGATACCGCTGTGTTTTAAGGCCCCCATAATGCACCTGCTTGTTTCCACAACAGGGAAAAACTCTGTGTAACGGCACCCAACCCCCAGCTCAGAAGTGCATCATAAATCAAAAGTCCAAAGTGCTCAGGAGGCATCTTAACTACCGAGTCCTGCTTTAATGTTTATTTGTAGGAGTAATCCCTGATATCTGGGATGATATTCTTTCATCTTTCCTAGCAACATCAGGCCCGTCCAGGAATAACCTGACGGCAAACAGGAACAGCCATTGTTATAAGTCAGCTGCCAGTTGTTGGGGACAGGTGACAAAAAATGTTCAAAGCCTGAGCAACCTTAAGCGTCAAGAACACTGAAAGCAATACACATGTCACCGGTGGATTAAGTAGCCATGCCATGCACAAAGACCTCCAACTGCAGACGTTAGCGGGGTGGAACCACATGAAACGGTCAGCAGCAGCAGAAACTGTATCACAGGGCTGCCAGTAAAGAGCTCTCGGTCAGCGTACAGTGCGCCCTGTTTTAGAGCCACATGCGCAGATGAAAAGCCGAGGAACATTAAAGGGGGCTGACCACCTGTCCCAGTCCTCTCTCTCAGGCCTGAATGAGACCACAGGGAGATCCTCTTCCTCCAGCACACCACCTGCTACCACTACCTCCCCTTTAATGTTGGGCAACTCTTTAAAGATCCCACAATGGCACTTTGTAAGAGTGCCCGGTTCAGCACGGAGCCCACTTTGCGAAAACCCGCGTCACACAGCGCTGTGATTTGCGTTAAAAAGCAATGTAATTAAGAGTTTACGATTTCTGATTTATTGTGCTTTATCACAAAAATTAACCCCACTTTGGCCCTGTATCTTGTCGAAACTGCTTCTGCAAAAGCTGAGACATAGAATTAAAATCTGACCTGGAAATACATAGATCATGGTTTTGCTGTTTTTAATACCTAACCTTGATTCAAAATGTCAAATTGACACATTTAAAGAACTTCTGATTCCCTCTACATACTTTTTTTTTTGTATATTCAAACCTATATGGCACTTTGAATCATAAATTTACACAGGGCAGTTTTCGTCTGTGTTCCTGGCAAAAGTAAAGTGTTCAAAGGTCCCATGGAGCTGAAGAAAACTGTGGGTCAGCTTGGTCTCTTTGTGTCTTTCACTACAAGTGATCTGTTGTTAATTTACTGACAGTAGCCTTTTAAAACTTCCATTGGAACAAACTGTTGGTTTGATTTTATATTGATGATCTACACTTTAATTAATGTGCTTGCTAAAGTTGCTTTTTTAATGTGAAAACGTTACAGTGGCAAAGATGACCTTTTGAAAAATTAAAAGTGTGAGTGTGCTATAAAAACAGCACTTGCAGGAAGCATATCATCTTATAAGAGAGGCTGAGTACTTTGGCTCTTGGAGACTGATATGTGGGTTGAAGCTTCAGTACATGTATGACACGTAGTCTGTACAATGAGATGAAAATAAAGTGCTGGTTGTGCAACTGCAGCCGTTAGAAGTCAGCTCTGTGGTAAGAGAAGAAGAAACAAAAACTGTGAGAAGGCAAAGCCTGTTTCATACAAAGATCAGCCTCCCTCTCTGACTCTATCTGCCTCTCTTTGCTCAAGGCAAACCTTTTCATCTTTAGTACCCACCCAAACAGCCATCCGTGACACTTAGGAGTCCATTTAGCTCCAATGGAGTAATAAAGACCGCGAGTAGGAGCTGATCTCTCCAGTAGAAGTAAATTACAGTAATGACAGATGACAGCGCAGATTATATAAGATGTCTGACAGATCAGCATATACCCTTTGATGGAAGTTTATCAAACTGAACACGGCACAGCACTAACAGGAAAACGAGGGAAAAAGAAAGGAGTTTTATGCCAAGTTGTACTCGGTGTTAAATTTAATGGTACAAGTCAGGAAGAGTTACATCAAAGGCCACTTAAAACAGCGGGTTGTTTTTTCAGCTCAAATAAAAGACAAACTGTCATCATCATTAAACTCGGCCACAGATTGTTTTTTCTCTGTTTTGGATAAAGAAAAAAAGGCTTATCTATCCTCCATTCCTCCCACTGCCATGTAGGTCAGTGTCAGTGAATCAGATGTAACATATATCAGGAGAAAAAATGCAGAGCTGCAGCCAGACCCAGACTGGCCATCTGGCAATTTTGGCACACGCCTGAAGAGACAGTCCACTTTTGAGCCATTACTCACAGAAATGATTTAATGATAGATATTTGTAAGACAGCGTAGTGTGAGTGTGACTGGGTGTTTCACTGAGTGCCTCCACAGCACTTCATTGTGAAATCAAAACACTTGGATGTGCTCGGGACACCGTCTTGGATCAAATGATTTCCATCCTCGTTGCAGGTATGCTTTGAAGACAAACTTTTATATGGGCCGCTAATGTGTGAGAGAAAGTCCTGATAAAAGGATTTGCTTTTTTTCAAGTGACAAGTGCAGACAGTTCTTTTTTTTCATTTCAACTAAATTAATTTGGTACTATTACAGAAAGTTCATTTAGTAGAATTACAGTCTGTAGAGTTGTGCTCCTAAAACTTAGATCATTATGTTTATATATGACATCTTAACAAGCCAGACAGACATATATGTGTTATATAAGTGTTCAGCATGTATGTGACATAAAAATGGCTTAAACTTAAACAGAAAATAGTAAGACGTCAAACTAGCTGCCAACACATTTTCAAGATTTTTATAGCTATATTGTGAAACTATACTGTAAACAAAAATAGTGTAAACCAGTAAGAAGAAGAAGAAAAAGAAGAAGAAGAATTTAAAATATAATATCTAATGGAGTTCAGCTGCTGTGGGAATACATGAAACCATCTCAACCCAAAGCTTTAAACCAATATTACTTACTTACTTACTTACTTATATTTTTGTTCATTTGGGGCCGCGCAGTAAAAACACAGCGCTGACATGTAATCGCCATATAACGATGATGAGATGCTGCAAACAGCTTATTTACACATGGAGCAGTCGTGTTTATGCTCTCTGGATGAATTCTTTGTTTCGGTCTCCACCAACTCCTGAGGGAAATAACTGGCCAAAAGCTACCTAAATTTGTCGCTTATATTTTCTATTCCACTGTAAGGCTGTAAGTCAAATCTGCAGGCCAATGAGCCAAACCACAAACCAAAACCTGCAAGTTTAAAGGGGATAAAGAGAACTGCAGATTCAGGGGAATTGCTCTTTCATGTAACACATTACACTAATTTGAGCCTTTGTTTATTAAAAAAATGTGATTATTACATGACTTAAGGGAAATATATGATCAAATATGTTGTTAAAAGAGCAAAATCTTAAGTGAATCCTCCATAAGTATTCAGGTGCACCTTTTCACACACGGTTGCCTCACAGTCCTGTCTTGGTTGCGTGATTTATATTATAACACTGCGATGTTTCTTCTGCTGGAGGTGCACACGTGAACCCGGTTCAGACCATCAAAGGAGGTGCAGCCGGTTCCCATGCTTGTTCCTCGGGTCTTGCCATTAAATATAAGAATATCAGGTTAAGTGATCAAAGACCCTTGGTTTCTGCAGCTTAAGTGTTACTCTATTTCATCAAAGGCCAGCAGTCTTTTTAACCCACACAACCTCAAGGTAACATTAAACTAGAAGGTAATGGAGCTTTGCCTTTCCTGTAAATACTGTACGTGCCTTTTTTCAATGGGAACCAATATGAAAGAGGATATAATGACACAAAATGGCAGCTTCTTTTTCTCACATTCCCCCAGCCTCCGACAACAAAGGCACCTGTCTCTTTTATCTGCAAAAAGACAATACAAACAGACTTCAAAAGCATATCCGGCTGACACTTGGTTTTCCTCCGACCAAAGTGTTTATCAGCCGAGCATATATCAAGCCGGTCTGGGGCATTGTGCTGCCAGTAACCCACTTCCTCCAGCCCCTGGTTAATTGTCACGACATGTGTCCCTCCAAACCGCAACTTGGGAGCTATTAGTATCAACTTCCCGTTGATGACTAATGTATTCACATGGCGCTGTGTGGCACTCGTTTCAACAGGAGAGCAGAGAGTGCGGCGGCACATTTGTTCGGTGTTACCCAGCTGGTTAATAAATCAGATATAAAAGAACAAATGAACTCTTTGATGCAAGTAATCTTGTGTTTTAAGTATTGCTCCGGGCCAGCAAAATTTTCCATTGGCAATAAATGGGTATGCTCTCGAACGATGCATGAGACAAACACTGTCACACCAGAGGGGTTCAGCTCTTACTGAGGCCACCCGCGTTGAGTTTGTGATACTGTGTGGCGTGGCAAATGTTTACCAGAGGCAGATAGGTCAAAGCCCTGTGGAAAATCTTCAGGTGACAACCAGGTAATCAGGTGCAAGGTGCTCACATGCTCCTCGAGCTCAAGCTCTTTGCCTGTCGAGACCCAGTTTTTCTCACAGCCCTGTCTCTGGTTTACTGGATCCATCTGCACGCCAGCTAGATCCTCACCAGATGGAGGGGAAAATGCAGGGCTCTCTCTCTCTCTTTCTCTCTCTTTGTCTTCTCGCTCTCCTGTGTACGAGAGAGAGAAAAGGCCTCACAGTGCGTACGGAAGACAGACGATCTGCCGAACATAAGGCCAGCATGTGTTGCCGTGCTGCACAAATAGACGTGTCCAACTCGAGCCCTGCTCGTTTACACAGCGGCCACATCATCCTCATCGTCCTCTAACGTCGCTGCTTCAGTAACTTGTCAAAAGAAAACAGTCCTATCTCCATCAGTGTGTGTTTGTAAGAGATGGAGGTTGGGGTAAATTAGGTTTTACAGCATTTCCCATAAAAGATGCCGCACATCAATAATAAGTGTATACCCTTGTGTCCCAGTGCCCTCTGATGTTTTCTGCCATGCTTGAGGTGTGTTAAAAGTTCAGGTAGTTGCCGGAATTACATAATTTGGACTCGACCAGTGTTTGAAATCACCACCGTGTCTTTCCAGCGCCAGAATTGGCAGCTCAATTTGGCAAAAGCGCGAGTTGTTCAATCCAACCAACATGTCCGCCTCATCCAGCTGCTGGCTGGATGCGCAGAGGTGAAAAGGTCGCTGAACTTCACCTTCACGCCCTCTTTCTTTGTGATGTTTCAAACAATCACTTCAGTCGTGTATACACACTTTTGCCTTCAGACATACTGTAGTCAGACAACACTTTGTACCAACCGGTTCGTTTCAAACATACATAAGGGCTCTTGAGTCGGACACAGAAACTATCCCTGACTGTACAGAAATCTCTAGAGGAGGGTAAGCGAAAGCATATTTCATATTAATGATGACGGTGATCGGGTGATAGATTGCGCACTGAACCAAACAGTCATCTAATAGCATTGACCTCCAGACCCTCCACATACTACCTCTGCACTAATGAGCACCTTATCTCTCCTCTGAGCCTTTATACGCTTTAACATTAAACATACCTCTCCCTTTCTTTTAGCTGTATCATCCTTGCTGGCCTCGTCTGCGCTTTCCCTGTCTGCTTCTCAGTATCTGCTGCCAGCTGGCTGGGAATCCAAGCCGTGCTCTGTGTATCGGTAAATATTCCATACAGCTCTCTGGCCACTTTTCTTCCTAGACCAGTATATCTGGTGACTTCACAGCATTAATCAGATGTCCTTTGAAGCTGCACTGATCTCACTTTGTAGCCGACAACAAATAACATGCACTTTTATTACTTGCTAGACATTTTGTATTTTCCCCCTAATCCTTTCAAGTTTGTCCTCAGCAGCGCTGTATGTGCTGTGATCCGTCTCTCGCTCCCTCCCTATCCCTCATCCCTCTCTCGTTCTATCTAATCCCAGACGAAAGGGAGTTGGACTCTCATTCCAAAAGTTGGATTTGTAAATAGCTTGAACCACATCTAAGGGAGAGACAGAATTAGCAAGAAAACACCAACTCTGTGCAGAGAAAGGGCGAGAGGAAAATACCATATTGTTCAATATTCAGGGCCAGAAATCCTCTAATGCGAGTCCCATACAAGAGGTTATGGAAGACAGAGAAGTGCATTTTCAACAGGGCTTAATCCAAAGTAAACCTTGGAGCCATGCGCAATTTCCATCCTCACTTCACAATAAGTTTTGTTTGCTCTCTGTTGCTCTGAAGAAATTATCAAAGGTAACTCGATCGCTCTCAGTCCCAGGAAAAGATTAATCACTGACATGCGCAATAATGACCAAGAAGTGAAGAGGCATTCAATGTGGAAAGAACTCTCATAACAAAGTGACCCGTGGTGACCATCGCAGCACTTTCATGCTCAAAACTGTCTCTTTCATGTGGGTGACGTGTCCTGCCCGCTTCTCCAGGAGACGCCAGCGAGGCACCATGGTCCGATTAGGGAGCTCCTGGCAAACAATACCAGGGCCCAGTGCCATCTCCAGCTGCTTCCTCTCCACAAAGGCCCTCACTGGAAGTGGATTGTACTTATTTATTCCTCTTTTATAAGACTGACATGAAAGACAGAGCTGTTTATGTATGTTTATTATGACTTGGGTTTGCAATGGGAACCTTAAGGAAGACTCCCTCAGAGAATCAAAAGGCTGGTGTGTGTTTGATGCTGGACCCGAGTCCTCTCGAATGTTGGGCTCAGCTGGTAACTCACTCTGGGTTCATTACCTCTGCTGATATTTAGGCATGATGTAGCATGACCTCAGCTCTTCTTCAGTAGCATGCGCTCAATCTCCTCATCTCAGCGGATTTTCAAAATCACAAAGGCTACAGGCAAGGCGGCACACCGGGCCTTTTAAAACTGAAAGTGGCGACGCCGCTCCCATTGTTGCACCAAGTACCTCCACACTCTGAAAACTTGTCCGTATCCCATGTGCAGCCCTGTGGGGAATGGCAAAGCCTCACGTCTGCAGCCGATTAGGGAGAGAGATTAAGGTCTGCCAGGAGAAACCGGGCCATTGTGGAGGTGTGGGTACTGGGAGAGATGGAATGAATAAAAGACGAGTTCAAACCAAATCAGGCCTGCTGGGCTTATCCACCATCAACTGCAGAGTGGTTGGAGCTTCCTGATAAAGATGCAAGGAACGTCGATGAGAAAAGGAGGGGGTAAAAAAAAAAAAAAAAAAAACTGAACCATTAAGTTTACATAGGTTTCCACCCCCACCACCGACTGCTCACATGCCATCCAAAATCTGCCCGCCTGTTTCTTCTCTTACCTTCATCTCGTTTCTCACCTGATGTGATGGCAGCTTTGATTCTAGAGTCATGCTGGTACTTTAAGCTCTTAACCAGCCAAGGGAGATTTTCTACACTTATTGTAATTTATTCATTAGGTACTCTGCTGGTGGCTACATTTTGTTCCAATAACATCTTCATCTGGAGCTCTTTTCATTTTCATTTACAGAGAAGATGTCCGCAGAAATGAATGTTTTATAGTACATTTTTGCTTTCCTTACCTGACTTCCTTACTTGATAGCACTTGCCACCAGTGGGCACTATGAGCATGCACGCATGGGTAGGTGATGCGACGATAATGTGATTCAAGATGGGCACACACACTTCCTGTGCACACAGACTAAATCAAAGAAAATCCAGACATGGGCAGAATGTCCTGTTTTTTTTTTCCTCATAACAACTTTATACTACACACATTGCTCAGTTGCTGGTTGAAGCCTTGCAAATCTGTGAAGCCTACAGCTACAAGTTAAGCTGGGATGAAAACATGCACATTATTGGCATTGCACATGTTTAAAAAAGCACGAAACCAGTGATGTCCGTGAACACATCACCACATGATCTGTGGCAGCCAGTTGAGGTGTACATAGCAAATACATGAGTGTTATGCTGTGATGATTCCAATCACTTCAGTCTCCCTAACCCACCATAGTAATATGGTTCATGTTCATTTTTACTGTGATACTAAAGTCGATGTTTCTGGCTTTGTCATCCTCCTTTGTTTCACACTGAAAATACCTGAGTTTTTACTGGATGTTAATGTGTGACAGGTAAATGTGTGACATGTAGATGTATTAAAGATCTTCAAGGGTGCGTGTAGCATGTTAAGGTTTGTTAACTCTGCAATGAAACAAAGCTGATTCAAAATATCCCAAAATCGCTAAGATCTTCCAGGGATTCCAGCTCTCTGCTCTCCTCGCTGCTTCTAGTCTCCCTCATTTCGATTTAGGGAGTAGCTCCACCATCTAGTGGTTGCGTCTGAAACGTATCAGCCTCCTTCAGAACGCGCTCGCCTCGTTCGCAATGCAACAGTCTTCAACGCAGAACATAAAATAGCACTCATGTTGCTTCTATGGTAACACAAATAACTCCAAGCCAATCATTTGAAGTTCATCCATACTGCGCTAATGATGCTAATAAGGCTAATGACAAAGAGGGTCCTCTGTTCTCCTTTCATGTCAGCCACGAAACAAGAACAACATCTCCCTTCCTTAGGACAGTATTGAATGGATTTTGGCTTCAGAGGGTAGCTCAGTTCGCTTTGAAAATCTCGGGGGGTTTTTATCATGAGAGAGAAGGCGACTGGAGCAAGTGAGAGAAAGCGGGAAAAGGATTGTTTGGAGTCAGAAACACATTTCAAAGGCTTCCCCAAAAACAGCCTGTGAAATCTGAGATGAAACCAGCTAATAAAGCGCCACACGGCAATAAATAATGCAACAAGAGGAAACAACATGAAAGATCTTTTCATCTCCATATAGAGAGGAAAAGAGAAAGGAAGCAATGAGAATGTGTATACGCTCGTTTCTGTAGTCAATACAATAGTTTGTTGGACTTTCCTTTGAAACTTTGGAGCATTTCGGTCAAGAAGCGACTTGCGTTCCTAGTTTACAGTCTTGGTGGAGCGTTCAATTAGTGTCGGGGAAAAAATGACAAAATGGAAAAGGAAAACACGTTTTCAAAAAAGTGGGGACATGAGGAACATGGTGACATTTGACACTTGTCTCTTATTGTACATGTACTGCAGCACAAACTGGTCTCAATAATAAAGATAGTGGGCAAAAAATACTCTCTTTTCCCTCATTCAATACTAGATGATGCTTCAGCTCCTCCAGCAGCCCTTTCACCCCCTTTAGGTGGAAAGTAAAGCCAATTCTTATGACTCAGTAGAATCAACAGGCCAAAAAATCCCCTCGCGCCCACCCAAAATAGTTCTGTCCACCAGCTGACAGCCAAGGACAAAGATCAAACCCACCACAAAGCAGGGGGGTCGAGACAAGAGCAACAAAGGGGTTTCCTCTCCTAATCTCTGTTAAATTAGAGTAGACGTGCGTGGCGGTGTGGGCTTCCTGGAGAGGATAAAGGGGCTCGAGCAGTGACTGGAAGAGGACTTCGTGGTTATGATATTATTAATAAAGGCAGCATGGAGGCTGGACAAGTGCGTGTTTGGGAGTGTGTGTGTGTTAGTGGAAGAAAGCGAGATAGAGAGAGAGAGAGACAAAAAGAGAGAGGAGGCAGCGGTACAGTTGTATAACACTGACATCTTGTGGCCAGATGGGTCACGTGGACCATAAAAAACAGCAGATTAACGTTTCCCGTGTCCAGAGAGGGCTGTTGGGATCAGAGATCACCTGAGCACAATCGTCAACACAATTTACCGTTTAACCATGAATGGAGACACA
>JAOXYL010000061.1:3821164-3833741 GCA_028564955.1 Terapon puta
AGAGAGAGAGAGAGAGAAGATTACTGTCGCTTAAGCCTCGTGCGCCTCACCCGTCCTGGTTGGTCTCGCGCTCTCACCTGGACTTTGATGAGCCGCCTCTCTCCGTCAGGGAGCTCGCGCCGCGCTCCTCGTGCCGCCCTGACTCCAGGTGACATGGATTAACCGACCTGTCGCCGTCTGACGGAGGTGCGGCTTCATTTTATTTATTTCATTTTATTTACTTCTTTATTTATTTTTGTTCTTGTCGAAGTTGCTCCGCATCCAGGACGGTCGGGACGGCTCGCCCTGCGCTCAGGAGCGGATTAGAGAGGAGACACCCGCTGCTCGGTAAGGTCTTTACTGCTCGTTATTACACAGCCAGCTGGACCGGACAACACACACACACACACACACACACACACACACACAGGTCTCTGTCTGTACAAACTGTTTATTTCTGTTCAGTGTTTCGCTGCAAGCTAGCAAACCAAATGATGCGCGTCGACAAACGCCACATTGTTATCAGAGACAAAAATAAAAACCGAGAGGGAAAGAGGGAAAACGCCCCCAAGAAAATATTCTCAGAGCTGTTTTCATATTCCACCAGCTCTGTTCTCCAGTTTATAGTGTAACAAACAGAACAAATATGAAAGCAGGGTCGACATGTTTAGTTTCTTTATTTTCTTTTTCTAAGTTTTGTGCCTCAAGTGAGAAAAAGTCATTTGAACATTTATCATGGAAGCCTTTGCACTTCCTGTGATGTTCAAGCTACAGGGATTAGACAAGACCTCTATCCCCTGAAGTACCCCCCCCCCCAACAAGAAGCAGAGGCCAGGTGAAAGTGTCCCCCCACCCCATTCATAGCTTGTTGTGTAACTCCACCTAAGTCTAATGATGAAGGAGGAGGGGGCAGTTTGATCAGGGGAGGTTAGGATTAGTCCTTCTCAGTGAGGTGGATCTTGTAGAAAAGACAGATGTTTCCCTTCAGTTCAGTCTCAGACAGACAGACAGACAGACAGAGGCATCCCCTGTCTCTTTTATGGGGCAAATGACTGAGTCACTTTCTATATTCAACTCCTGCTTAAGAATTGATGACGAGGCTAAACAGTACGTAGACTGTGCGAAATCAAAATGTGTTTTACTCATGCATCACTACATCTACCACTACGCACAACCACACATGCACACACACAAACACACACACACACACACACACACACACACACGTATTTCACAGGAAGATGCTGCTCCAGATATTTTGCTGCATCATGCCTCAGCCTCCGGAGACAGAGCACACTGTGAGATGCTACTATAACATGCTAATAAGAGGCTCAATCTAGTGTGTGTGTGTGTGTGTGTGTGTGTGTGTGTGTGCGCAGCCCGACTCGGCTCCACCTGCCCACCAAGTAGAGGTGCGCCTTATCAGTGGGCGTGTGTGTGCACTGCATACATGCATCTTGTGTTTCATGAAGACATAAAGCGAGCGCAGACACTCAGAGCAGAATTGAAACAGAAGAAGAAGAATATGAGGCTGGCTGCGTTCTGAAGGCCCTCCCAGGCTTTACTAATTTATGATGTTATTTTTAGGCTCGGCTACATTTTTGATGCTTTGTATTTGTCAAGTTTAATACTGAGCGAAAACTCGGGGTGTGTCTGTCAACTTCTTTGTACGTAACTGCGTGCACACAAATATACCGCACGCACACACGCATGCACGCCTGCATACGTTCAGACACACCAATTATATGTGGAGATACCACTCCATGCATTATTAATAGTGATAATAACGTTGTTTGGTGTAGCTCTCTCCAAAACCAACAGTGTGCAGGCATAGCGCACAGTTCAGCTTTACTCCCTGATGTAACCAAATCTCTCTTAGCTCCCTCTTAACCGTCAGAGCCTTTAAAGCTGTGTATCCAATGGTAAAATAAGAGGCAAATGTTGTCGTTTTTCCTCAACCAAAGGTCTGACGTGTTGAACTTTCCACCCCCAAAACTCATCATTGCACTTCATAACTGCGCTATACTTAGGCTACTTCTGAAACCTGAATATTGTAAGAGGTAAATCCCTTTTAAAAAGCTCCTCTAAACATTTGAGGATGTGAAGGCTTCAGGAAAAAGGGAGCCTTCTCGGAGAGCAAGAACCGGTTCAGCCGCAAAATACTTTCCTCGCTCATTACTGCACGGTGGTGAATGAGAGACTAAGGAGGTTAGGAGGAGTTGCTCTAATGAGGTCTAAAAGGGTTTAGGTCAACCCTAATCGCCTCTGCCATATAGACGGCACTTTCTGCCAGTTTGGCTTCAATCTGAAACCCCTGATTAAAGGGTTTTTCCAACAACAGCAGAAATAGTTCTTTAAGCGCTTTTAGTGCAGTAGGCCCATCAGAGGCTATCCATCAGTTCTTATAGGACGGAGGCAGACAATAAACCAACGTCTGCCTGCTGATTCAGGAAAGGTCCTTCCATGCCACCTGCAGTTTAAGGACTCGAGGACAACACACACCTGCTCTTGCTGGCTAACAAGCAGACATCTGTACAAGGAAATGGAGAGCCACAGTAAATCAAACGCTTTTAAGCTCTAAAGATCAGTGTTACTGCACTTTTCCTCCGGATCCCGCAGAAGAAGGTTCAAACTTGGAATAAAAAACAAGATGCCATTAAACTGATCAGATCAGAGAGTGAACGGTTCTCCTCCTCTCCTTTTCTTCACTCAAATGTAGATTATAAAAGTGAAGAGTATGGATCTGTAGTCGTCTGAGGGATCCCTCCCTGTCTACGGCCATGTTACCAAGCCCCCCTCCCCACTTCTAGATCTGCCCCTAATATGTGCACAGATAGATGGGACTAATTCCATCTAGGTAAAACATGTGGTTGCTGCCCGCTTGTCTCATGTGCCAGGATTATCCGCAGTCCTGTATTTCTGACCGTCATGTCCACTAGATGTTCCAGCTCTGTACAGCTGCTGGAGACAACCTGCTGCCAGTGTCCACCGGATGTGTGAAAGAAGTTTCTCACTTGCAGCTCACACACAGCTCGACCTCATTTTTGTTGAACCAGCTCACATCTCTGGAGAGGGAAGTCGTTTTCACATGTTTTTAAATCATATTCATAGGCATGGCTGTGGAACATCAGGAGGAATACTACAGTTTTCCTTCTGTTAATACACAATATTCAAGAAATACAAAGTAAAGTTAACCTAGAATGCTCTGTTATGGTTATTAAAACCAATAAACCAAGTATCTGTTTCAGTGATCTTTCATTAATTGAAAACCTTTATTTAATATGTTTATAAAACACAATAGAGTGTCAATAAAACAGCTGTAAACATTAGAGCTAGAAATGCTCCTCCTGAAGAACAGACTGAAGACGCTCCACACCATTAATGATGGTGAGTTAGCAGACCCAGTCACGTTGCCCACATGGCAGTAGATTAATTACCCTGCTAAATGGGAAAGCTGCCGGCTGTGCATCTGTGTTTCACTAACAGAAACATGAAGATATGTTGGACTAACTCATGGTAAACACTTGATGCCTGTGCCTCTCACTTCGTCTCTCTCAGTATTAGTAGACGGATATCTCACTAACAGGATGAAACTAAATGGAGATTGATAATCCTGAGCTGTTGCCATTAATCAGTTGACAAAAGCATTTGGGAAATAGAAACAACGCTGCGGACAACAACACAGTTTGCAACACTGGATATTCACAAATAGATATGATAGCACCGGTGTTAACCTCGTATCCTATTTTCATATTTTCCATAAGCACCCATTTACCTTATTGACAGAGTGGAGATCGAAGACAAATGTGTTCTCTGACTCAAAGCCAAACCCCTGCTCCCTGAGACGAAACATCTCATTATAAATTGCAATGAAATATGAATCAAGTAATGAGAGAACTGCAGCATATCATCGAAACCTTCATCCTCTCTGGCATCATATATAAAACCAAAAATCCTGATAAATCTCTGCAAACCTCGTCCTTAAGTTCAACCAATAACTTGAATGTCGGTCACCTATTAGCATGTGTGACTGAAGAGAGACACACATATTCATACTTACTGTGCCACCCTGCGACTGTGTCAATTAAATGATAGTCATTTGTCTGAAAAGGTCATTAGGTGACAAGGATTGTGTGCATGCAAGTGTGTGTGTGTGTGTGTGTGTGTCTGTCTGTAACATGAGCCTCTAATTGGATTGTGTCCCCTATCCGCCGCCCTTAGAGGAGCGCTCATATAATTCTTTTGGGTCAAGAGGAGAACGGGTGGAGATGGGAGGGGAACTGGATTCATAGTATATTTCAAAGTTCTGTAAATGAATAAAAGACTTAATTTAAAACTGTATTCCACTGGAACATTTCAATAAAACTACTGTCAAAATTTTGGCAGGAAAATTGTGCACTTTAGTTCTGCATTTCTGGCAGAAGAGAAGGTTTCAGCCAAGCAGATGCTTTACGGCACTGTTCTTTGACTTTGGCTAACAGCGTCTTCCTCTCAATTGCGGATAATTATTATGAGCTCTGTATTAGTTCATTCATAATAAAACATTCTGATACTGTTAAATTATAAATTATTCAGGGAACACCTGTGCTTACGCTTTGAGTAACACTGAGGTAGTTGTACATGGTTAACTTTCAGTTGGGAATTTCCAGAGCAGGCAACATGCTAACTCTCCAGACCAGTGCTGGCTAGGGGCAGCATATATCCTCAAACACAAGCTGAGTTGGTAAATATAACAGTGGTGTGCTCAGTTTGCTGTTGATACGTAGCTCTGGGCATTGTACATAAAAAACCCTATGAAGTTACCTCTTGTTTTAATCAGGAGTTTCTTATCGCAGGCTTGAAGGATCCTCACACCTGTACACTGTTGTCCACCCACTCAGAGGTTTTTCAGTTATGATGCCTGACCACAGCTCTTCTCAGGGCCTCTTATCGTGGCCGTGTGCAGACAATGCAAAGTTGACCTCCCTCGTTGTCCTGTCTTTCTGTTGTCAGGCCTGCTCACAACTTCTTTGTAGTAGCATTTAGAGTTTATTGACATTATATAATTTTCTACATCGCTGAACCCAACAATCTTCCACAGTGATTGAACGCCTGTGTGGGTGTGCCGGGCCTTTGATATGCTATTAGACAGGTTTATTGTTTTTCATTTTCAACAGGTGCAGATCACTTTCAGCTGATTCCCACCACTTGTGGACAGCTCATAAAATGTGTCTGCAATAGAAATCCAAGAGTAAACCCAGGAGAAAATGAAAATGTAGAGGAAACTTTTTTTTAAGTGATTTAGTCTTCAGCTGTTCCTTTGCTATTGTGGCAAACTGCATTAGCATTCACCTCCTCTGTTGATATGAATGTGCTGTATGCACCGCACAGATTCTACCTGACCTGTGCTGCCAGGTTTGTTACAGAAGAGTTAACGCTGTGACCTGTAGATTTTTGTATTCATCATTCCTCTGTTTATCAGAACACATTTTAGAACAGCTATCCACACATTCTCCCATCCCCCAATATGAGTAATATATAGATCATTATCTTATTTACAAAATAAACAAATACATGCCCACACTTTCACAATAATTGGTTCTAGCTTGGATTGGATTTCTGCATCATCCAACATAATGAATATAATAAACCCCACCCACCCACACTATGTGGGTTAAAACAGCAAAGTCTGATCTCGGATAATAGCTTTTTTACGCCCAGGTTTGACACGTTCTTTAATGTTCTTTGGGTTTGCATACCAGTGATACACTCATCCTCTTGCTCCATTTTTGTATCGCTCACATTTCCCTTTCTCATCCTTCTTCTCTGCTGCCTCATGTGTTTTTTCTCTTTCTTTCTCTCTCCCTCTCTCTCTCGTTCCCCCTCATTCTCTGTCTTTCTCTGTGCGTCGGTATGCCTGTTAGTTGTTCCTGGTAGAGTGAAGCGGCTGCATTATCTAGATACATTATTGATGCACGCAGCACTTTGACTAACACGCACACACACACATGCACAAAACTCCAGCCACTCACTCACATAATAAAAACATACATACACTCATAAAATCAAACACATTGTCTCACATAGACACACTCGTACGCAGTCGCAAAGAGCATGTGCCTCAATTTGTTTTTGGGTACGAGGGGGGGGAAGGAGAACGGCGACGCACGTGCTCAGCGTTTC
The DNA here is from genome assembly GCA_028564955.1 of Terapon puta. Taxonomy (NCBI): domain Eukaryota; kingdom Metazoa; phylum Chordata; class Actinopteri; order Centrarchiformes; family Terapontidae; genus Terapon; species Terapon puta. The sequence continues at coordinate 3,827,306 of JAOXYL010000061.1, forward strand.
CTTTATGGATGAGAGAACACAGCTGATACTGCCCAGCTCTGGTTTTAAGAGAAGATGAAGCAGAACGCACAGAACTAAAATTAAGCAAACCCTGGCAGCCACATGCTGAGCTACGAGCAGTGTGTGCGTGCTCAACACCCTGTAGTACTTAGACGCGCCAGAGGAAACAATCAATCTTTAAAAATAACTAAAGGCACAGAGATATAGAGATGCTCATAAAAGCTGGGAAGAAAACAAAGAATGAAGGGAGGGGGAATTATGAAAGAAAAATGTACTGAGGGGTGAGAATTTGAGTGAGGAGGGAGGTGAATGTGGGAGGGGGTGCAGAAGAGTTCCCAGCATCTCTTTTCCCAGGGCTTTGTAAGGGCCTCATTAAATATGGATGGTGTTTGGAGCAGAGCAGGGGCAAGTGGGACTCCACAAACAGCACAAGCAGCCCAGGCAGGCCCATCCTGCTGCGACGGAGCCTTGCCGTCTTTTTCCCCTCGTCTGTCTCTCCCTCTCCTCCTCCCTCGACCGGCTTCACTTTTCTCTCGCTCCCTTTTTCCTCCCCCCTTTCATTTCCGACCTCTCTCTCTGCCGTCACATGCGCCTATCTGTCAGCCACTCTGATGACAAAGTGCGGCTTTTTTTTTTTTCTCGCTGCTTGCCCCGTCCGTTCCCGTGTTTTCCATCTCCTCATTTTCCCTCCTCGTCCTCTGTTCACAGTCCTCCTCTTCTGTACCTCCCGCTGTCATCCCTCTTCTATTTCCTCTCGCCGCAGCCTCACTCTGCCTGTGATCATTACCGTGTTGTTTGATTAGCACATTTGAATGGAGAGGGAAGTGCCTCCTCATTGTTCACTTCCCTCTTCATAGCTTTCCTTTTAGATGAAAATCATGTGTGATGCATGGAACAGTCTATGTCTGTCTGTCTCTGTCTGTCTGTCTTTTTTTTTCCTCTATGCCAAATGCGTCTGACTCCATGATTCAGGCTACAACAATCTTGAGTTACCCCACAGTGTACTCTAACTCTCAAATTCTGACATTGTGTTTGCCCTCAGGAGATGAAGACACGTCATGCTGGTCCTCTTCAGCAGAACGATGGACGGAGAGAAAGCAGAGTGGGACTGTAACTGGCGCCTTCATGGAGCCCTGATACACAGGGCAGAGAGCAGGTGTGTGTCAGTAAATACAAATGTGAAACAGATTTTGCTTATATGTGTACACAGACCGAAAGATGATGAGATTAGAGGATTAAGAGAGTGTGGGATAGGGGAAGAGTGCGACAGACACCCAGTGAGAGAGAGCTGTGTAGTAAAGCAGACATCGACTGTGCCCGTGCTATCGTTTTAGTCAGTCTGTTACCCTAAACGGACCTGTAAGGTTGTGGTGAAGCTCAGTCTAATCTGGCTCAACAGGAGTGACGCACAAACACTCTGTCACAGCCTGCAAACACACTCTATAATCCCATTTGCCTGCTCTGTGTGTTGGTGTGTATGTGTCTACTGTATGTGTGTGTGCGTATGCGTACATTCAGTATTATGCAAAAGTTGTGTATCATGTTGTAAGTAATACATGTATCAGCTTATGCAACACTCAGCCAGGTCTCCTAAAAAGTACCATCATAAAGCACTACCGTACTTGGCTTTGACTAATGCAGTTTGGATGAAATTTAGTTTTGTTTGGTGTGTGTTCACTGACAACAGCAATTCAGGCAGGATGACATCAGTACTACAGAGCCATAGAGAGCGAGTCTGGATGGATGGACAGTTGTATAAAGCAGACAGACTTTGACACTGGAGACCAGGAACTGTGACGTGTTCCTGAATGTTTAGGATACTAAACCACTTGCTCAGGAAAAGAACAGAGTTTGGTTTAATCCTTCCCTGATCATAGTCAGACATAAAAGTCTGAATTATGTGTCAGTTGTTACATGTGGATATGGGGACGGAACAAATTAAATATGTTGATGATGGATGTATTAAAAGATCAGTGTTTTTTAATTATATATGTACATATAGTTCCTTCCACCATACTGGGATTATGACAACTGGGATTACTTCAGAAATGTTGTCAAAATCATGATATTATATGAAGTAATTGAAAAGAATTTAGCTGTATCAGAAGTACTAGGCTAGAATATACCACACTAAGCTAATGTAAATTATACTGTCCCTCCAGTTTTATTTAAGTTTGTATCTTCTGTGTGTGTTTCACCAGGTTAATTTGTTTCTTATGAAAAGCACACCTATTTAAAATATCTTCTTTCTGTGAGGGTGAAATGCAAGAAGCACACAGAGAAATATGAATAGAGGGGGACTAGATGACAATATGAATGAAAGAATATACAACAGAGAGCTTAAGTATGGGCAGTGGAGGATAATCCATAAGTGCTGCTGCAGCCCCATCACTCATTTTGTGAGTATGTGTGTATTTTTCTGCAGCAGTTGTTACTCTGCACATCTCAAGCCTCAGCTAAACACCTCATTGCCGGGAGATGACATTAGCGCTTCCTGTAGCGTGTTATAGCAGAGACACGGCGCCTTGCATAATGGAACCCTAATGGTAATGTCAGAAAAAATGATTTAATTATTGAAAAATCATTGTTCTTCTTAAATAAACCCTTTGTGCAAACAGAGGCATTTATTTTTCACAGAAAAGCAGAAAAAAGATATATATGTATGATGAGTTAGGCAAACGATGAGATCGTTAACTAGTCATAAAATTTATCAGGAGACTAAATAAGTCACTCTGTCTGATTAACAATCAGGTTGGTTAATCCACTGTTGGACCAATATTTTAACCAGTAGGGTCTAAATCAAGGTGAGATAGTTGACTCATATTGAATTCTCAAGATGTGTATTAATTGTATGAATGACTCCGGTCAGAGTTATTATGAAAAAGAGCCTCAACCTGATCTCTCTTGTGTGGATGAAAGAGCTCACCACCTCCATTATTGTAGCCACTTCCCGGGGAAATCCAAGGCATGACATCATGTTGTTCCCAGTGCAGCTACGGTGAAATTTGATAGGAGTTTCTCACCGGCACGTAGCTGGTATTTGGTGAGTTAGTGAACAACAAAGTAGTCCAACATAAACATTCTGAGGGACAGTTGTTGTTCAGATGTACATTTCAAAGTAGGACTGGACAAAACATCGCATTATATTGATTTATGATATTTATTATATCATTTACTAATGCTGCTAGTTTAAAGAGCATCCTGATAATGACTGAATCGTTTGGAAACAAGAAGGTTCATTACTTTAGGAGATACTTTTTTAACTCATAACTAACTAATCAACTAGCTTTTCATTAGGTTTTCATACAAAGCAATATCTACAAAAGACATCATCTTTTCATCATACAGACCAACTGGGACCAAAAGGCTCATTTTCCTATTCTGTGTGTTTGCTTGTGACTTGTTGTGTTTCCTATGCTGCTGGCACAGACCAACGACATATTTTGCAGACCACCTCAATCTGCGCTTTGTCACTTTTCAAATATCCAAACCACCTCCATTAAACTGACTGTGTTGCCGCTTTGTCTCAGCTTTGGAAAAATGAGTTTGTTTTCACCATCGCTTCCATGCCCCTTAGTTCCACACATTTTCCCTCTTTTCCAGATGACATCCACTTTCACATCCCTAACAACGCACACATGACCGTAACGACTCTCACGGGTCAGGACCGTATTAGAGTTTAAAATGCCTGAACTCCCTGTCAGTTAGAACTGAAGAAGCCTCTCGGATGAGAGATGAAACGCCTTCAAGAACCTCAAGCAAGTGCAGTTGATTTTCTTCTAACTCTTAGAACTGACTAACTCTTGCTTTTACTGAGTAAAAATATACTTTTAAAAGTTCATTAAGCATCATAAATCAATTAATAATTTATTTTTATTACATTCTTATTTTCACTCTTGAAACTGCAAATATGGCTACCATTTGAATAATTGTGATTGCAAATGTTTAAATATGTAAAGAGTGGTAAATTCAGCCTCAGACTAACAGCATGAAACTCTCAATACCATGAAAGATGAATATGTCGGGTCTGTAGAGGTTGTCTAGGTCATTCAATTCTAAAACAGATTGTATAGATTATACTACATTATATAGTTATACTAATGTACAAATAGAACTCTAGATTGGTGTATGACATAACATGATTAATAGTATGACATATTAGATATGAGTTTTTATTTCAACTCTTTCTGTAGTTGTGTTAGAGGCACAGAGAAAGGGATAAACAGATGTGAGAAATCTGATTCCTCCCACAAACACTAATTTAATAAAAAAGAGAGGGCGGAGGACACACAAGCAAGGGATAGCATGGCAAATAGTGAGATGACAGCAACACATTCATGAGAAAAGAAGAGACAGAAGATGTCAATATTAATTTCATCTCAAACAAATGAAGATAGAGAGAAGTGGTCAGCCAATCTTCATCTCTTAGAGATGACTTAATATTAGAAATCAGTGTAAATGGAAATGGCTCCATGTAGATTCATCTTTTAGTGCTCAGTAGCTTATAGATTCAGTACACTTGAAGTTATTTCTTACACGTGTCCTCACAGTGAGGTTGCCAGATTGGCACTGCATGGTAACTCTGCCAGCAATAACATCCAGGTCATTAGACCAAGTACCTGGCAGCACATGCTGTAGCTGTAGAAGCTTTAAAGAAGTGTTGGACCAATGATTACATGTCTGAGTCAAGACGCACCTCCACTTGTTTAACTATTTGTTAAACCAGTTCTTTCAACCCAATTCAATACACCACCGGTTTCCAAAACCACTTTACAATGGATGATAGGTGGGTGGTGGTGAGAGATTGGTGTTACCTGCTGCAATGCTTTGTACTACAATTCATAAATTCAGTACTGCAATAGCATGTCATTTTTTTTTTTTTTTACCTTTGGGATTTCTGAATAAGCTGTACTGTAATACTTTGATACCACCACCATTCTGGTGTATTTGCTCTCGTTAGTCCGTTTTCCCAAAATGGATTGGAACAGCTTTATAATCCCTTCTCATCATTAGGACAAACCAAAAGTAATTGCAAGAGTCAGCAATACGTGCACCAAGAATATTCGGGAAGTGCACGTGTAAGGTTGAGAAATGCGATGTGTCTTGTGATTGATGTGTGAGAGAAGTACGGTATAACATTCCCAGCAGCCTATAATGTTACAGGTTTGAAAAAAAAAATCTGCCGACATTTCCTCTCCTCATCTCTTATCTTGAGCGCTGTGGTTGCAAAACAGGAATTGTTATGCACTCTCAACACTATTTTACCAGAGTGGATTGGATCACTGGACTGCAGGGCTCGTACTTCATCAGTGTAGTCAATCAAAGCCACTTAGGAACGAAAACAAATTTATGGGATTAGAGGGATTTAGGTGTGTATGAAGGCTTTGTCCCAGTGTTTGACATCTGAAATGCACAGACATGTGGCTGTAATCCACCCCTGATTATCTGCTTTTAGAATGAAGTAACTCCTCTGGAAATCCTCAATTTCCAAGCTTCGGGGTCTTAACACGTATTTATATTTACGTGTGTATCCCTCTTTCTCATGAGATCACCATGCCAGCGAGCTAGTTGGATTATTTTGACACTAACAAACTTAAGTACACTCCTGCATTGTGTCTCTGTAATGTGAGAAGTGAGATACCATGAGCGAAGCAAACAGGAAGAGTGAGTTATGGAAGAGATACAAGTGCGGGGCAGAGAGGATAAAAAGAAAGAGACAGAGAGGAGCAGGAGAGGGGTATTCACAGACAGATGGATGGATAATGTGCTTATGACTCAAGATCCCCCAGGAGAGCTTGCTGTCTGCCCGTGTCACTCACCACTTTTCATCACTGAGCCCTCCTCCTTTCTCACCTTCTATCACACGTCTCTGTTTTCAATCCTTCTTTCATTCAGTTGTCTGCTCTTTTCACGTCACACTCACCTTTTTTTTCTATTCTTTCTTGTAACACTTTGTACCTATCCTCCCTTTTCCCTCCCTCTCCGCCCTCTTGTGTTCTCTAATGGATGGTGCTAATGCCCATCATCGGCAGCGTCCATCTGGGGGAGATTCCTTCCTGTATCTGCTCACGAGGGACACAACAGGCCTGCTGAGGTCATTCACCCATTCATTCACTTATTGATTCTTCCAACTATGAATTCATTCAATTATCATCCACCATCATCATTTTCTGATTAAGTTATTACTGAGACTGTTTCTTCATTCATCCTTTCACTTACTCATTCACTGCTTATAGGACTTTTCAGTCTGTCATTCAGAGCAAGATAACAGCACATGAGTATCTGTTTCCCAGTCACAGTTGAGTAGATTCAGGCTTTGATAATGTGAAGGGGGTATTGGGTAACATTTAATGACCAAGTCTTTGTCTGACTGCACCAGTCTTCACACTGGAAGCTAAGGTGTGTGTGTGTGTGTGTGTGTGTGTGTGTGTGTGTG
>JAOXYL010000061.1:3943392-3955668 GCA_028564955.1 Terapon puta
TTCTGATCATCTCGCTTTTGTATTTAACAACAAAACAGCAAAGGCTGGTCGTGAATCGTGTTGACACGAGAAACTGACCTCATGCTCGTCTTTTTAAGGGTCTTAAATGTTGTTGGCTTTATGTAGTCCTGTTTTCAATATTCATATGTGTCAATAGGATTTGTCGCAAGAACTCACCATCATATCAAGTAAACAAAACACCCATTTGTTATGCCTGATTAAAAGGTCTTTTTCTTGTAATACACAGTGATAAAGTCATTAACATAAAGTACCAAAGCAGTGCCTACTGTTTGCAAAATCTCAGAAGTAACCATGAATGATACTCTCACCTCAAGTCGTGATACTTGGCTTTCCTCTGCATGATGCTACAAAAGGTGCTTTTAAACAATATCTCACTTTTTTAGATTTAAATAAAGAAATGTAAGTGCAAATAATGTACTGTCACAGCATTAAAATAACATCTCTAGGTCCTATAAATACAACACGTTCATTCATTCAGTCGTTCATTCATATAGTTCTAAGTCTACTATGCAGGTCTTTAGGTTAATGTGTTTTTTCTTTTTTTGCATCTCTTCCATTAAGTTTAATTTTTTGTTCTCTTGCTCTTTGTTTCTCTCTCGCTCAGAAGGAGGGAGGAGACGTCACCGAAGAGAGCCACAAACAAGCCGTGAGAAAGAGGAGGGTACGGAAAGACTGAAGAGGCGAACCCCGCCGCCTGCTGTCTCCTTTCTCCCCTCACCCCCGACAAGGAGGAGGTGGAGGGGCCGTCTCTGCTGCCGCTCCCGCCTCTCCGGGCGGAGCGGCGTGTGTTTTTCCTCCAAACCACCCGGTAGCCCGCAGTCACCCCGGCTGCCCCGTCCACTCCCGTCCTCCTCCGTCCCTCGGCCTCACCCCGTCTCGTCTCTCCTTCCCGTCTCCTCACCGCCACGACGCCCCCAGAAGACTTTGTACATTTAGCTGTTTTTTTTCCCCTCCTCCATCCTCTTCTCGAGCTTCCACGCTTCCTTCATCCTTCCTCCCCTCTCTAAGCCATTGCTGTGGAAATGCCTGTCAACCCAAAAAAAACAACAAAAAAACAAAAAGCCCTGCCTGTTCCACCTCTTGTTCCTGCCGTGCGTCCTCCTCTCTGAATATCGGCCATCGTAGATCCACCAGTGTGTCTCCTCTGAGAGCGAAGGCAGCAGAGCAAATGTTTTCTTCTTTCTTTTTTTTTTTTTTTTTTGCACTGCTGCCGGCTCCAGATGTTCGTACCATTTTACAGCATATCATAGGGGCTACATCTCAGAAGTTAGACTCTTTTTCTCGTGTCCTTTGTTTTAAAGAACATGTTCGGGGACACAGTTTCAAAGTTTCTTCCTTGTTTGAAAGTGTTGGGGTCTGTAGAGCGGGCCGGGTGCAGAGGACGCCGGGCTGCGAGGAGAGGCTGTTTGAGATGTTACTGCAGCGTCGGGACGTTTCAGCTGATAAGTCGCCTCAGCTTAGGTTTTAAAGTTTACCTCTTCAAAAAAAAAAAGGATGTTCTGTTTAGATTTTTAGTAGTTTGTAAGGAGCATCAGTTAATTTTATGTTTGTTTTTTTTACTAAGTTATAGCAATTTAAGAATTGAGGATTAGTAACCCTATTTATTGGTTTGTTTTAAGTTTGTTTTCTGCCAGTGTGAAAAAAGATTTAATAATGCAGTGTTTTGAGTGACTTGAGGCAGTTTTCTTAAATATGCTAAATCACTGATGTGCTTATTGAGAACCTAGGCCTGTTTGAAATGCTTCGCCTGAGTAAAGTTTGTGAGCAAAACTCTGACTTTATCAGTGCTTTCAGCAAAATTAGGTCCCTTCAAATGCCTTGACTGTCAGTCGTCAATAAGGATAAATAATAAATCTGGGGGTTTCTGCAGCAGACGTCAGGATATTAAACCTGTGAAAACGTGTCTCATTCAGTCAGCACACAGCAGTGCTTTCCCACAAAATCTAGACTAGCTGGAGTTCAGATCCTAGATTGTTGCCTTGGGAAGACGTTGATGCTAATTTATTTGTTTTATATTATTGTCTCAAGCTTTTGTAGTTCATGTTCTTGCCAGATGCTGGCAGATATCCCTGTTTACATTTGTTTGCAAATTGTACATTGCTCTTGAAAATAAAACTATTTAATACAAAAAAAATGACTGATCAAACGTTATTTTCTTTATTTAACACAGATGTTCTGTTGCTCTCCTTTCTGACAGGTGATGTCAGAGGATGTTGGTGACAAAAAGACAAGAAAGGCATGATCTTAGATTTTTATTTAAACAAAAATGTTTAAAGGCAAAAGGTGCAGGGTGTCTACACACAAGACAGTTGGTACCAGGGTGTGTGTAGGGTGGGCATATTTAGCATGCCGGAGAGAAATGAAATACCACTGTACAACTGTTAAAAATATCAAAATAACCTTAATAAATTACAGCATATACAGTGTTTATAGCCTCCTGAAGTATTACCAGTCCCTCCCTTTTCAAACAGCACCACAGTCACTTGGTGCTTACATACAATTTGCTGCTTTCCAGATATTGAATTAGATAATTCAATTTGAAAGGGAATACAGATTTGTTGAGATTACATCACTTTTCATGTCTTCCTCCCACTCCCGAGCATTTTTCTTTTCCCTCTTTTTCTCTGAGGCAGCGACGGCCTCTGAAGGACACGCCCTCCGCTCCGCCGTGCACAGAGGACATCAGCACATTTTACGGTCAACCCCATCCTCCGGCAGGTGATGCATTCAAGGCCTGGCAGAGAGGATCAATAGCACTCAAGACCTCTTTACCACGTTTGCTCTTGCAGTTAAAGGGGAAAGCAGCTCTTTCTTACCTCCCTCTCTCTTCTCAACATTTCAGTCCCCTCCCCCCTAATGGACAATATGTAATAATGCAGTATTTATCTCGGAGTCGTTGGTTTGCTCCTTCCTGTGTTTCACTTTGGGCTACAACACTCGTTGGTGACATGATAAATTCAAAGGGTTACAAATAAGTACAGAAAAAAATTGCATATCACTGTTATTTAAAAAAAAAAAATCAACCCCTTGCAATAAAAACATCATTGATATTAGTTCAAACTTACACTTTTATAAGAGTGCTAGTTTACACGACTTTGAGCTTCTCTGTGCTTTTACTTACATTGTTGCTAAGCTCTCTAATGGTACCTATATGTATCTAATATCCACCTCGTTCTGATTAAAGGTTTTCAGTAACTTTACACAGTCTGCAATTCAGTCATTATTAACATTTCAGACATGATTTACTGTCAAGCAAAACAAAACCATTTCAACAGGTGGATTACTCATACATGCGATACATTTTTTTAGTTAATACTGTCCAGTTTGCCAGCTTCTGAATGGAGGAATGCGGTCATGCTATCTAGACACGATGACACCCAAGACCTGCCAAAAACTCAGATCCAGCTGACGTAGAAAATAGTTTACAAAAATAAATAGTAAAATAAACCAGTGTTCAAAGTGAGCTTCATGGTCAAAGAGTATTATTTATGGTTTGTTTTCACCCACAGGGGGAAAAAAAACAGACAAACAATCAGAATCGCTCTTAAACAGAAAGCCAAGCAGGTAAAACGGAGCTATGGGTTATTTTACAGATGCTACTTCGACAGAGAGCACTGACATGAACCTCAAGGTACAAATGACCCTTTATCACTTCATCCACCTACCCTGCTTCTGTTTTTTTTGCGTTAGTGATTAAAGGGTGACGTCTACCTCGTCTGTACTGTGGAGAGGAAGCTGCTGCAAAACAGACCTGGGCCAGACTAACGTTAAATTGATCATTAGCGGAGTCAGTTTGTGTTTTGGGTTATTGAATTGTTAGTTTTGTCTCAGGTGGGAGAGCACGCCCAGGTCTGCTGAGAAAACAACCCCCCCCCTCTCCATGTCTCCACGGCGGGCTTCCTCTCCCGGCGGCTGGCCTGAGACTTCAGGTTTTTCCGGAGGGTGACTCACTTCCGTTTGCTCTTGGTGTCGGTGGTCTGGAAGACGCTGGAGGCTGACATGAGGTTCTCGATGTACTGGCCGAGGACCTGGTTCTCAGACTTTAACTTCAGGTTCTCCTCCTTGACTGCGTCGACCCTCGCTGACAGATCTGGAAAAAATAAACAGGAAGCTAGAACAGGGAATTCATGACTTGTCTTGATTTCTGTGGTTCAGACTTTGGACATTAATCTACGCCCTTGTTTTGTGTTGTGCAATTGTAATGAATCACATTACACTGTAATGTGATTCATTACAATTGCAATGACAGCCCTGCAGGAGGTGCAGGTCTGATTCTTGCTCAACTGTCTTGTGAGAGAAATCCTTAAATACGATGATTTTGTCTTCTGCATTTGAAAGGAGACTAAATCAATATTCTCCTTAGAAATAGATCCATGCATTCATACAAACATCTGAGACATTTTTTACTATTCCAACTATCATCACTTCTAATGGAGCAGTCTCCCATCCACTGGACAGCCGCTTGTGCTTCTGTGCATGGTGTTTGTGAACGTATGAAAGAGATGGAGACAGAGTGTACGAGAGAGTTAGAGAGGCAGAGTGAGTGCATTAGCACAGGGTTACACCAAGACAGCAGAGATGCCTGAGATGAAGAACAGCAGAGTAAAGAGCAGCAGCAGGACAGAGAGAGGCTTCCTGCGTTTTATTACATCTTGTTTAAAAGAGCACGAAAGACATGCAGCAGGTACGAAAACACATGGAGTGTTAATCAATCTGCTTTTAGAACAAGATAAGGGCTTTCTGGCTAGATTTAAGTTTCTGTTAACAGTTTTAATATCCAAGTGCAGGTTCCTGTCGGCTAGGTTCAAGCTTTAACAAGCTGTCTAATGTCAGAGGACTAAAAAAATGCTGCAAGAAAATCGGAACATATGGACAGCTGTTGTCGAGTTAAACCTCGGCTACCTGGGGGTGTATTCCCACGCTGGAGAAGACACGGTAAAAAAGTCTGTGTGTGTGTGTGTGTTACCTTCCAGTGTGTGCTGAAGTTCCAAAACTTGATTTATTAGCCTCGTCTTTTCCTCCAGCTCCACCTGGTTCTCCATGTCTCCTGTAATGGACACAATCATTGACGCTACATAAACACATTTACAACACATTATCCTGTTATTGTTGTCATCATTATTATCATTATACACTATGATTGTCAGCAGGCCTACCATCTATGTCACAGTTCATGATGAAAAGCTCGTTCTCCTGTTTCGAATGCAGGGCTGCAGATCCGACGTCCACTATCAAAGAAAAAGCAGACACTGAGCTGAAAAACACAGTCACACTGCTGATAACAACGTCAGAACGAGTTCATAGATAGATATGCATGCTGGGGCTTCAGGATTTCTTTTGGAAATCGTTTAGTCGAGGTGGAAGATAAGATACGATGAGATGAACCTTTTATTAATCTCTCAGTGTGGAAAATCTCTGTTACAACTGCAAAGGTCATCCACCAGCAGCAACTACAAACAAGATAAAAATAAAACAAATGCAATACAGGTAGCTGTTAGCTTAGCAGAAACTAGCATTAGCTTTTGATTATAACAAAAACAATCCAACAGTTTACACGGATCCTCACGCATCTTGTCTTGTCATCAGTGAAGTTCATAGATGCTGCTGAGTGAAATGTGAAATACCACGTGTTTGTGCAACTGTGTTCAGTGAAGATGGGTTTATATATTCAGTATGTGTTCAGTATGGAGACGTCAGGGTGTATCTCGGATGTGTTATGCAGAGATGCTGCACACTGGGCACTGTTCAGCCTGGTTCACGCTGTTTCCTGTCAGTGTGGTGAGGCCTGCTCAGGTGAGTGTGACGCTCACAGCTGAACACAGAGAGCAGACGTGCTGAGGGTGAGAGGAGCAGACACCGCACCCTGGACCGGGCTGGGCTGCTGACACTGCAGACCACAGACGAAATGAACAAACCCTCCTTAGACCCGACTGTGTCTGGCACTCTGACAACAATCACTTACCGACAAACACAAACAAACCCGGCTGACGCCAGATGGCACATTACTAAAACACACCTCCTATTCAGAGCCACAGCTGGATGATCACACAGACACCCCGTTGGCTGTTTATTTAAATCAAACTTAAGATGTAGTGAGCATCGTTACCAGACACGTCACACCTGGTGTCCCACTGTGGGTGGATCAATGAGAGTGTCCGATAATGGACGCTTGTATATTAGCTCAGGAAGCTAACTAGCTAGCTGCGCCAACAGAAGAGCGACACGAGCTCACTGCCTCAACACCGAACGCCAAGTTACTGTCTCACCAGAGGAAACCAACACCCAGCTGACCGCTGACTCTCTGATAAATGACTCACGTTGAACAAATCACGGACGGAGCGACGCTGAGCCTCACAGGCTAAGCTAACAGCTAGCTTTAGCTTCTGGTGGAAACGGAGGAGGCTCGTGAGGTTTATCTCCCCCGCACGTTCCCGTCACGTTAACGGCTCAAAACACGAAAACTCACCGAAAACCGGGGAAGTCTTCTCAGGGTCGAGGAGCTGCTCTGTAAACAGACCGCAGGCTCAGGGCTGAGGAAGAGGAGGAAGAAGACGAAGAGGAAGAAGAGGAGGAGGAGGACAGAGGCGCTTCACCCATCAACACATCATCACGACGTCACTGCGTGTACGTGACCGCACCGACCGACAGGGGGAGCAACCACTGCACGCGCGCACACTGTAAATACACACACACACACACAAACTCTCACACACACTTGCTGCAGTCCTAACAGATGCTCAGGCGATCAGTCATTCCCCCTGGTAGCAAATCACACACATACGCAGACAGTCAGAGCAGCAGTTGGCAATGAAAACCTGACCAGCAATGTCTCCCCACCAGACCTCTGTGTGTGTGTATGTGTGTGTGTATGAGTGTGTGTGTTTGTTTTTGTGCACCCAGCCCTCCTCCTGTCCATCTGTCTGTATGCATGCATGGAGTGTTTTGCCGGCCGGTGTGAACATTAATATATACATGTCTGTGTGTGGTATCGGTGCGGCCTCGGCGCTGCGTCCCTGCTCGCTCTGAGGAGTCCATATGCTGCCTCTTGTTAGCCAAAGCAAACCCTGGGGACCCGCTGCCTCAGCCAACAGCCCTCTATGACCAGTCTACTCTCCCTCCATCTTCCTCTCACCCTCTCCTTTGGTTTGTGTGTGTGTGTGTGTGTGCGTTCCCCAAACTCTGCGAGATATCACAGGCTGAGAGTGCCAAAGCTATCAACTACTAACATTTCTCAATATGTAGGCCCGCCTCTCTGAATGACATGTTAGCGATGGCAAAGTGGTGGGTGAACAGGAAAGAAATCCAGGGCTGGTGTCAATTCTGCAGAAGAGATTTTTTTGAGAAACACAAAAGATTTTGAGCACTCAGAGTCTCTCAGAGTCAGAGTCGCCTCCCAGACCCGGTCTACGTCTCGCGGGCTCGGTTTTCAGCGTTATATCCATTAAAAACATGCGGTGAGAACAGATTGAGTTGAAGCACAGCTGCTGGAGGACAAACCATGTGGAGAGCTATGGAAATCACACAATAACAGGAAAATCTGCTTGTCAAAACTCCCGAAAGCAGCTCTAAAGCTTACAAGCAGTTTCAAGGAATAAGCTTTTAGACGTCTCGCACTGACAGCCAAGTTGCCACCTTAATAACTAACACCTGTCAGGTGGACCTGTGTTAAAGGCGCTTTGTAAAATAATGTACATGTATGAATTCTATGTTTTACCAGTGTAGTGACATATTGTGATGTTATGTTATGAGACCTCCCCATCTACTATGTTTATGCAGATATAATTCAAAGTTACACAATGTGTAGATACTGCATCTGTGTGTATGAGCAATAACATTGCTGCTGTATGTGGGCCTAGTTTAGATGTTTTTTTGAATGTTCATGGAGCAGCTACAATGTCAGCAGAGCTCTGATTGATCCAAACGCCATTCAGAAAACAAGCATTTTGAAAGCTGCTTGTTGTAGTCAATTAAATAATGACATTACAAAGTCTTTGTATTATGATTATACCACTGTAGTAAGTGAAGTCCACTAAGCTTACGTGAACAAACAAGCAACTTACACCACAACACACACTCCAAAACAAAGTTTGAGAAACTAAAAACAAAAAAAAACTTTTATCTAAGCCCAAATGAAGCCCATCTGACAAAATGCGAACATGAATTGGCACATCAATTCAGTTAAATGAGAGCTGTGATGGCAACACATTTTATTTATAATGCTCATCTCAGTTAACTCGGTTAGTGTTCTCATTAAGCTGATGTAACTCCGTGGCACTGCTGAGCCTCTCAGAGAAAGGCAGACAAACAATGATTGATAAAAGCTAATGTAACTAATATATTTGTGAAACAAGCTATCACCATGATGCCTGTCAGTCATGATCAGTCTCATGTGTGTCATCACTTTTTTGGCTGATGCTGGCTGGCACCTACAGAGTGAACAATATGACGTTGGCTGCAGCTGCTTTGACAGCTCCTGGTATCATTGTTTCTTACATATTTCACCTTAAAGAATACTTTGCTGGTTATTCCTAAATGTGAACAGTTACTTAAAGTGAGACAATACCATTAAACCTCTGATGGACAGCAGCCCTTGTTGCCATGTTATTGAAATAATAAGAGAATGTTCCTAAAATATGGGCTAAGATATGAACTGTATTATATTTATCGACATATTTGTCAGAGAATTAGTCCAAATGCAACATTTATACAAAACGTGATCCCAACATTTCATTTTTAACACCTGTATTATTTCATGTTGTGCTCATCAGGAGCAAACAATCCAAACATCAGTTATGTCTGGTTATCGAAAACAGGCTGAGAAACAGCTGTTTAATCTCCCGAGTACATAACAGGGTTAGAGCCACTTGTGGCACTAAACCTACTTTTCCATCACTTCATGTATATTCAAATGCTTAATGTTTGTTTTATGGTATTGCAGATGTTGGTCACTCAATAATCGATAGCTGGTTGATATTTGTTGATAGCACAAGTATGTACATACTGACTGTAATATACACAGCAAATGTCCTCTTAATCAAAAACAAAGTAATGCAGCTTTGGGCGGGGCCACACCTCAGTCCTGTCTCAGCAGAACACACCAACACAACCACCTCTGGTTTTACAAGCTGCGCGCGTCTGTCCAGTTGCCCTTTGTTCAGTCACATACATACAACTGCTTTAACCGTGCCTGACAACAGGAAATAAATCCGTAATGAAATGATAAGTTTTATTATATCTACAGATACTTTGACTGTCTCAACGTATAGCCTCTTTACACCAGAAGATCATGTCCCATATTCGTTTATTTAATGTATGTTTGAAGAGTAAGGCCCTCTATGGCAAAATTACACACAGAAAACGGTTTAAGTAGAGGGATTAGGAGATGAACAAAGTCCCATTTTAACCTTCAGAGAGCTCATCTAACATATTAAGAGACTTAGACTGCTTCCTCACCTGCAGATAGTAGGAAACTGTGTAGTTACTTGGTTTGTGCGTGTAAAAAATGTCCAGGAAAAAAGAAAAAAGACAGAGTCAATTGCTAAATCGTCCCTTGAGGCTTTACCTGTGTCATCTGCCAGCGAGATGTTAGTGAACGTCCCATCGTCCTCATCCACCTGGGCCTCCGTGGTCTGAGTCACCTTTTCTTCCTCCAGCATGGTTTCTTTTTCGCTTTTACCTCCCACAGTCATTCATTAGTGTCTGGGATTTCCAGCATTCCTCACTTTCTCTCTGTCTTTGCTTAAACTTTGCTCATGTTCCTTCTCTCTTTCTCTCTTCTTGTCTCATGGCCCTGCCTCCACGCACACCTGCTGCCTGAATGATTCACATCGTCACGGTTACCTGCCCTACCTGACTGGCAGCTCAGGTTACAGAGCCGTCATGGGAAATGGTCGCCCTGGCAACCACTGGACCAAAGCACGAGACGGACTGCCAGGGCAGGAAAACGGAGGTCAAAGTTTGGGTCTGCTCACCTGAGAGAGACCCATAAAGACTCACTCAGGAGTGGAGGCACACACTCGGTCACACATTAACCTGAAAAGTAAGAGTGTGTGTTAATGAAGGCACACGAAGTATCTACAGTCCGATACTTCATCTTTTCTTTATCTGCTGTTTTTCCTCTCCTTTGCTCAAAACCCACAACATCACAAATCTGCTGCCGTGCTGTAACACACAGGAAAATGTGAATCTGCCACAATTACATGTGCTGATTAGACAACGCCTCAGTGCAGCGTTGACCTAAAATGACAGGAATGGAAAACCAGTTTCATTGGATGTGTGGGAGCAGCCTGCACTCTGGTGGTTAATACTGAACACTGCAGATCGGTGACACGCTACAGAGACTCCATCATGCTCCATCTGAGAGCAGCCCACAGTGACGGTGCAGTTTATGCACGCACACATTTACAGCAGAGAAGAAGACCCGAGGCTGTCATATTTATGTGAGAGCTGAGCCACTTACGTCAGACAGCATGATCACGAAAAATATTTTAGCAAGTTAAAAATACATGTATAAACCTGTGATCATTTGTAGAGGTACAAGAGGTTCAGGGTCTTCATTTTATTATGTAGCATTTGTAAAAAGTCCTATAGTTGTACCTTTAAAGACAAAATAGGTCCTTCAACAAAATACAGAAGCATGATGTGAACCAAGTGTGAAAGTTGACTCTTAATTTTGGCACAGTTTGACTACAAAAAAAAAACTTCTGAACACTTCAGGCTCAAATTACTAGTTTATCCAGATCTGTTAATTGGATCCTGTCTGTCATCCTCAGGAGAGGGACTTTTCTCAATTGTCACCACATAACGCGAACATCACTTTGTTGACAGTTGAATGAACCCTATTTGCTGAAAATGACCTTGAGGTGTGGTCTAAAGCTCTGTTTTTTTTTTCAGTTTCCAAAAACTCACTACCAACAGCATGTTGTTCCAGTTATTTGGGAAAAACAGGATTGTAATCTTTGAGGGTCTTTTTCTGTCACTGCTTTGTTAACGTTTTAACAAAAAGTCACTTGCTGAAAGAGAGTGATGAATGGTGATGGCAGAGAAGCTGCTTAAAGAGTTTGTGCTAATAATAGTGGCAAGGATTGGAAATACTATTATAACATAATAATACAAACAAGAGAAGGACACTCGAGCAGGCAAGTCAAATCAGGTATTTAAGTCTAGCCAGCTGAAAATAACAACTTACACTCTGTGCAGATAGTATGAATTACGGCACCATGTGGTTTTGTTGTCTGAAAGACAGTGTGTTTGCTTTTGCGTGTGTGTGTGTGTTTATTATGTTTGTATCTGTGTGCTTGTGTGTGGATCTGCTCAGGTGCACTGATGCTCTTTTGTGTTGGCATGACAATAAAGGAGTTGCTTTACTTGCTCATGCGCTGTCGTGTGTGTGTTCGCACGCACGTGTGTTTTGCAGAGGATTCACCCTTTCCCATAAAGCCGGAAAGAAACTGACATTTATGGGAACAATTTCATGGGGAAGGGATATCCGTTAACGCACAACAGTTTGCTGATAATCCGAACCTTCCCTGCAAACGGCTGCCTGACCGACTCTCTCCGAGCCCCGCTGCTGATCACAGGTCAGCTTTGTTACTCACACTCGCATAAGGAGCGACACTGCCAACCCAACTTGGCTGGAGCCATTAAAGCAGTTCCACCCAAAACACTCCATAACGCTCAAAGGCGAGGAGAGAACAAAGGTTCAAAGTTTACAGGCTGCTGGAGGATAGTGTTTCATCGCTTCAGACTGTTTTGTTTTGAGTGAAAGAGATAGGTGTGTATTTATTAGTGTAGTGTGTGTGTGTGTGTGTGTGTGTGTGCGTGTGTGTGTGTGATGTTTAGTGGCTAGTGTTAGGTTTTAGCACCTGTGGTACTCCAGGCCCCATGGACAGTTTGATCCCCACACAACCTGGAAGCAGTCCACTGAAATACGCCACACGGTCACACACACACATACACACACACACACACACACACCACAGCTTGATTTTGACAGAAAATGAAGCCACTGAGAGAGTATGTGACCTTTATTCTGCCTTGCTAGTGTGTGTGATGTACATGTTTCTATTTGTATATTGAATGCACAACTGTTTGTTGTCGAAATCTGCCACTGGTGCACTCTTTCTCTGCTCTTCTGCGTGTGTAGTTAATTATTGCTGCGCAGCGACATCCAAGAACCAGAGCAAGCTCTGTAGCAGGATTAGCTGCATCCACAACTTTAGAGAGAGAGAGAGAGAGAGAGAGAGAGAGGGAGAG
>JAOXYL010000061.1:4016517-4029283 GCA_028564955.1 Terapon puta
ACACACACACACACACACACACACACACACACACACACACACACACACCACCAAACCCACATGCAGGAGGCCTGAATTATTTAAACCCATTGATTGCAGGACCACACGCACAAACACAGCGAGTTGATGAAGCCGTGTCGTGACAGTGGAGATGTGTGTTTTCTTGTGTTTTTCTCAGCTGTTCCTCTAATGGCTACACCAGCACAGAGTTCAAGACACACACCGACACACACACACATACATACACACACATACACATATACTGGAGTTTTGGCTGTCAATACTAATAGTGTTTATCATGCCATAAAGATAATTAGGTTGACTGTCAGTCATGGTGGAGAACAGTGGGGAAAGCCAACCTGACAGCCCCACCCCACGCACAGACACACACACACACACACAGGCATACATTCACACACCAGTAAACCAAGAAAGTCAAAAGAAGAGGATGATTTGTGTGTTCTCTGATGTGGTGTGTGTGTGTGTCTGCGTGCGCACGTCTGCCAGCTTGAATGGGTCCACCTCAGGGTCAGAATACAATCTGAATATATTTTGTCTGTTGTTCCATCTGAATAACAAAGAGCTAAGCGTGCATTTGCACACATACATGTATCGGTGCTGCTTCCTTTGTGTGTGTGTGTGTGTTTGATTCGTTCACATGCGGCAGCCCAGAGTGTGGATTTTACAAAATATTTTACTGCTTCTGAGCTCCGTTTTCCACAGAAGGCTGTTTGAAATGTAGATCTGCAGGGTACACGTATTGTACATGTAACTTGCAGACTGTTTGCATTTGTACATGTTGTTGTAAATGTGACTGTAAGTTGACTGAAAGGACTGATATAAGAGTGAGGTTTTCCTGCAAGGCTTCACACAAATAGTATAATTAAAGTCTATTTTGTCGCACACTGTAAATGTTAATTATAGCTCTGTATTTATTGATTGGATTTCAAGATTTTTGTAATATTGAACTACTTCATTTAATTTCTTCTTACTTGAAAAATATTTATTCACCTTTGACAAATAATATGTGAAATCAGTTTAGCTTTATGTGAGCAGACCTGATCTTCTATCAAATTCTCTTTCTCTCGATGGCCTCATTAAGAATAGACTCTGTTTGGAATATATGTAGAACAAAGTGTAACTATGCTATCCATTCTTTGTGTTAAAATCAGTGGCAGAGGCCTGCATTCATCCTTTTGTATAAATCCTAAATTTTGGTTTGGATTTGGGTTGGAGCACAAAATTTGCACCCGGGGAACCTTTCATAAATGAGGTCCCTGCTTCCCATCCGTCATTTTAATAGCATCTTCTATTTCTTTGCCAACTTCATTAGGGTTAGAAATTAACGGGAGTTGAGACTAAAATTGAGATTGAGAGTTTATTAAATTGCACAGAAATTGCACGGAAACCTCGATTTATATTCACACTCCCCCTTTTTTCATTACAGCTTAGTTGTTGCCAATTCCCATTGTTTACCTGAGTCTACATTGCAAATCCTTCTCTATTCCCACGAGACCAAAGCCAGTGTTGTTACTGTCTTGCGTCGACTCGATGGTGTTTTAAAGTGATAATGCCCCAAAGTGTAAATCACACTTCAAAACCAGAACATACCACATACCAGAAGATAGTTTGGACAAAGGTTAAACAAGCCTGGTTGTTTTTTCAGGCAAAGTCGTCCTGTATATTTCTCCCCTTACTTGATACACAGCTAAGCTTTTGCTATCCTTTGCAACAATATTTTACTGATGCACCAAGCCTCTGAAGTGCTGCTGCTGTTGTTCAAATCTCCATTTGAGGGGTTGTAGAGAGACAAAGTCAAAATCCTGTCCAAACCCTCCTAATACCACAGATTCACAGACATAGTTTTTGCACATTTTTTTGCCCATGGAGAAGTAAATTTCCCCACCACCATACTGAAGTGTATGATCGCCGCGGTGAATCGTAAGCCCTGTATCATCAGTTGAACAGAATTGTTTGCTAACTGTAAAGCTACCCCCCTGCTGACAATTATGTACCTCTTTCCCAAAGACCCTGTTTCGTGTCAGCACTACATTGTGAGATTGCAGTGTTCATAAACACTTGTGAGAGCACATCTTTTGGTGATGGAAAACACCTGCTCGGTGCAGATAAACGGCCAAAATGGAGAGATTTTCAGATTTCTCATGTTGGCATAGTCCGGCTCTGCTCACTTCTCCATTTCCTGCCCCTTTTCTCTCTTCTCTCTTGCTGTGTCTCAACTTCTGTTTGCCATCCCTCCATACCTCCTCTCCTCTCCAACCCAGGTCTATGATAGTCATTACCTTCGCTGCCGGCCAACATTCGTTAGCACCCTGTCGTTATCTCGTCTGTGCCGTAACAGAGGCAGCGAGACTGCTAAGTTGAGTGGACTGTGCCGAGGCTGCCTACAATAAGGCTGAGAACGGGGTGTGGATTTAGAAGGAGCCCCTCATCTGCCCATTGGCTGTTTGTAATGATGTGGAGAATACCGCAGATGGACCGAGCTGTTCTTTTGATCCTTTCTTTCCCCCGCAGAAAACCTTGAGTCCAGCCTTCTGGGATTGCTCATGGAGAGGGCTACTGGTTGTTTAATTGCTTTACCCCTTGTTTTAGTTTATGTTTAAAAAACCGTGTGTCAGAACTCATTATTACGTGATCATTATTTCAGCCCGATTGATTTGGTTCGGAAAGTACGATTGATTTGTCTCCATGATATTATCATTTTCAGCACACCTCTTTATTCTCAAGACAGCTCTTGACGTGCAGAGAGGAAGCAGCCTGTTGCCTTATTGATTCAGCATCTCATGCTGTTTCCATTGTTAGCACCCTTAAGACCACAGAAAAGTTTTCATACTCCTAACATGTCCCATCTGTGGTGCTTCTCCAGCCCTAATCCATTTTCTTTTTCCTGTTTATCACAGCTCCAGGAGACTGTAAAGAGGAAACTGGACAGCGCACGATCGCCCCTCAATGGAGAGCAGAACGGCATCTGTGATGGAGGCAGCTACTCACCGACCGCCAAACGAGTACGGAAGGAGGGCTCCGGTGGTTTGGACTCATTAGCAGGTCTCCCAAACAACAACAATAACAACAACGTACCACCCATCTCTCCACTGCATCACCAAATGGACATTAAGCCCATCCTTGGTGGGCCCAACACTTCCACCGGAAACAACACTACAAACAGCAACGGCAACCATGTGGGCCAGACCTCAGACGAGCTGGGGAAGAATGGTGGCAGCCATCTCCCGGACATGAAGCTGAATGGTTCGCTGGACCTGGAGGACAGCTTCAGCCTCCTCAAAGACCTGAAGCAGGAGCCACTGGATGACGGAGGTGGGATGGAGTCATCTGATCCCCAGTCTCTGTCCAATCAGAACAAACTGTTCTCTGACATCAACCTCAATGACCAAGAGTGGCAAGAGCTGATCGATGAGTTGGCCAACACTGTGCCGGAGGACGATATGCACGACCTCTTCAATGAGGACTTCGAAGACAAGAAAGAGGCAGAGTTCGGCAGGCCGGCCAACAATCAGACACCGGGCCCACAGGAAGCAGCTGGGAATACGACGGCACCTGGAGGAGGGGCGGCGCCGGCGGCAGCCCTGCCCCCACCGCCTCAGCCTCCACAGGGAGGCCCCCAAGTTCCCATGGGCTCACCACAGGTCAGTAGCAAGAAGGTCAACGTGACCCATGGCAGGGCTATTTAACCCTTATCTCTCCCCTAGATCTGACCAGCTTAGCTTACATCCAGTCATACATAGATGTATGTCTGACAGAATTTCCGTACATTTGTTGGTGTATAAATGCCTGTTTGCTTATAGCGAAATAAAAGGCAAATAGACTGACGTGACTGAATGTTAAATTGTTGTTCCTACGAAGGTTTCAGTTCAGTTTTTTTTTATTGTTTCGTTCTTTTGAGCCACTCTTCGGGAATCAGATCATTTTAGCTGGTTTTAAATATGGACTCATTTCTAATTCCAATTCATAGTGATATATTCAAACAGGTCTGTCCTTCTCTCTCTCTGTCTGTGAGGTGTGCAGAAAAAGAAACAAACAAATGTGAAATGCTTGAGTTTTAATATAATACTGTTTTTTTTATGCTGGCTGAGGTGTTTTGATGTGACAGATGGCTAACTAAAAAAAGTCTCTAAAGTTCTGAACAGATTTTTGTGGATGTTACTAATATATCCTTAGGAAAGTGTCTAGGTCTTTTCATTCCAAATAGAAAATCAGATTAAAACCTTTGTGATCCAGTATTACTCCCCAGTTCCTATATGATACAACCAAGTTACTTGACAAAAATGTCAGATGTTTAGATATACATAGTTTTCGTTGTTAAATGCCTATGCCAGTGCAACAAGTAATATAGAGACATGAGATGATCGACTCTTATGGCTGTGTTGTTAGTAAAGAGATGTAGCCAGGAGGCAAGTAGCTTACTTGAGTTGATTTAAACCAGGGACAGACAGCTAGCCTGGCCCACATCCAAAGCTGTCTGATTAGTAAGTTGTGAGTTAATCAGGGGTTGTCTGCTGTGACTATTTTTGACAAACAGCAGTTTATCCAGCATGTGCGGCTGTGTCACTGGTTTTCAGATATGGCCATTGAGCACAGTCTTCAGTGTTGGTGCCTGTACAGGCATGGTGGTCCCAAACCTTCTGACAACAAGACCCCAGGAAGTACTTTTTTTTGTATTTTTTGTGTTTTTACTTCACTGTTTGTATATAGATTAAACAAACAGGTGATAGTTGTTAATAGGAATATTTTTTTCAACTTTGGAGAGAGCCAGCATCGTAGTTCTCCATGTTTCCAGTCTTTTTCTAGACTAAGATAATCACCTGACTTTATGTTTATGACACTCGAGTCTCACTGGAGTTTTTTTGTGATGACTTCGCTCCCCAGGTTCGACCATCATCGTCAGGCCCTCAGTTTGCCACCACTGCCAATGGAACGCCTCCTCAGCAGCCTTTGCAGCAGTCTCCGGCTGTTGCCATGGCATCAGGTTCCCCATTGCACAACTGTGTGGCTCGCTCCCCTCAGACCCCGACCCAGGCTCAGACACAAGCAGTCTCTAGGCCTGGGAATGGATACATGATGAACCCAGGCCCGGGCGTGAGTCAGGCAGGCACAGGACCTGGAGCGACTGGGGTTGCCCCTGGAGGTCAGCCTGTGGGGCCGGTGACGCCTGAACTTTCTCCAGCAGAGCAGCTAAAAGCAATGGCTCAGCAACGTGCTAAACTGCTGCAGCAGAAGCAGCAGCAGCAGCAACAAGCAGCCAACTGGTCCCCTGCAGGCGCTCCAACCAGTCCCTATAACTCTGGTCCCTTTAACCAAGACAAACCCAACAGCCCCATGATGTACCCACCGCAAGCCTTTAACACACCACAGGGCCCTCTAGTGGCTGGGATGGCCCCCAACAATGGGCCCAAAGCCCCCATGAACAACTACCTCCCTCACAACCACATGGGCATGATGGGACAGCAACAGCCAAACAGCATCAACCAGAACACCCTGTCCAAACAGCAACAGCAGCAGCAGCAGCAGCAAACAGCAGCCATGTTGTCCTATAACAACACCAAACCGCTGAGTCACTTCAGCGGCAGCGGGGTTGATCACATAGGCCAGAGGATGACTCCACCCATGGTAGGGAACAATCAGGTCAAGAACCCCATGATGCCTCCCTACATGGGTGGCGGGGGAGGTGGCGGCCAGGGCGCCGGGCCAGGGCAGACCCAGGGACCAATCCCGGGACAGACGGCCCACCTGAGCGAGGAGCAGAAGAGGATGTTGCTGATGAAGCAGAAAGTGTTGAACCAGAACATGCCCTACAGCGCCATGCAGCCTCATGGACAGGTAAGGGAACTGTCTGATGTCTGCATTACCATTTTCAATCAGTGTGACCTGGTGGCAGAGATGCTGTCTCCTTTACACTGGCCGAGGACAAAGGTGTCCTTCAGCTGTAGTTAGTCTGTAGCTTGAGCCCTGATTCAACAGTCATTCTTCAGATGAGAATTGAAAGCACTTACTGTGGAGATGAGTGCTATGTTTTAGGATGGTGGTGTTACAGAACACTCAACCCATCACCTTTGGACGACACACCCTACAGTCTTGTCAACCTTTGAGAACCTGTATGAAACGCTCGCTTTCCACCAGAGGTTTTCCATTTTTTTGATTGGGTTCCATTTTTTACACACACAGAGTACCCAATGGCAAGGATTCAGAAATAAAAATATGAGCTTACGTTATTTAAACAGTTGACCAGGGCAGATTACAGTGAATGGATTGCTGTTTTATAAAAACCTTCCGGAGGTGCAGCCAGGGAAGGTAAAATGGCGGTAGTTGCCCCAGCAACAAGCCAGGGCTGGGAATAGGCATAGGAAAATGGCCTGTCGAGAGTATATTGATGCCTCTGCAACACTAGCAGCGCTGATAGCCTCCCCCCACTCCTCCCTCCCCAGACACACGAGTGCTCATGCACTCACACACCACGCCAAACACCAAAGCTAAACGGCTCCTTAGCTCATATCCCCAATCTGTCACAGCTGACTGATGGCTGAGATTGGACCACTAAGCCAAGCTAGCTGCTGTCATTACCGAAAGCCCACCTCGGGCAGTTTGTTTCCCGAGCCCAGCGACCAACACAGCCCACTCTGAACGCCCCAGTGGCTCAGCCAGGTGTCAGGTGTCCTTAATAATCCACTGGACGGAGGACGTTAAGGAAGTGTGGGTGGACTGTACCTTAACAAATAAACACCTACACAAGTGAAACCTCACACTTGTATGTTTCTTCTCATGGCGTGCTATTTTCTCAGGGTCATTGTATTATCGTTAGTAGAAAGTATATGTGCTGGTGTGGGCATGCTTGTTGATGATGTTGTCTCCCTCTCCCTTTATCTCTGTGCCTCTCTCACTCTACCTCCCCTGTGTTCATGATATGGCTACAGTCAGTCAGTCAACCACCCCCCTCCCGGTGATCTCTGCGTCTTCTGTCCTGCTCCTCCTCCTTCCTCCCCCTCTCCTCCCTCTCTTTCTCCCTCTGCCAGAGACACTCAGCACCAATAAAGGAGCAGATTTATTAATATGGGGCCTTTGTGGCTGCTGCCTGGAGGGCTGTGTGTTTGTGTGCGTAAGTGAGTGAGTGCGAGTCCGTGCACATGCATGTTTGTGTGCGTTTCATAGATTTGGAGGGGGGTGGGCAGAAAGGGTTGCGGGGGGGGGTTGAAGAGATTTATTTGAGTGAGCAGAGGAGAATTGGAGACCGGGAAGAGAGAGGAGAGGGATGTGTAGAGAAGAGGAGGGAAAAAAAACGACTTAAAGGAGAAAGGCAAATGCAGAAAGAGAGAGAGATTTATTGTCGGGTGAGGAAGAAGCATATTAAAAAGAAAGTCAAGAGCCTGGAAAGAGAGAAACAAGTGAACAATGCAGTGTCTGAAATGTTTTAATACTCTTAGTGAATACTCACATAGCTCTCAAATAACATTACGAGCTCTATAACATGTAAGAGAAATTACAGCGCCCTTTATTTTCTTGAGATATTTTGTCATACTGATCATTCATTGGTGTGGATGAGCTTTACATCAGTATGTACAGGATGTGGACTACTACAGGAACACCTAAAAGGGAAGTCCATCGATGTATACATAAAGGTCAGTTTACCAGTCCTGAGGAGTATGAAACTAGTTTTATCTTTTCTTCTGTGACCGTAGAGTTTTAAGTTTCAGCAAATAATTATGCGGCTGATTTTAGTTGTTAAATACCTAAAATTCTTTGTTAGAAACTGTGAGTGTAATATTTGATAAACAACCAGACAGGGATAGCCTAATAAAAGATGCTCAAATTGCATTATGGGAACTGTAGGATCTGTTGTTTTTGGAGCTTGATCCATATTTGGGACTAGAGGTCAGCATATCTCAGCTTCTGCTGCATTAATATTGGGGAGATATTTTTAAATCTGTCTCAGAAGTAACAGAAGCACAAGTTCTGTTACAGTGGTGGCTCATGATAGATTGAATGCAATTGGCAATATTTATCAGCCTTAACAGAGGTCTTGGCAATCAGCTCCCTAATATTAGAGTTTTCAAACCATCTGTGCCCAAATTGTAGGCGCATTGGACACAAAGCTGCAAAATTCCTCAGTATGTCAAGGTGAGAAATCTTGAAAATAATGACAACATATGCCAAAACAAGGAGGTGCCACAGTTATGAGCTGAAATAACCAACAGGACAGGAGTAATGCTCCTTTTTTTCCCCTCATACCGGGTATTTAAAAGAGGAATTCAATAGAAAAGTCCTCCAAATGAATGATACTTGATAAGCAGTGCAGAGCTAGCATATTGCCCGAGTTAACCAGCGGCAGCATTAACAACCCCTTCATCACTGCTTATTGTTTATTGTGTTCTTTCACAGCCGCTGATACAGAGATATCTCAGGATTAAATAACAATTTCCTTACTGCTTCAGTAAACCTGTTAACCTGTTGGTTTGTTTGTACCATTCGACCAGGCGCTGTGTTTACAGAACGCCTTTTATCATTTCACACTTTTTGTTCTCCAAGTTATTGTGTCTTTTGTTGTTCAGTTCGTAGACAGAGCTTTGTTTTCGAGGTAAACCAAAGTGTGCTGAATCTGCTTACGACTGTCAGAGCTCACCTGATTAAGTAAAGGTTTCTATGCGAGTGTGAATGTAGATTTCTTGTTGTGGAGTGTGCTGATATGTTGAAATCCCCTGAGACAGCCATAGTAATGGTGTTTGTGTTTGAGTGAAGTGATGGTAACCTTGTTTGGATCACTTTTCTTTGTCTGCATTAGAGTATGTGTACATTAGCCTTTGGCTTTGTGTATGTGTGTGTGTTGTCTCACAGGTGGTGCTTAAACATCACTCTCTCTCTGCTCCAACCCCTCTCCCTGTCTCTCTTTCTGCTTCTCTGTGTGTGTGTGTGTGTGTGTGTGTGTGTGTGTGTGTGTGTGTGTGTGTGTGTGTGTGTGTGTGTGTGTGTGTAGGCTAATCCAGTTAGCAGCTGCTCGGGGAAACTTCAGCCTCGCTCCTCAAAAGCTCGTTAGTCAAGCTTTAATTGTTGCTCCCTCGCTTTGCATATCGCCATGACGCTAATTTATGCCCGTTGTCGCGGTTACCGTCGCCACAGTGGTGGATGTCTCAGTGGAAGCAGCAAGTGGGGGAGCAAAGGCGCATGCATGACTCTGTGGAAGATGTTTGTGCGACTGTCTGTGTGTGACGGATGATGCAGTCGACTCAGTGTGTGTGTGTGTGTGTGTGTGTGTGTGTGAGAGAGAGAGAGAGAGAGAGAGAGTGAGAGAGAAAGAAACAAAATGATTGTGAGACGGGATGTGGCTTGTTGCACGAGTGCATGCAGCTGTGTGAAGCTGGCAGCGCAGGGGCGGGTCTCTGGGGTTATCTGAGTGATGATTGGATGAGAACGGATTGACAGGTGTTGGCCTCAGAGGAGGGCTTCTGGTGTCATCCTGATAAATTAGAGCGGGAGATTTGATTGTGTGTATGTGTAAATGACTGTGCGTGTGTGCATGTTTCTAGAAGTGAGTAGATGCTTGTGCGTGTAGGAGATCACGGTGTCACACAGCGATGGTGGTGCATGAAGGGGCCGACGCCAGTGCTGATGGCCCTGTGAGTCACGACACAAGCCCCCTCACACACGTACACACATGTACACACACATGCACACACTCAACAAATAAACAGGCTTTGAAAAACACCCACAGGCATGCACACTCTCTGCCAAAGCCCCTCCTGCTCTCTACCTTCTCCAGCCCTCTCTCTTTACAGAGGTAAAGCCCCACTCATCATCCTCTCTGTCCTCTTTCTCATCCCTTTCTCCATGCTCTAATACTCAGAACCCTGACCTTGTGGAGCAAGGTCTCTGGGGTGGTAGACTTAACACACAAACACACACAGAGAGAGAGAGAGAGAGAGAGAATGCACTGAACTAGGGACCGACCAATTCATTAGTAAGACCAGACCAGACAGATTTTTGTATCAGAATCACAAATAGTATGTTTGAGAACGTTTGTCTGAAGCTTGTACCTGTCACTGTCATGATACAGATAGAGGTAGAGCTTCTTCCTGTATGTAATTCAGACTTCTGCTCATATGTGGCAAAGACAGATCTTTAAGGATTTGTCTGAATTCAGAATTCACAGTGTAAAATTGCAATTAGCTGTGCCTCGTACTAAAGCAAACGGCATTGGTAAAATCCCTAATATATTGTGGTGGGTCTAGGAGTGGGTGCTGCCGCACCTTGGGGTGCTTTAAGTACTTGATTCATTATTTATTTAGCAAAAAAATGTAAAATAAAATAGGGAATTGTGCTGACGGAAAATAACAACACAAACCAGCTGAGGAGAGATGTGAGGGAGCATTTGGATTCGACACCATGGATCTTGGATAAAGTTATGGTTGCTTGCTGCCTTTTGCAAATGCAGCTGCCCAACAGTAATGTTACCATGACAACAAATCCAAAGTTACCTGCTCTGATATTCAGTCTCGTTTTTCTTATTGAAACTTTGGCAGATATAATTCTATTTATTGTTTTTTATTGATACAATTTATTGGTACTTCTTTCCATTCCATTTATTATGAAGCATATATTCTGCAGTATTTTTGACAGTTTTTTCTAAACAGTATTTATGTCACCTAATGTGATGGGTTTGGATACATTTTTAAATACCAAAATTCCCACATCCGTATCGGCCTCAAAAATCCAATATCTTGCTGGCTCTATTACAAACCCCATGGTGAGGGATGGAGGAGGGGAGGGGGCAACCGGGGGAGTGAGAGAGGAAGAGAAAGCGTGAAGAACCGGGGACAGCACAGCTCCAGACCAAGTCATTTCTCTCTCTCTCTCTCTTCTCCATCTATCCCGACGAGCAGGAGATATTACCTTCCCACCCTCACTCCCTCACGTACGCACATTTTATCCCCTGCTCACTCTGTCACCCCCCCACATGCTCTCACACTGCTCACACACAAGTGAATATTGCGCTCCCTCTCTCTCTCTCTCTCTCCCTCTCTCTCTCTCTCTCTCTCTCAGGCACACGTGTCAGGGCTTGAGCTGAGCTGCTCTCAGATCCTGTAGAGAGGCTCTGAAGATGGGTGATGGTGGGGAGGTGGCTGTGGAGGGGTGTTGGGGTGGAGCAGCCGGGAAGGTGGGGAGGTAGAGGGGGCAGGGTGGAGACTGTTCTGGTGTGTATTTGCTCTCTCTCTCTCTCTCTCCCTCTCTCTCTCCCTCTCTCTCTCTATGTCCCTCCTGAGATGCTTCCTGTTAAGACTAACACAAGACAAACAGCTCTCTCTGTGCTCCTGCTGTCCATTTTTTTCATATCTGCTCTCTTTGCTACCCCTTTCCTTTCCTCTCCTTTCCTTTCAGCGCCGAGCTCCACTTCACTACTCCTGATCAGTGATGTGTGTGTGTATCATTGCTTGTGCATATTCTTCATAAATATGAATGTATTTTATATGTATCTAATATAATGCCAAACTGTGCATGTGTCTAATACTATAGTGATTGATTGTGTGTGATTTAAGGCAGTCCGTGTGTGAATGTAAGTTATGTAAGATGTGTGTGTGTCTGTATGTGTGTGTCTGTGTGTGATACTGAGTAAGCATGCACGATGGGGAGTGTCTTATGCAGATGTATTAAGACAGGAGTGGGCACATGAGTGTGTGTGATTTTCTGTATTTATATATTTGTATATGTGTGTGCGTGAGACATCAGCAGCAGCAGGAGGGAAAACAATTCCCAGGGTCCCCCGACTCCCCACCCCACAGCACAACACACACACACACACACCCCAACAAAGCTGTTTGGTTCGCTCCGACAGCGCCAGAAAAAACACACTGAGACAGACCATCTCCACCCATTCGACACGCCCTGGGGGTGTGAATACAGGGTTGGAGAGGAAATATCAATACTCACCTCCACCAACAGGCTGCTTTTCAGAGGAATGTCACTATATGGTGGAGTGTTTATGCCCCCTCTGTGTATGTGTGTGTGTAAGTGTAAGTGTAATCAAGCACCTCTCTAATATTAACTTCATGTGTAATATTGACCTGCAGGCCTCACTGTGTTGGAAACCAGTCATGACACATTGTATCTGCAGGCACATGGTGTCTGAGTGTATGTGACTTTATGTACGTGCATATGTAGAAGAGAAACCACATCTACGTGTGTGTGTGTGTGTGTGTGTGTGTGTATGTGTATTTGTGTGTGCATGCTCGCACGCACGCGTGTTTGTGTGGGGGGGGGTGGGGTGGGGGGTGTGTAGATCATTCTTATGCTGTGTCTGTGGGCCAAAGGGAGGGAGGAAGGGAGATGCAGTCAGAAGGCTGCATACTAAACAGACTGCTGTCACCCCGCCAGCACCTCGCACACTCACACACACACACACACACACACACACACACACACACACACACACACACACAGAAACATAAATGCATGCTTGGTTGCTCTACCTCTAATATACACACTCACAAACAGTCTGCACACACACAGACGAGTGTGTGCGCACACACAAACACACACACACACACACTCTCTCTCTCTCTTTCTCTCTCTTTCTGTCTCTCTCTCTCTCTCTCTCTCTCTCTCCCTCTCCCCTCATGCCAGCTCAAACTTTGGCTGCCTTGCTCGGCTGCCGGTTGCCATGGCAACCATTGCCCACAGCACCTTACAGCCCAAATCAATGGCAGCTCCAAGACGAGGGTAGGCAGGGGTAGCTTGTGTGTGTGTGTGT
>JAOXYL010000061.1:4059977-4072390 GCA_028564955.1 Terapon puta
AGAGAGAGAGAGAGAGAGAGAGAGAGAGAGAGAATGGGTGTTTGTATGTGCACAATGGTGTGTGTGTTTTATTTTGTTATTTCAATGTAGCACGTGCAGCCTTTAATCTTACTGCTGTGTGGTCACCATGGGAGCAGGTGGTTTCATCCAGAATGGAGAGTGTATGACCATACCAGTGTATGCAGATGCACTTTTAAACACACACACACACACACACAGTGGCTACAGTAGACACATATTTCTGCTCCATGAAACGTAGGAATGAAGTGGGCAGTCTCTCTCGCTATCTCTCCCCCACTCTCTCACTTACACACATGCACACACACATTTCCGCTCACTTCACGTGTAATGTAATCACCTGGCTCTCCATGCTTCCTAACCTAATAAGGCTGACAGTCTCTACCACACACACACACACGCATACGCACACAAACAAACACACACATGCACAACCGGAACAACCTGTGATACATTCACCTCTCCTTTCATTTCATCCTCCATTTCTTTTTTTCCTCTGCATGATGTTTCCTGCCACAAACTGATCCATCTGGAACTTACAGTAGCAGGTTCAAACTCCAGCTTCTGACTGACTTCCTCCACTCCCCCCCTTAGTTAGCAGCTAACCGTTGAGCCTTATTAGCTGCTGACCCATTTCTGTTGAGTTTAGGACTGACTCGAGCTCGTCCAAAGTGCCAGAATGAAACGTCTGGGGGGCGGACCGAGTACGTAGGCATAGACAGGGAGAGTTGGATCGACAGTGCAAAAAGAGAAAACAGACAGACTGTGGATGCTCTTTGTTACATTATTCAACAACATTCATGAGTTAGGACAGAGAGAATGGAAGATGGACTGATAAATAGCGAAACAAGACGTCGAAGGAGGCCAAAATAAAACCGTGTGTGTGTGTTTGTGTGTGTACTGTATGTGCGGCTCGTTCAGGTCTGCCCGGCGTTGTGCAGGGTGACCAGGCGTGGCGGCCATAACCGCTCCTCCGAGCGCCATCTGCTCCTCGCCGCAGCAACTGTTGCCAGGGTACCTGCTCTCCTCTCCTCTCCTCCCCTCGATCCCACCTTTCACTCCTCCTCTTTTGGCTCACCACCTCCTCCTTTCCTCCCTTTTTTCCCCTCCTAAACCAAGATCTGTTCTCCTCTCCTCCTTTTCTGTTTCTCTTTCTGCTCTCATTGCCTTCCTTCTGTCCTCACACATGTTCTTTTCTCTTCCTTCGAATTAATTTAATTTACTATTTTATTCTAAAGAGGATACCTGTTATTCTATTCTATTCAATAAGCTTTATTGGCGTGACATTGAATTCATTGTATATTAGCAACGCTTCAGTGAAGTACTAATAACACCGAGATACTACTGCTAATTCGTTTGCTCTTTTTTCATCCTTTCTCTTGTGTACTTTCCATTTTACATATCTTTATTTAACTATACTGTGTATACATGCCGTAGTTGTCATTTCCTCAGTTAACTGCTACTGCAGCTGCACACCACCTCCACCAAAGTCTTTAATTCTCTGAGACTTTTTCTCTCCCCCTGCCTTTGAAATCCATCTCTCTTCCGTTCCTTCGTTCCCTGGCAATCGCGTGGACATGACTCAGGGCCCCCTGTCTACAGAGAGAAAGCGAGAGAACCAGCGAAAGAGTGAAAAAAGGAGTTTGATGGTGGGGTGTTTAAAAGAGAAGGGAAGAAAAGAGGTAGAGTGAGCGGGGGAGAGGGAGAGATCGTAGATCAGAACCGTCATGATTGAGCCATCTGCTGAGAGGAGGCCAGTGAGACTCAAACACACACACACACACACACACAAGCATAAAGATCACCACTGCCACCCGTTGGTCATTTCCTGACACTACGCCTCTCCTTCCCCTCTCTGCTCTTTTCTCACATCGCCTAACTGCCCCGCTGCCATCCGGCGAGAAGATGCCAACCGTAGATGAGACACGTAGCTCTGAACATCGATCAGTCTGGTCTGGCTGTCTGGTGAGCCAGTCTTAAGCAGCCGATTCTGTTTGCTCCACGGGGTTTTTTGTGCTCTAATATATGAGGTTTATCTCCACCTAACTCCTTTCTAAGAGGAGCGGAGCCTCAATACGGATTATGAGGCTTTGGCTCTTTCAAAACATATTGAGTATAGTGATGTGTTACAGACTCTTGCCAATGCTACGATGCGCCACTCTAATCCCGCTTTTGCTGTTTCATTCTTGCCCTGCAGTTAAATGTGATTTGTTGTACACTGTCTGTTTCTTTGTGGGGCCGTGGGTGGCTGTGCATTGTTGCATTTCTGTGTGTTCACACACTCCGCACTGGCCTGAATCGTCCTTTCTTCTCCTGTCGGGCCTTTCCCCCTCTCTTACACCTGCAAGCTTAAACGACGTCCACTCTCGTTCAGCTGTCTAACCTTTAATAGATTCATAAACGCTCCCCTCCCATTGGCCAAAGCAGGCCATTTCATCCTATTAGAGATTAGCATACGGCTGAGTGGAGGAGGAAGTGCTCTTTATATGCTAATGAGGAGATAATGTATGCAGCCAGGACCAACCAGTGTCCCGTTGGGAAGACTCGGGGTGGCCCGACGAGCTGAATCTTGAGGCAGACCTGTCTTTCTTCTTTCTCTTTTGTCCACAGACACCTGGACTTTGCAGCATTAACAATGACACTGAGGAGTTTGCTTAGTTTGATATGTCAGTTAGATGCAAATAAAGCTAATGTAGTCTTCTTTTTTTTATTTAGCATAGATTCTTGGGTATACATTACATATCACTTTCAATGCAGTAGTTCCAGTTTTGGAAAACGCACTTCTTTGCTTTCTTGCTGAGGAAATCAGGACCACTCTCATATCTGTGATGGAAGCTCCCGCTAGACGCCAGTTAGCTTAGCTTAGCACAAAGATTGTGAATGGAGAGACTCACCTGGCTCCATCTGAGGGTAACAGAATTCACCATCTAAACCTCTCACCACACAAGATATATCTGATTTATTTAATCAAACTAAGAGACACAATGTAAAAATGGCAATTCATCATTTAACAGGGAGTTATCTACTGGACTATTTCTCTGCCAGGAGCAGTTGCCAGGCAACCAGCAGAGGCTCCAGGAAGTTGTAGATATAACGAGATATAACATGTTAATTAGTGGGATTTAGAGGTGTTGCTAGGTAGATTTTCTTACCTTCGGACAGAGTCAGGCTAGCTGTTAGCTTCAGTTTCCAAACTTCATGCTAAGCTAAGCTAACCAGCTGCTGATGGCAGTGGCGTCAATCTTCTCAGTGTTTTTCCAGATCCATCCTTTTAACTTGCTTGATTGATAAATGACTGATTGCTCAACAGTCCATCTGACCATCTGCCCCCTCCTCTCTGTCTGTGCAGGAACAAGGTGTGGTGGGAATGTCAAGACCACCGGGCGCCATCCCGCCTCCTCATCCTGCTGGGGGAGTGGCTTCAGGGGTTGGTCCCAACCAGGGTTCGGGTCCACCTCCGGGCTACGTGGGCAACCAGCAGCAGGCCGCCATGATGAAACAGATGATGGCGATGGAGCAGGAGAAGAGGGTGCAGATGCACATGATGGAGCAGCAGAAACAGCAGCTCCTCAGAGAGCAGAGACAACAGCAGCAGCAGCAACTACTGGCCGAACAGGTGAGTTTATTTCACAAGGTCACAAGGGTAATGTGATGGTGTGGTGATTAAAACAAGGCCCATGTGATTCACCTGTCGTCCATTAAATTATAATGTGTGAGTGTGTGTTTGTTCATACATTCCAGTATATTTGTCTGTCTGCAGCTTTAACAAGAGCAGCTCATCCTCTCCTCTTCCTTGCTGTTGTCTGGTTGCATGTATAATTACCCTCAACCAGCCCCCTCTTCACTACTTCCTTTTCATCTCTGCAGTGTGTGTGCGTGCATGTGTACGTGTGTGTTTTTGCCACATGCCGCCTGCTGTGATAATGTGGTGTTTTCTTTTTATTTCTCTCTCTGTGAGGAAATCAAGTGTTAAAGAGTTCTGAACTCTGAAGTCACCACCCACTATGTTGGTTTTAATTGGATCTGCAAAAACATACACAGACACACGCATATAGGTGTTTGGAAGGAAACACATCCTGCTGGGGTTTAGTGTATGTTGTTAACTGGATATTGTACCTCCATTTAAATGAGCAACACCTTCTGCTTTCCAAGCACACAAGTAGCTGCTTTTTATGCTGCAAAGACCGAGGCTCCTTTTTTTTCCCAGTTATTTTTCTATACCTGCAGCACAACTATGCCTATGATGAAGTATCAAGGCTGCCTTTAGTTTCCAATACGAATGCTGATCATTTACAGTTTTATGTGTACAAAAGAACATCATACAGACACTGTACATTAATCTAATCTTGAAAGCAAACATCTCTCTCACTTCTGCTGCACTGAAACACCTACCTAATATCTGCTATACATAAACATCTGCCTCGCCTCTACTCAAAAAAGTAGAATGGAGGTAGGTCTGTGAATTTGTACCTGTTGATGCACAACACTGACGGTGCACTTTCTGGGAGTTCATCTCACTCACAACACAATGTTAATGAACATGACAGCCCAAAATGTTTAACATGGAGAAAAGAAGGCAATGCACCCTTAGGTCTAATGCAAATGTTTGATGGTAACAAATCAGACTTTAATTATTCTTTCTCCAGACTTCAGTGACTTCACTGTCCATTTTGTAACTGTATATTTTTAAGTCTGTTTTGATTAACTTTAACTGTTCATTAACCCTTTTTCGTCTGCATTCCATCATGATACACAATCTTGAGTTGAAATAAATGTGAGTACATGTAACAAATATATGAACTGCACTCTTACCAACTCTGTGTGTGTGTGTGCGTGTGTGTGTGTGCGTGCAGCTCCAACAACAGCAGCATCTCCCCAGACAGATGGGCCAGAGGAATCCATACCCCCAAGTCAATCAGTACCAAGGTGAGACACACAAAACACACAATATGTGCAAAGACATAAGAATGGCAGCACCCTAATAGATTTTCTAATAAACAAGGCAAGACCTCACCTAAATTCTTTAGCACTTCATCGATGACCACATTAGTAAATGGATTTTTTGTAAATCAGTTTCTTGTTCTTTACAGAGCATGCAGATGGTTACACATGAAAAAAAGAGACTGCAATTACATATGTATACTTGCTCTGCAACAAGTATGGCATATGTGGTAGAGTGCCAAGACATTTTGACATTTAACAGATTTTGCAGTTCACTCTCTGCCATATTCAAAGACAGATAGACACACAAACACATAAAAACATGTATGCAAACAGACTGACAGAGCATCACCCTGAAATTAAACCTCATCGTCTGTCTGTCTGTCAGATACATCAGTTGGCGCTCAGATGCTCTTCAGCCTCTTTCTCTCATTCTTCTCTCTCTCTCCTCTCTCTCTCTCCTGCTCTCTCCGAAAAAAAATATAGAATATTCCTGCTCTGCCTGTTACCACGGCAACTTGTCTGTCCTGGATCCCCCAGAGTTCCGGTGAAGTCAGAGAGATGGATGAGAGAAGGGAAATGGGAGAGGGGGGGAGAGAGGGGAGGCTGGCAACAAGAGGAATAGGTAGATGGTCTTGTAGGTAGAGGAAGAGGTTGGGAAGGGAAAGAAAGAGAGAGATGAGTGGGTGAGAGGATGATGGAGAGAAATACAGAGGGGGAGGGGGAGAGTCAAGTCGAAAGCCATTTATAGCCATCAGAGAGTCTGTCTGCAAGTCTAGAAGATAATGTGGAGAGGAAGAAGGAGCTTCAGCATGAAAATGGCCCAGAAATATACATAAATATACAATATATTAGTTCACGATCCTGCAGTGTCAGTGATTTGAAAGGTTGGGCTATACCTGAAGTAGGAACATTATCATACTCACTGTACTTATTTACATCAACATGAAGTAATATGTAGAGGAGATGTGGCTGCTCTGTCACGTCACATTACCTCTAACTCTGCTCACCCCCTACTTAGTTACGAATGTGTGCGATCTGTTACAGTTACAGTCCGGGCTGTGAGGTGAGGGATTAGTGGAATGATGTCAGAAGTGGGTTTATTAGAGGATTTAGAGACATTTCTACACGAGCAGTCCTCCTCTGCTCTGCCACTGCAGCGCCTCTAATAGCAAAGCGTGGAGAAAGTGAGGTGCAGGTGCTTTAGTATGTAGTAGTTTTAATTTTAGTGTGGTCTGATTTGAAATAAATTGGGAAGGAAGCATCCCTTTCCATAGTAAACAGGTTGTGTCAGAACATAAATCTTTGCCTCAGTGCTGACTAGATCCATCTTACGTGCCATTTGGTGGTTTAAAAGATCTAGTACGCAGGCTCCAACGCTCTTTAACTAATGTCTGACTCCTTTTTGACTTAAGTTTCCATATGCCTTTCTACTTCTTTCCCAACTACGGTGTCTTTGTACTCTGGTTTTAAGTCCTCTCATTCTTCTCTCTCAGGTCCTCCTCAGGATCTGGCTTCCAGGAGCCAGGCTCTCCAGAGCATTCGTGCCACCCGTCTCCTTCAACAGCAGCAGCAGCAGCAGAGTCAGCAGCAGATGGTCCAGATGAGTTCTGTTCAGAGCCAGGGGGGCTCCGTGGGACCCCAAACGGATATGGGCTTACCTTACGGCAACCAGGGATCCAACCAGGGTTCCCTGTATGGGATCAATCCCTCCATGAGCCAAATGATCCACCAGCAGCAGCACCAGAGCCAAAGTGTCCAAGCCTCCATGGGTCTTCCACCGCAGCACAACCCTGCCGGAGGGCCGCCACGGCAGGCAGGTGCAGGTCCTGGGGTCGGAGGTATGCCCGGAGGCCCTGGAGGTGGTGGAGCTGGAGGGTATGGAGGACAGGGGATGATAATGAACTCCATGACCCAACAGCCCCTCAAAGGCCCTCCAAACGCCAAAGCCCAAGCACAGAGACTGCAAAGCATGCTGGGAGCAGGAGGCGGAGGCGGAGGAATGGCAGCGGGCGGCTGGCCACAGCAGCAAGGACAGACACTGCAGGCCATGGGGGGAGCAGTCGGAAGGACTACAGGAGGAGGGGGTGGAGACATGGTGGGGTTCAGCTCAGCCCAGGGTTACGGGATGCAGCCGGGTCAACCCCCGCGCATGGCCAAGCAACATTTTCAGGGCCCAGGGCAGGGGATGAACCAGGGAATGGACCCCAGGGTGGGCAACCCAGCAGCCGGTATGGGCGGCCCAATGATGGGCCCTCACATGGGCGGTCAGCCCAGGACCAACCAGCCCCGGCCCATGGTCATGAACCAGGGGATGAACCAGGGGGTTATGGGCCAGGGGATGACTGGGATGGGAGGGTTTGGGCCAGGCCCTGGTGGGCCGGGCATTGGTGCAGGGGGAGGAGGAGGTGGACCCTACGGACCAGGGGGAGTCGGGGTCGGAGGTCAGCCACCGGGCTACCAGAGGACAGCCAATCAGGACATGTCATCCTATGGGTATGGGGGCGGGCCCTCAGCAGGAGGAGCCTTCGGGTTGGGCGACGGCTCAGGGGCAGAGCTGGACTCAAGCGATGGTTGGATGGAGGAGTTTTTCCCGAGCCAATAGCCAACGGGGAGTTTTTACTGGATGAACTAAACATTAAGTAGGACAAACCTGAGAAAGTAAAACAGAAAGGATGACATGATGTGGACTGGCATGTTATTGTTTTGTAAAACATGAGAAAGGTTATAAATGAGTTCTTGTGTTATGTTTTGTGTGTGTGTGTGTGTGCGCGTGTGTGTGTATATGAGTGTGAGATGGAGAGAGCGATCATTATGTCTCGTGCATATTAATGAAAAACCAATATAGAGATTAAGAGGTGTGTTTCATTAGTTTCCCTTTTTTCTCCACGGAATGAATTTCTCATGTTCCAGTGTTTGAAAGTGAGCCCCGTTTACACAGCAGCGCTTTGAGCCCGAGCTTCAGCAGGGGCTGATTGAACACCGCAGACTGATGAAGGGGAAGGAAGACTTGTTCTCAAGACAGCAATTTATTTGTGTTTGTGTGTTTGTGCCACCCAGCTCAGTGCTTCAGATCTCTCAACTATGTGAGGAGCTGAAGGGAGTAGAAAGCACTCTCAGCGCTCCCATTTCCTCTCTTAGATTTGTGCCCCCCATATATACACACATCGCATTTACAGACACACACACAGACACACAAATCTGTCTCCCTCGCGCTCTCTCACTTTGTTCTCCTCACTTGATCTCTCTCTCTCTCTCTCTCTCTCCCTCATTCTCCTTCCTTCTCTCCTCCCGTCTTTCCCACCCTCTCTCCAGAGACTCGTTCCTCGCTCTCAACACTCCTTTCTCTGTTTAAATTGTGAACATCACAACAGAACAAATGATGTTCCTCTGTTGTGCCACACAAGCGCACTCTGCCCTCTAGTGCTTTTGCTAGGCAACCGACCTGGGTGGCGTTTTTTTCGTGGGGAGGGGGGGTTTCATTTCCTGCGCGTGGCTGTGGGTGACGGGTCTGCATGTAGAGGAGGACAAAGAGAGTGAAAATCTGAGAGAGAGAGAGGGGGAGAATAGGCAGCTAAAGCGAACTTGGACTGAAAAGCTCATGCGCGAACACACACACACACACACAAACCAACAGACAAACAAGCATCAACCCGGGAGGATGAGCGGATGTGTGAGAGGCAGCTAACAGAGCTAATATTACATTAAACCCTCTGCCTGTGTGACACAAACCACATCACATGCATCAGGCTGACACAAAGCAAAACGATCGCTGGGCACTGAATGTATTCAAGCACCACAAGTGACTTCTTCTTTTTAAGGAAAAAAAAAAAAAAACAGCTCATTGAAAGCCCACCCTCATTGTTTTGTTTGTTGCTGTGTTTTATCTCTTAACAATGATGCTGGTTGTGTCTTTGTCGATTAAAAGGAAAAAAAAATGTTTAAATTAGCCTTCTTTTAGTTTGTGTTGTCTTTTGAAAATCTGTTTGTCCTCCCGTCGCAGCACAGCCTTCCCTTTCCCATTGTGACACAGCTAGTTGTCAATCACCGTAGCCCCGCTTTACATCGTGGCTTTTTCTCGTCCGCAGCTATAAAACGCCCTCGCTCCAAACTAGAACGTAACTGTGCTATACTGTAACACTACTGTGAAGAAAAACGAGTTGTCCCCTTCCAGCGCTTTACTAGGAAAATGAACCACTGCTAAGCCTTGAGTTTGTTTTTTATAGACAGTAGAGAAACTTCTGACAGCTGATTGGGCTCAAAGGGTGACGACAGTTAGCGCCAGTTAGCATCAAAACAATCAGTGCTTCCACTGAAGTCAGCGTCTCCCCTTCTCTGAGCTTACTCGAGTAAAGTTACCCCAGGCCTTATGGCTCTCATTCATCATCACCAAGCTGTCCACTCTTTTGCCCCCATGGTTGAGTAATAAATATGTGTCAAATAGGTTTTAATACAGTAGT
This sequence comes from Terapon puta, assembly GCA_028564955.1. Classification (NCBI taxonomy): domain Eukaryota; kingdom Metazoa; phylum Chordata; class Actinopteri; order Centrarchiformes; family Terapontidae; genus Terapon; species Terapon puta. The sequence goes on from JAOXYL010000061.1 coordinate 4,069,397, forward strand.
CGTCGGTAAGATACCACCTTACTTCTCTAACTGTTTTGTAATCTTGGTTAAAAGATGAATGAAAGGGTGTTTGTACGTGCATTACTTTGTATTTAGCTCATCAGAGTGAAAGTCTGGAGGATGATGCTGTAATCAACAAACCAAAAAGCCTTCTTCTCTGTAAACTAACTCCTTGCCATCAGCGCATTTGTTCTCATGGTTGTCGATGTTGTATAATCCAACCCTTTAAATACAAACTTTAACCACCGCGCCCATCGTCCTGTAAGCGCCGCTGCGTTCGGTAGCGCCCACAAATGAGGTTCTGTGCTTTGATTTTGTCACGTTTGGGGGGGTCAGAAGTCCTCCGTCCCACTGTGTGGAGTCTGAAGGTAGCGGGCAGACGGATGGTCAGGGCTGCAACGTCCCCCAGTTTTAACAGGGGGAGATTGTCAAATAACTTAAAAACCCTGTGTTCATTGGTGTCGAGAAAGACTGTTTGAGCCTTCATTGTGCAGGAAATGCAGTGGAGCGCTCACCGCTCCAGTGACTCCGCTGCTCATGCTTCCAAAACTTTGATACTGCTCCAGTAATCCAGGGAGGCTCAAACAGGAATTCAGAGTGTCGGGACCAGTGAAATGGAGGCGGTGTGTAAGAAAACACCTGAGATTTACCGCTCCAAACTGGCGGCAGGAAGGTAGAGAAACACTTCTGGGTCAGTGTTAAGGTCACAGCCTCTGTGACGTTGTCTTCAGAGTAAGAAGGGTTCTTGACACGGTTTGAAATCCCTTCAGGAAGAGAAAGGAAGCTTCCTCCAAATATCATTATGTACCGGGACCAAGTCTGTAGACAACATTTTAACAAAAATTGTTGTTGTTGATGTTCTTTGTTTTATTTTATTTGTTTTTTTTTACTGGTGCTGACATATATGTGATTATGAGAAAAAGTATATAAAAGATAATGGCTATTTGTAAATATGTTTTTACAGGTTTAAATACATCAGATAATACAGTCTCTACTCTGTAAAGAATTTACTGTTTGTTGGAAAATAGAGAAGTATTTTTATTTTGAAGTTTTTTGGTTTCACGTTTAACCCATCTGAGCTATGCCATTGCACTTCAGACAATGTCTTACTACTAATTTGTATTGTAAACCTCCTCTCTTTTTTGGAATTTGTTTCATTTGTTTTTTCTAGTTTGAGATTTGACTCTGTTCTTAAGCAGTGCTTATTTCTTTTTATCCTGTACAGAATTCTGAAATGTTAACAAAAGAGAATTACAAAAGACTTTTTTTTGTTTGTTTTTCAAAAAGATACAATAAAGAGAGAATGTTCTCGCTGATCATATTAAAGCAAAGTTTCTGTTGTTCATTTGGTTTATTTGTTAGAGACGTTTTAAGTAGAGTTGTTGTTAGAGTTATCAAATGTAAAACTGTTAAAATGTTACTGAGAGCAACCAAACGCTAAATACACAAACAACAACATTTTTTAAGGATGAACTTCCAAGTATTGCCAGCAAGTAACTTACAGTTATGTTATAGTGAGCATCACTGCATTAATTTACATTGGCTGTTGTAGTTTCATTATAAAAGTTAGCTTAAACAAATAGTGAGCTGAAATAATCAGAACTTTCATTGCAATACAGCAAATGGCCAGTAAAACTGAAATGCATGCGAAAATAAGAGCTAGTACCTTTTACTTTATCTGACATTTATATACATTTTTTTTTTAAATTTATTGGTTATAGTCCGTTTCTGGGCTCCACACACGACGACTGTATGACTGCGAACACACAGCATCAATACTTGCCCGGTTAGCTGACAAGCAGTAATTTCATTTCATTTCAGGGTCGTGCGACTGAGACAAATGCACACACATTCGAGTAGCACCTAAAACCAGACTGACTAACGGCTGCAGTAATGTTTTGTCTAACAGACCTGATTTGCATAATTAGACTTGCATATGCTAAAGAGCAGAGCCTTAATTCTGTCTGGCAGTAATGGCGACGATGAATCATTGGCTCCCCGTTGGTGTCAGCAGACAGACGGACAGACAGACAGACCACACGCGGGGCCAGGGCCTTTTGGTTGTAATTCATCTTTCCCACGATCCGCCCCTTTCAAACTCACTCCTCCTCATCCTCTGTCCACCACGCCCCCTCTCTTCATCCCTCCTCTTCATCGCGGCAACCTTCCTCTACCTTTTCTCCTCATATTCCTGCTACATCTTTCCTTTCCCTCTCCCTAGCCGCCTTGCTTCGCCTCGACTCTCTACCCCCAGCCAACCAGCGCCCCCTCTCCCCCCCCCCACACACACACGTATCCACCACACTCCTGCTTCCCATCTGACATTGATAAATGGAGACTAACAGAGATGACAACATCATTACTCATGTTCAGTAGCGACACCACCTAGGACAGAGAAAAACGAGAGGAAGAGGGAGGATGAAGGACAGGACAGGAGGAAGATGGGGAGTGAAGGGGTGGAGGGAGGGAGGGAGGGAGGGAGGGAGTGGGGGCTGCAGTTGGAGGTGTTTGCTACAATCCACCCCCAAGCACACACCTTAACATCACCAGGGAGTGCGATGTTGAGGTGTTCATTACTGGTGTGAAGAAGCAGAGCAACTGTTGATAGTACGAGCGGCCTGGAAGACTGAAACTCATCGGTTTCTTACGCAAATCCAATCAGACTGGAGTAGCTGCAGGCCTGTTTGCTTATCACTAAATCTGCTGCTCTGTTCAATTAATTATTTATTGTAGAAAATGTCAAAAATAATGATAAATGCCTATCGCGCATTACCAGATTTTGATGGAATTACTTCCAACAGACAAACACACCCCCATTTTAGATTATATTTGATGTATATGAAAGCTATGTATTGTTAAAATCGTATTTATTATCAGCTATTCTTTATTCAAAAATCCAGCAAGCATTTGGAATTTCTCCTTCATTCATTGTTAAAATGATTTGGTTTTAAATTATTTGAGTTCATAGTATGTTAAGCCGCAAAATGTTCACAT
>JAOXYL010000061.1:4125216-4135383 GCA_028564955.1 Terapon puta
TTTTTCTCCCCTGTGCGGTGCCTGTTGCCTCACCGAGATAGCCAAACATGGACAGGGCAGGGTTTAACAGGATCTCGTGTTTCCCACTAGTGATTGACACCAACAACAGGTGCCTTGGGATCCTTCACAGGCACCCAGATGGGGCCACATACGATTTATTTCACAGTAGGCTGAGTCCCATTTTTAATTGTGTTTTTTTTAAACCAGACCTCTCTATGTGAGATGGTTAAAAAAGGACCATGTTTAAGGATCTTCTGTCTGGTTATGTGAGGCATCGGAGGCATCTTTGGGTGTAGTGGAGACAATTAACTCATTGAACTTTTTTTCTCATGTCACTCTTCAGTATTCTGAAACAACTGTGCTACTTTGTAACCCCAAATAAAAGCAAAGGAGGAAAATAAAAACACTGTAATGGTAACCACTCAGACAAGCAGAAAGAGGCAACGTAATAAAGGCCTTTCGCTTTAAGTTGTATTTTGTATCAAGTTTTGTGGTCTGCATCAGAGTGTTTTTAATGATATCAGTGATCAAAAAGCTAACAGGTTGTTCACTAGGGGGCGCTATACCATTGCATTTGGTGTGCAGCATTCGTAGCACTGTATGAACAGTGTGACAGCTGGTGGTCATTTTATTTTTTGATTGGAGAAATTGTAAGTTGAACATGTAAACATAGAAACTGTGGCTTCTTTAGTTAGATATTTGAAAGGATGATCGGTGTAGTGTTGTGCTGTTTTTGAGTAGGAAACTGATTTCCCTATGGGGATTAAGAAAGCAGCTAAACAAGTGTCTTTGTTTTTCCCAAACTATTAACTGACTGACTTTGTGTGTGTGTGTGTGTGTTTCAGTGGAGGCTTCTGTCCATGGCACCAGTGTCCACTGCTCCGACAAAACCTTTGAGGCAGCAGAAGCTCTGTTGCGCATGGATTCACCTTCCAGCCTCAAAGACGACCGCAGCCCAGGTAACGCACACCAACGGATAATATGCAAAAGTTAAAAAAAAAACAAAAAACTTAGATTTGAGGAGGTTTCACAGCTACCACAGAAAATCCTAAAGATTTTAGCGATCTCTTTTGTTGGTCTATGTTTCTAATCCAAACCACAAACATTAACTTATCAAGTAGATCTTTGTTGGTACCTGGTGTAAAAGACCAAACCTATGAGATAAAGACTTTCTTTTACTCTCTCACAGGCAGCTTTAAGCACAGACGTTTCTCATCAACCAACCTTTTGTTAAAACTGCAGAACACAACTTCAGAGCACAATTTATCTTTCTTTTTCCTCCAGAAGCTTTTATCCCATCATGCGTAGCAACACCAGAATTCCTGCACGCTGCCATGCGTCCTGACATGATTACGGAGACCGAGGTGGAGATCTCGACAGAGGAGTGCTGTGAGGAGGAGGAAGATGAGGAGATGGTCACCCTGCTTGAGGAGCCAGAACCTGAGCTCGGACACGAGCCTGCCAGGAAGAGGAGAGGTAGGCAGAAGGAGTTGGTTGTTTGTGGAGAAGCATACAGAAATGTTTAAAACTGTTGGATGAAGTTGTAAAGCCTCGATCAGCCCGAGATTGTGGAGAGAATGGAGCTTTGGGAAAAGGAGGAAATGCTTTTTAAGCTGAGTTTTAAATGGAAAACATTTAGCAGCACTGTGATTAAGCTTACTCGCATGCCAGACCACAAACCAAAACCCTGAGTTACTCTTTAAATGACAGTTCTTGTCTTTACTCAAGAGCACCATCTAGTGGTAGACTCTCCGCTGTGGGTAAAAATTCAACCTGACAAGTCATTGTTGATGCTCAGTGATCCACCAAATTTTAAAGTTTCTTTTGATTTTTTTTTTTAATAGCTGGACGGAAGCCAAAGATGCATCAATCAACTATTTCCAACGGCTCACCGGACCTCGGCATCAAGAAGAAACCAAGAGAAGGGAAAGGTACCCAACAGTACAATGACAGCATACAAACATGAATCTGTCGACATATCTTTGTGTAATGCTGTAATGATGATGGGCTACTGTGACTTCCAGCAGGCAGCACCACCTACTTGTGGGAGTTCCTGCTTGATCTCCTCCAGGACAAGAACACCTGTCCGAGGTACATCAAGTGGACGCAGAGAGAGAAGGGCATCTTCAAACTGGTCGACTCAAAGGCCGTGTCCAAGCTGTGGGGCAAACACAAGAACAAGCCAGACATGAACTACGAGACCATGGGACGGGCACTCAGGTGAGTGTGTGTGTGTGTGTGTGTGTGTTGAAGATTTCAGATTAGCTTTGTTTTTCTTTCATATTTGTGTTTTTGGAAAGCATTACGGTAACTCCTGATAATCCTACTTCCTCAGATATTACTACCAGCGTGGCATCCTCGCCAAGGTAGAGGGCCAGCGGCTGGTCTACCAGTTCAAAGAGATGCCCAAAAACATTGTCATCATCGATGATGACAAGGCAGACATGCCCACCCCTGATGGTCTGGTCGTCACTGAGACTGCTGCAACCTATGAGCGTGTGCCGCCACCGCCAGACATGCTGCTGCAGTCGACCGAGCTGTCTTCTTCCAAGAAGCCCAACATCCTGCGGGGCGGGAGCAAGGCCAATGTGGTCCAAGCTCCTGTTGCCACGGGTAGTAAGACATTGGCAGGGGGGGGTGCAGCGGGCATACCAAGGATAGTGACTGTTTCAGGAGACGGGGGTCAGGCCCAGCAGCCTCACACGACTATCATCTCGAACGCCTCTGGGCCCAGGTTAGACTTCGTGCAGAGAGACCAATGCAAACGTTGCTGTCTTCTCGCAACAGTAAGTGACTGTGTATTGTTTTACCCCTCTACAGGACGGTGCGCGTGGCTATGCAGGTGCCTGTAGTCATGACAACGTCGCTGGGTCAGAAGATCTCTACTGTTGCTGTGCAGCAGCCGACAGGGTCAACGGGGGCAACGGGGCAAACCACCCTCCTCACCAACACCTCCGCTATTGGTGCTGCTGCTGGTAACGCCAACTCACAACAGAAGGTGTGTACAAGTGGAAACTTTAACCTTTTTTACAACTCAGTATCTGCACTGCTAAGATACTCATCATCTGTTCATGCACTTTTTAAAAAAGGTTCATTTTTGTCTTTTGTGTAGGTTGTGATCCAGACCATCCCCACTATGGTCCCAGCCACAGCAGAGAACGGAGACAAGATCACGGTCCAGCTGGCCAAGATCATCACGATCCCGGCCCATCAGTTAGCTCAGTGTCAGCTCCAGACCTCCACCGGCACAAACAAGCCCAGCGTCGGTGCCTCCCCGGCGGGCATCAGCCTCCTCGGGAGCCCAGTGACGGTCCGCGCCCTGGCACCCGTCAACGTCGCCCCAGGAACGCAAGTAATGAGACTCACCGTGCCAACGCAGGCGCAGCAACAGACTCTGATGGTGTCGCAGCCGGGCAGCGGGACAGGGGTGGTAACGGTTTCGACGGCCAACCAGACGGTGACGGCACAGCCTCGGATCATAAGCGGCGTCATTAATGGTTCAGAGCTCGTGATCGGAGCACCAGCAACAGGAGGCGTGGAGAAGCTGAATGCTGCAGGAGTCCAGGTCCAAGCGGTGCAGGTGCCGGTGACGGTCCAGAAGAACCAGGCGGATCCAAAAAGTGTCCAGAACGTGCAATCAGAGGCCGTGGACGCTGAGGTGGTGATCAAACTGGAAACACCTGACGTGACAAAGTCTGAGGAGCCCGAGTGTTGAAACGCAGACACCAGTATCAGCCACCTTTTCCTTCTCTGCCAGAGAGGGTTAGTTTGTACATGTCTAACATCATTTTTACTCTTGTAATAACCAGCAGCAGTCTCTGAGACTTTAAAGACTCTTGAAGGCCTGTTTTTAGTCCTGAACCTGACTTCACATCTTCCTCATTGCTGCCTAGAACTCAGTCAGTCTCAGAACCACGTGTGCAGGGTTCAACCTATCCTCCTCCTCCTCCTCCAAAAAAGAATACACACAGACTTTAAAGGAACTTGTTGGGAAAGGTAAAGGGACCAACCTTGATCACTACAGTATATGCCTTCTAAATGGATCGCTATCACTGACTCAAATTGGGGAAAAAAGGAAAAACCCTTGGAAAAAAATGTAAACACTACAAAATAAGGCAAATAATTACAACTAACCAAAATGTGAACTATAAAAAAAAGACAGCAGAGGGTGTAAAGCTTTTGTAGAACTCGTTTGTTGATACTTTTTGCCTCTAAAACCAGCAACTTTTTTTTTTTTTTTTTTAACTCGTATCACTCTGCAGATCAACTGTGAGTGGTGCTAAAAGAGAGAGAGAACGTAGAGCTGCAAGAAGCTCTAACAAGGAACGATATTGGACAGAAAATGGTCATGTATGTACATGTATATATGAATATTATCTACTTATACAGTTTACGGAGCTAAAGTTAACAGAACAGCCTTAGATTTTAATTTTGACTTTCTTTTTCATGTATTGTCTGAACAGTAAGCTGAAATTAGTTTATGTGTTTTGATACCTTGTACCAAGCACAGTATTATTGAAACTACGGGAACTAATATTCGTATTATTATCAGTTCCTCTTGTCTATCAGGCTGTTAGACGCTCGTATAGATCAGATCTCACGGGAGAAACGAAACATGTTGTAGACCAGTGGCCAGATTGCTTGCAGCATTTCCTTAGTGCGTCTAGGAAAAATCTCTAGGCTTAATGGTCAGACTTTCTCACTCAGGCTATTTCTCAGTTTTGCTCTTTTACAGTCTGGCTGCATGGAAATTTAAAGAAATGTGACTGAGCTGATGCATGCCATCATGTCTTGACAAAAAGAATCCAAATTGAAATAGGAAAGCGCGTAAGTTCAGAGCTCAAGAGTAGATTGACTTACTGTTTTAATTAAGAGACATTGAAAATCACAAGTTTATGCAAAATGTCTGTGAGAAATATCAAACCACTGTGGATTCCAGGTCACTTTACTTCTCACTTAAACCAAGAGGGTCAATGTGCCAGCATTTCATTTTGTTTGTTTGTTTCTTTTTTTTTTTTTTACTGCCACTTTGGCCCCCGGCTCTACATTTCATTATTATTTTTTATCTAAAAAGAGGGAAGGTGAAGAGAAAGATGTTTGTGTTCAGACTGAACTGTTTGTATATTCAACATTTGAAGTATATTCTATTTTGCTGTACTCTTGTTTCAAAGTGTATTAGATTTTACTGAACTATAAAAAGACATTTGAAACTCAAGTTGTTTTCCATCGTGGTGTCACGTTTAGTTTTAAAGTTCCACGTTCTGCCATCCAGTTCCTGGAGTTCACAGAAGTTCCCTTTTCATTGATAAGCTGGATAAAGATAAACCAGTGATTTTCAGCTGTGCTTCAGCTGGAAAGATGCTCATGCACACAGATGATGAAAAGAATTGGTTAAAAATGAAAATACATAATCTTTACAACATGGTCTTTGGTATGAAAAATGTTCTCTTAAGTCAAAAGCAGCACTTGACTTCGTTCCTACATCTCGTCCTGTAAGTTGAACACAATCAGTAAACAAGAAGAGGAGCCGATGTGGAGCGTGACCTGCTCTGTAGTACCTGGTCATCGGGTCTCATCTCTTCCTGATAGGCTCATTTGAAGAACTTAAGCTGTCTTTGAACCTTCAGTTACTACACTGTCCAGATAGATCGACCCGTTTCCATGACCACTGTTGCATGCTCGCCATGCAAGTCGTCATTGTATCACTGATATGAATGTTTTAGGCAGCACATTCTTCAGGTTTGACTGTGAAAGTCCGTTGTCAGTGGCGAAATCAGCTGTACCTGACAGGGACACTGGAGTTACTGTTTAGGTAGCCTGTTTCAGGACCGTTATCCAGATTTGAGTAGACTATGTAAACTTTAACCCAAGTTCAACCCAAGTTGCAGAATTATTTGGTATCCAGCCAGGCAGAGTTTTGGATTCGTTTACTCATTTTAGAGATGCCTGTCAGCCTAAATGGAGTTTAGTTTGTGTTGATGAAAGCATTTAGAAAATAGACAAAGAGGTGTCTTTTCTGAAAGAGTGGTTGGTCTGAATAACTCACAGGAGGTATTAAAGGGACTATTTATGGAGAAATGGTTCCAATGAAAACTAGACACAGGTTGGTGGAGTATTTGGTATTCGGTAACCAGGACTAGGTTTCTTAATAGACTGCTGTGTTTCTCTACATAGATTATATAATTGTTCAACACAGAGCAGCATTCGCCTCCATTAGAGTGGGTGTGGACGCCCACAGAAACGTGACAAAAACAGAACTACTTGTATCACAAGATACCACAAGGTCACGTGATAAGCTTGGTTTATAGATGAACCGACATTTTAATCTCTAACTCACCAAGTAATTAGCAAACCAACATTGTAACAGTAAATCAGATTAACGTACCGCAACAGCAGCCGTCATCAGATATGAACCGCACACACATGTACAGCAAAAACACTTTATTCTCAGTCACTCTGTGGTACATTGGCAGTTTGAAGCGCAACATTTGCTACAGTTTCAGTAAAACACAAGTTGATTATTTTGAAATCATAAAAACAAGTTTCCAGTCCCATTAGTTTCTTTCACTGAGCGGTGCTGATGAAGGTCCAGGACGGTACCATGGTGCAGGAAACACACTCGCACAGTGTTAGACTTTGGGGAGGTAGACTAAGTTGTTGCAGTGTGCATCTCTGCAACTCCAGTGTCAGACTTCAGTCCAGCCACAAGAACTGACCTCCCGCTCTGGTTTCTTGGCGGGCTGTCTTCATCCCTCCACTCTCACTCACTGTTTGAGTGACGCCAATCAGGAGCCAGTCTCCACTCAGCCTCTTTGCAGTGTCGTCCATTCCTGCGTGCTGCTACATGGCTTTCTTCTCAACCCTCCTTAAAGCTGAAGTCACAAACCAGAGAGAGGTGGTCAGATGGATAACTCAAGGATGGAAGCCTGTTTGGCCCAATCTGTTCTTCCGTGGGCATGTCCAAAACGGCATCCACTCTCAGTGTGTCCCGACTGTACCAGATGTAGTCCAGAGTGGTGCAGCATTCCCCCGTAGGCCGAATCTTCCATGTTGTGTACTTTGGCTCCGTCAAACCGTCTTGGCTGAGTTTCTTATAGGCTGAGTCCAAGCCAAGAGGCGACGCCGTGAAACGTCGGTACACCTCCTCAGTTGGGATCGCGTTAAAATCTCCACATATGAGCAAAGGAATGTCAGAGCCAGGCGTTCCCGTGGGCCCGCTGCCGTGTTTCTGGACCAGATTCTGGAGTTGTCGTAGGAGGTCGGAGCCCTGGGTGCTGCGGAGCCACTCCCAGCCAGAGCGAGCCTTCAGGTGGGTCACGGCGACACACACACATCTCCCTGTGCTCCAACAACGTAGCATCGTCACCACAGCGACCTGTGACAAAAGAGCCGTGTGTTATAGGTCTTTGCGAGAAGATTTTTGTGTGTCCAAGTGTGGCTTTAAACAGACTCTACCCACCTGATTGGTTGGAATTCTCATTGCGGAGAGCCGTATGTTCACGCTGTCCAGTAACTCAAATCGTGACTGATCGAAGAAGAGCGCACAGCCGTCGGGGCCGTTGTTGCCCTCCACACCCAGGCACGGCGACCAGGGTTTGGGGCAAAAGCTGCTGGCGTAACCCAGGCCTGCCAGGACGGGCTGGAAGGTGTCATAGTAGTGATCGACTTCCTGCAGACACAGGATATGAGGTCGATAGGTGAGGATCTCCTCTAAGATGAGGTACTTCCTACAGGACCAGCTGAGGGCCTCCGGGGGGCACTGGACAAAACTGTCGAGTCCTTCACCGAGAGCTGAAGGACAGGAGAGACACAGAGACCTAACTTCAGCTCCAGTCGCAAAACAACGCTCCACAGTTTGTTACACATTTACTACTGTCTACATCATGTTGACTGTCACATTTCACAGAATCAGAGCTACGTTATTTAACATTTAAAAAAACTTCAGTTCAGTGTGGATTTTTTAGGGTTTAATTCCCGATTAAGTATTCTGCCTCACTTCCTGTTGATTAAAATACAATCATTGAGGTTGTCTGACTAAATCAGTTTTTTTAATGGCCACTAAAAGCTGAACACTTTTGTAATATTAACTTATTCAAATAATCTGGAGTTGTTTTTCTTGCAAACTAACAAATGGTTCAGTCTTCACTCTGCTTTTGGCTCAGCGTTGCTCTCTACCAACTTTGAGGGAACTGTCCAGGTTTTTATTCAGCTAGTTCTTCAATTCCCTCCACCAGCTGGCTTAAGTTATTTCTAACTTTGTCTGATATGTAGTGAACAGTCGGTTTAGTGGGCTGATCAGCAGCAGAGTGAATTAAAACAGGAGAGTTGGGGGCTGTGAAATCAAAACAACAAGTGGAAACACTAAAATGCTCCGTGGAATCGAAGGCTCATCACTTCAAGTGAGTCATTTCATCCAGCTGTTCATTTAAAAACATTCATTAGTGAGGCTTCAACTGGCAAATGGAAGAAAGCAATCCGGCTTTGGAGACAAAAATGTGTTAAATGACCAGGAAGGAGGATGGGCACACCATTTAAAAGCCCTGTATATTATCACTGAACAACTTATGTAATTGTCTTTGGGTTTGAAATGTGTAATTAGATGTATGTCAGAGCCCACAGTGCAGCATGATGTGATATTAGACTGCTGTCAAGTGATATGCAGTCTACCTTGGGCCAGTATGTTCCACTGCATCACCCTGATGGGGCTGCCGGTGGGACCGTCTCCATCACTGAGGTGGGTGAACTGCCTCTGGAAGCGAGGTGGTCTGTCCTTGAGGGCCTCCTCACACTGTCGCAGCAGCTCCACAGGATCAGACACCTTCTGCTCCTGCAAGACATACAGTACACTTTATATTATTTCACCTCATGAGGCAGATTACTACATACAGTCCAATACAATATATACATGGAGCTGAACAGAAGAGAAGGAGTCACCTGACAGAAAGCCGGATCCAGGTTTGTGTCTGCAGGCTGGGAGGAGTCCAGATGGGATGGAGGCAGGGGGAGAGGGGAGCTGCTGCCGAGGGTCTGAGTCAGGGTGCTGTACAGCCGGGTGGCTCCCCCACCCATCGGAAACACTGATTAGAAGAAAAAGAGAAAACATGGAATTCAGAGATTTTTAAAATTTCAAACGGGATACCTCTGATAAGGAAGTGGCGACGTTTTACAAATCTTCAGATAGTCACTGTTTAGATAGTGAGAAGGAGGGAGCCCCTCTCACAGGCTCGACTCTCTCAGGGGCCAAATCATGTGGAGCCAGCAATCGTGATAAATCCCTGCTTTTTTAATCCTAATGATGACTAAAAGGTTTTGGTCTCAGGTCTCTGCATGGGTACAGCTTGTCTTTTGTCCCCGCTTCAACATCTGTCCTCTCACATGTGAACCGAATCACTAATGCGACCTAAAAATAACTGATGCTACGCAGTGACTGTGACAGACACAAAATGAGTTAAAAATGATATTTTATTCCACATCACTCACTTTTATTATCAGTGTATTGTCACCAAGATGGTAGTCCAATATTCACTCTTCTTTAAGCTCTGTTTTTGGTCTACATCAGCTCTTGGGGGAAATATCTGGCTCTTTAATGCTCCACTGAGCTCACCAGCACGTTGCTAACTTTGACTGCTTGCCATTTGTTGCTGGCCAAGAAGTGAACAGTGGGAGTTAGAGCTCTGTGTACGAAATCAGCGGCCAACTATGCCTTAAAACGAGACTACAGACAGCAGTAAGACTGAACCAAAACATTTATGTTGCAGCTTAAAACCAAAGCCTGAAGTGGTCTTTAGAGCCGAGGGGAGCTGCAGAGTCGGATGATAATTCTCTGTGGGTTTGTCATCGTAATCGATCCATTTCACATTACACAGTCATTTGAACCATTGTTAATACGAAACTATTGATTATAGCAGCTTTAAATAGCATATGGTTAGATAGTCAAGCTTCCTTTTCAATAGAACGACAGCAACGGGAAGCAACTTTCAACTTTAAACTGTAGGTTTAACAGACGTCACACCGTGTGCACCATCATCTGTGCGCACACACCATCACACACACACACACACACACACACACACACCATCTGTTTCTGACTCTGAATTTTTCAACATGGTGGCTGTCTGTCTGTGAGAACTTTGGACTGCAGCAGGTCAAACTGAAGTGGGTCAAACT
>JAOXYL010000061.1:4189810-4205833 GCA_028564955.1 Terapon puta
TTTTTTCTCGCTTTGTCTCTTTTGCTCTTAAAGGTTAAGAAAGTCGTAAAGACTACCACCACTCGCACAGTTATCCCCTCCGTGTCAGACACACTTTCCCTAGATGGTGGGGGTTCAGTGACTGGTATGGGGGGCTACACTACACCCATAGACCGGGGCTACCGGCAGGGACCTGCGGGCGCCGTGCCTATGGACTACCCGACTCACACTGTGCCACGCAACTACCACTACGGGCCGCCAGGGGGCTATGACGACTATCGCACTGGACCCCCATCTGAGACTTACGCAAGCCTCAACAGGGGAGCTCGCACGGATGATCGCTACAGGTACTGTGCTTGAAATTCGACTTAACGTCAACACCACTCATCTAAGACGGGAACCACTGAACTTGAGAATTCAGTTAAATAAACTTTCGGCCAATATTTCCATCTCTTCTAGACCAGTGCATCCGGATGGTTACAGAACTCTGGATCCAAACTACAGAGCCCACAGCAGGAACCAGCTGGACCCCTATGCTGCTCAGCCTCAGGTATGGTGGACAGCCATCATTATCGCTTGTTGTGATGCTTTCCTTTCAGCATTTTAATTAGGTCTGCTGACATTTGTTTGACATCTGTGCTATATGTTGAAAATTGAGACTTAAGACTTGGAACATATTTTTGCCACAACATTTGACTGGTAGCTTCTTTTATTTTGGACCCGGTCTCTGTGTAGGTTGGCCGTATGGGAAGTGCCATGGAGCTTTCGTCCATCCAGAGGTTTGTCCCAGAGCCGTATGGTCTGGAGGATGATCAGCGCAGCATGGGTTATGATGAACCGGACTATGGCATGGGACCCCCAATACACTACAGCACCGTGCCACGCAACCACCAAGGATTCCCCCATGGGCCCCCACGTAGAACCGGGTGGGTTGTGTGTTTTTTGTTGACTCATCGCTACACTTAGGTGTATGTTAGGTGTTATGTAAAGGGAAAATATATTCAGTTATTTGTTTTGGTTTTTAAATCACTGTTATAAGCATTTACGGGGGAAAACACTGCATCTTTTCTCGCTATTGATGTTCTGAAAATGTGTATGTTCATGAATGCTCTTCTCCTTTCTCCACAGGAGTTACGAGGGCACCTTGGATGGTGACATGAGCGGTCCAGGGGACATGTACTACTGGGGAGCAGGAGCTCCGCTGGCCCAGGGTGAAAGAGGTAGCATGGCTTCATTGGACAGCACTCTGAGGAAAGGTCCCGGCCCTGGTGGTTGGCGTCAACCAGAGCTGCCAGAGGTCATTGCCATGCTGAACTACAGACTGGACCCCGTCAAGAGCAACGCAGCCGCCTACCTGCAGCATCTCACATATAAGAATGATAAAGTAAGAGATGCACTTGTGCAAGCATGTATTTTTATGCTGGGAATAGAATAGATTTGAAAGTGACAAGTTGAGGTGCACAAAGAGTGAAAATTTTTTATCTGGTTTTGAATTTGAACAAATTTTAAACCTTAAACCGTAAACCTTAAAAGCACAGCAAAGTCTGTTTAAAACTGGACAGACTCTGTTATCTGTGTGGTTAACTCACATTTTAATTGTCCAGAACATAAACTCCTGGTTGGTTTTGTCATGTGTGTCGATCCCAAAAACAAGACAACAGCTGCATCCTCTGTGTCTACAAAAGGAGAGAGAGGCAGAATTACTGCTATGGACAGAAAATAAGAGAGGGGGAGAAAACAAGACAATGTGGTCTCTGTTCTGCTGCACAGTTTATTTTTAATGATATCACAGCTTACGCTTTAGCTACAACATGTGAGACAGTACTCACTAAACAGGCACACTAAATGTCTAAAAAGGATGTTTTGACAGTAACCATTTTGAAAATTGGACTTCAGAACCACTGCAAGAAACTTCAAGACAGCTGACACTATCACGTAGACAGTTAATGAGGCGTCATGACCCCACCTCCTACCAGCACGTCAGAAAACAACTGACCTGGCAGAAACTCAGAATCCACAGTCTGTTGGGAAAGAAAGAAAATATGTTGATTTTTCTTCATTGTCCTCTGCAGAAAAAGCTTTCTACTATTTAATTACGTCACCTAATGCACTCTCAGCTGTAATGGTTAACTTTTACCTTCCATCATACTGCCCTGTGCTCTGATTTTCTTCATTAATGTTCTGATTTGTTTGTACATTATTACATCTTTCACTTTTTGATACATTCACGTTGACACGATTTGGATTCTATGGGCTGTTTAAAAATTATAAACTTGACCTTACTTCACCCCCGTCCACACGGCAGCTTATGTCCGTCTCTTTGTTTTCCAGGTGAAGTCTGATGTGCGTCGTCTGAAAGGCATCCCAGCGCTGGTCTCTATGCTTGACAACCCAAACAAAGAGGTCAGTTTGCTGTTTCTCTCCGTGGCCCTCTGTTCATTCTTTACTTATCTGGAAGTGTATTATGATTGAACTAGGTGGGGTAAAAGTGAGGCTTAAGGGATGTAGTGTGTTTCTTATGTAATACAAGAAAGTTCCTTGGACTGGGATAAGGTGAACTTGGGGCTCAGCACTAATACCGATTGAAAGGGAAGCAGAAATAAGCATTACGTATTTGACTTCTTCTCAAATCCTGCAGGTCAACATTTGTGCTAAATATGGCTCGGCCAAAACATTCTGCGGTTTTTCTATGATTCCCTTTCATTTAGCACAAGCTGTGGCAAAGTTTTGCTGATGTTTATATGGGCATCACCAGACAAACCACATCATGCATTCCACTCTCGGGGCAAAGAAGCATCTTAATTTTACATTTCATGCTCTACGGCCAGTGACAAGTTTGAAGTCTGGTGTGTCGGATGACTTGCTGGCTGGAGAAATGGGTCAACCAGCGACTGCGTCCTCTTCACATTTTTACATGGAACCAAAGACTGCACACTTAATCTGTGTGTATGTGTGTGTGTGTGTTTTATCCTATTTTGTATCTCTGCTTTTTACACAACATAGAAAAGAGTACACCATTATGCAAATATACTATTTAAATTGAAAAATGTATGTAAAAGTGTCTAAAAAAACAAGTGACACGCAGCCTTAGTTATAGTACTTTTATGAACTGTTGAAATTAACATGTGTAGTAGATGTGGCCAATTAATTTACCGTTAATCATAGGCAATTACTTGCATGAGTACCACTGCTAACACTCGTGTAATTTTCATAGTATAATCTACACAGCTATAAGAGCATGACAGAGTTTTTTCCTAATACACTAAATCCTCATATGTGTATTCAGTGCTCTCTATCACGACCAGTGACTCGATAAGCTGTTCTTGTGTGCTTCTCGTAGGTTCACTATGCAGCCTGTGGAGCTCTAAAGAACATCTCATATGGCAAAGATCCAGACAACAAGATTGCCATCAAGAACTGTGACGGTGTGCCCGCTCTGATCAGGCTGCTGAGGAAGACCCACGACCAGGACCTCACTGACACTATCACAGGTTAGAGCCACGTGTAGGCACACAAACTGTGCAAACATGACTTTGACTTGTTAACGATACAGTTATTATGCTCCCGGGCTGCACTGTGGTCTGATTGGCTGGTTGAACTCCAGATTACATTTCACTGGTTGTTGTAGCTATTATCATTTTAATAGAGTGTTTCCCAGTGAAAGTTTCCAAACTACTTTTATCTCGCTGTACAGAATTCATCCTTGCAGTTCACAATAACAAGGCATTGTGGTGGAAATGTATTATTATTGTTAAGATTATTATTATTGTTATTGTTAATATATTAAAAAAAGATCTAAGGTCTTGTATGTGGACTCCCTACATTATTAATGTGTGTGGAGACTTTATACAATAAAGTCATCAGGAAATAGGCACCTCTCACAGCTTTTACTGTAATATCTCGTTTTCCATGTATTCTCTATGGTCCTATTTCTATGTTGGCAAGAGTGGAAGTAAGTTTCATTATTGAAATAGACATTTCTGCATATTTTCATTTTTCTGTTTTTCCCAGGGACGCTGTGGAACCTGTCATCACACGACTCTGTGAAAATGGAGATCGTGGACCACGCACTGCACGCCCTTTCCGACGAAGTGATGGTGCCTCATTCGGGCTGGGAGCGAGGGAGCAACGGAGCAGGAGGAGGGGAGGAGAACTGCAAGCCCAGACATCTCGAGTGGGAGACGGCCCTCACCAACACAGCCGGCTGCCTGAGGTATGGAAGGAGGGAGGGGTCAGAGCTGATCAGGGCTGTTTGACTGATACTGATGACATGATGGAAGGAGGGAGGTTTGATGTAGACCAGAGAGGAAAATGGAGACACGCCAGCTCAACAGATTGACAGAGCAGTGGGGTGTATGCGGGAGGAAGGGAGCTATGGCAAACGAACGGAGCAGAAGAGAAGGAAAAACGTGCCGATGAGGAGAAAGGAAAGAAATTACGTTCATACAGCACCTTTTATTCCTTTAATACTCAGATGGACGATACAGTCAGGATACAAATGCCAAATTGTCTCTCTCAATCAAAATAAAAAGTCTAATTTCACAAAGAATCTTATTCATTGAATAAACCCTTTAAAATCAGCTCAAACACATAAAAATAGAGTGTAACTTCTGATTTAGATTATTTTTCTTTTTCATACAATATTCACACAATAACTACTCAGCTTATTTGAAAGAAAGAAATAAGTCATGCAGGTCCATCATATTCAAATGTAATGCAACGATTCATGTGGTTTATTGTGTATGTGAGAAGCCACTAAGATTACCAGCACGTATAAACAGGGCATCTAGTTGCATTTTAAGTAGCGCTCATTAAAAGACTTTAGGGTTAAATGTCAGTTATTTATAAAAGAAACATTTGGCCGAATTCAAGCTGCATTTCTGAGATCAGGACAGGGTGAAGAAGAGGAGACTTTACAGGGAGGGAGTAAACGGAGGACAGTGGGGCATTGACTTGTTCAGTGTAAACAGTATGTTCATGCCTGCTGGCCTGTTATCTATGCATTCCCCTTGACCACACGGTTAATTACAGCGCTCACTTGCAGCTCCACAAAAGTGTGTGAATAACTCTTCAAGATTAGAAAAAGTTTGGTATTTGCAGAGGTGGTCTGGAAAGTACCGGAGTAGAGGATCTGTACTGTCATTTGAAATACACTATATTCTCATTTTTTATAGGCACTGATAAAATGGTCTGACTTCATTCTGAACTTTGAGCAGTAGTTTATTTAAAGCGACCTGATTATCGATTGGTTTGATTTTATATTAAACCTCAGATGTATAAGTGTGACTTTCCAATAAAGGCATCAAAGTACACAACAACTTATAGTAGTTGTTGAGGCCTCTCTCAACACATTAACATACGGGTGTTATATTTACCAGATAAGTGATTATTCACAGCAAATATGAAATGGTAATATAGATTGCTTGTAGGTTGAATGGCTAGCTCTACTTTATGAATAAGCTGAAATCAGCTAATCAGTTGTTTCCTTTTTCTCCAAATCCAAGTATTTTCTATCACAATAGTTTGAAAGCTGCTGTTGCCACAAAGACTGTACATGTATGGGCTTTAGGTAAAATCTCACAGGACCTCCGAGTTCTTGAATAGCAGTTGGTAGTATGGATATTATCTGTCACCAATGTGGATGAGCAGAGGAAAAGAAATTGTTATAGTAACTATCACAGACCTCTCCTGTGAGCACTGAAACTGTAGTGCAGTTTGAAATCAACAAAAGGTAGAGCATTCTCGTTTAAAAAAAGAGATTAAGTTATCTGTGCTGTAGGTAAACATACTCTTAGTGACATATTAATAAAGACTCTTGTTTTTCAAGTTTTGTATTAAAAGATGATCATCATGAGTTTGGTAAACCTTGAACCGTTCAGCCCTTCAGTCTGGAGCAGTAGAGGTGAGGCTTTTAGCTCCCTGATACAGATTCAAGATGCTGTTTTAACCCGAGAGTTTCAACACAAGGCTGGCCTGATGATTTGCTTTATCTAAATGCCCTGCATTTTACACAAGCCGCAGAACCTACAGGGAGATTTTTGTTCCGTTGATAGATGAGAATGAAATCTGTACAATATAATCCTGTTATGTCGGTAAATGAAACACTTATTTTAACTTCCCAGCAGGTCTTAGAAAAAAGGCAGGTCTAACACTGATTAATCCAAAGTCCTCTGATTGAAGCATTCACTTTCTGTTCAGAAGGGCACTTATAATTTTACTCTTTCCGTGCACGGAGGGGACTTCCTGCCAAACATGACACTCGGAGATTATAACTGCAGTGAATTTAAATCACCTCTTTATTTCTTTTTCTTTGACAAGTAGTGTGTATTATGCACTGAGGTCCAGGTTTGATTTAGTCTGCACGTACTAAAAGTTCTCCTACAGCAGCGTGCAAATAAACTTCCCAAACTGTGCAGTGAAGTGGAATCAGTGCCCCCTGCTGTGCACGGGAATGTGACCTGGTATTGTGCGAGAGGGCGTGACTGTCACTGGGAAAACCAGGCCAGCACAAAAGACCAAGGCGGACTATCATTCCCTCATTTTCTTTACATGCCATCTACATCAATGAATGAAGTGGATCTCAGTTTCCATGTTTCCATCCATCCGGTTCAGTTAGAGCTTTAAGTAGGACTGAGTGCAGTTAAAGAAATTTGTCCAGAGCTGTAACTTGATCTCACTAAACTATACTCTCTTTGTAAATCAGTAGATTTAACAGGAGTTTCATTCAAGCAACTCTAAGGGGGTGTGTCCCAGCTTTGTGTGCTGGAATCCTTTTGTCGTCGCTAAAATTGACTCTTTCCTTTCCCCTTTCCCCTTTTTAACTGTGGTATTTATTTCTTCAACTCTTCGCATTGCTAATCCGTGTTTTGTTTCCCGTTCTTGTTTTTCCTCTTCTCAACTTTTCCGCCCGTCTGAAGAAATGTGAGTTCAGAGCGAAGCGAGGCGAGGAGAAAGCTGAGGGAGTGCACAGGATTGGTTGATTCGCTCATGTACATCGTCCAGTCTCAGATCGACTGTAAAGATGTCGACAACAAGGTAAGTTCTCCTCAATGCCGCATAATTATTCTAATAAAAAGTCAGGTCTTGGGAGGACTGCTGCACTTGTGAAAAAAGTTATATAAAGCTTTTTGTGGCTCCAGAGAGGACTGTAAGAAATCTGACAAATCACCTCTAGTGATGTTGGCTGGGACTTCAGACTAATCAGGACTAATTGCAATGAGAAACTTTGCAGGTCGAGAGTTTAGATGTTAATTATTTCCCATGTTTCCTTTCATCTCGCTCCCCCACCTCGCCGTTTCCCTCCATCTTTGCAGTTGATAGAGAACAGCGTGTGTCTGCTGAGGAACCTGTCCTATCAGGTGCATCGCGAGATCCCCGGATGTGAGCGCTACCAGGAGGCCGCGCCCCTCAACCAGGGCCCCGCCCCCTCCAGCCAGAAGGGCGGCTGCTTCAGCTCCCGCAAGAGCAAAGGTCTGTGTCGGGGAGAGAGAGCGAGAGACATGAACTGTATTTGTTCAGTCAGTAGGAGGAACATGTGCGGTGATGTCACTGATACTAATGCGCGCACACACAAATACACACTCGCACAAACAAAACCGCTTGCTCGCGCAGGAATGTTAACAATTTCCCCCACTGAGACAAAGCTCATCCTCTCTCCTGCTGCTCTCTGTTTGTGTTTCACTGAGAGTATTGATTTGTTTTTACCCCCAAGTACAAGCCACCTTTTTTACTGTTTTGTGGCTTTGCCAGAGTGATGATAAAATCATTTTACGACGCCAATGAAAATCTGTCAACATTAATATGAAAAGCTCAAATACAGTATATCCTCCCTGATAGTTTTCTATGTATTAGAAGTGTTCTAGAAACATTATTATTAATTCATAAGTCATGTTAACAATATACATGTTAAATAAGATTTTAGTGATATTAGCATATTGGGGGGGTTTGACAAACAACCATTTTCATCCACCAATTATTTGGACAAATGACAAATGAAAAGATAGCAAAAGAATTTCCCACAGACATTTGGCGTCAAATTCCATGTTTGACGCACAACTTCATATTTTTAAACAGCAACCTGTACAAAGATGTTTGCCGTAATCACAATCTCACATGTTGCCAGACTAGATTTTACATTGTGATATAAAGTAAGAGACAGACTGCTTTAGAGAGAAGATGGTAGTGCTATGTTCCTCCAAAGATTCTCTCCTCTCGGTAAATGTTTTTCTATGGTTTTTTTTAAAATAATTTTTAGGTGTGTTTCATAGAAATGTATCACAGCAGCAAAGTCTAAAACAGATATTTGTAGCAGAGCAGTTACAATGTGTGTGCGTGTGTGTGCATATAAAATGGTTAGCCTGAGCTGCTTTGCTCTTTATGCACGGCATGTCACAATGCTGTTTTCTGTGTGCTGATGGGACGTAAGCAGGTGTTAACTGGGTGGCTCAATTATGGCTGCTTTCCTCTTACTTACTGTAAATGCTCTCTCTTCCTCCTGTTCTGTCATTCTCTTCTCCCTCTACCTCCCTTCTTTCTCTCCTCCCTCCTCTATCCCTGTCTCCTCTTTTTGGCGCTGGGCTACAGATGAGTGGTTTTCCAAAGGTAAGCTCTTTGCCTCTGTATGACTGCACTTGGCTTCTGCTGCCGGGTGATGTTGTCGTTGCCGCCGTAGTAGAAGTAGTAGCAGTAGTAGTAGTAGTAGTAGTAGTAGAGAAGAAGATCTAACCATGGCCATGGTAGCACTAACATGCATGTCCTCTGCTCACTGAGTTATAGTGAAATATCCAGAATGCATCTCAGTTTTGGGTTGTATTTGTAACGAAAATAGAACAAATGAACTAACAGACTAATTAATTCTCATATTAAGCTTCTTCGTGGTTCTGATCCTGTGTCGATGTTTTATTCTAGGAAGGAAAGACGATTATGGAGCTCCAGATATAATAGACATTCCAAAGAGGAGCACACCTGCCAAAGGTAACTATAAGCTCAGGTGACTTGTGAGTGAATGTGTCATAAATTATAGGATGACAGAAGAACTAGTGTGTTTATGACATTTATGTGTCCCTTTGCTCCTCCTCTTCTTACCTTCTGTTTCCACCCCCTGCCCTCTTCCCCACTCTCTCCTTCTTTGCAGGCTATGAGCTGTTGTACCAGCCGGAAGTGGTCCGCATCTACACCTCCCTGCTAATGGAGTCCAAGAACCCCACCGTGCTGGAAGCCTCGGCCGGAGCCGTTCAGAACCTTTGTGCCGGGCGCTGGACTGTAAGAGCCGCTACCCATTATTATCCTATTGTATTTTGACAGCACACGCCTGTGCTGAGTAAACACACCGGTTGGGGAAACTTGGAGATTGTCCAGAGAATCTGAACAGACATGGACATGAGCTCTTACAGCATGTTCGGGACCAGTTTGTGCACACCCCTTTCCAAAGGGCACACTCAAATCATGATCCTGTGACTTTTGGTATTTTGCCTTTATGACCTTGAAAATCTACATATTTCTGTAGAGAAAAAATGCCTGTCATCTCCTTGGTTATTGTTAAAGGAGGCATGTACGGTCTTGAATGACACTTTCTACCAAGTTCTGCGGCCAAAAGGTTAAGACTGCTGTAATATTAGTGAATAATAATCTGAGAAAATGGGAGTTTGAATACTTGTAGGCACACCCTTTTAGTAAGCACCTAATGCCATACACCGCTAACCTCAATAAAGTGTGTACATATACAATGTAATAAGTTTCTCCATGGAGGGTTATCTTCAGCAAAAAGCTGTAAATGAGTATTATAACTATATATATTATAAATGTATGACTGTCTTCCTGATGCGAATAATTGGTTCCACTTGCAGAGAAAGCAAAATACTTATCACTTGCAAAAGTTAGTACCTACCCACAGGGCTAGAGGGGGACTGATAAAACATGATGTGCTGTCAGGCAGTTGGATTGGACACGTAACAGCAAAATCTGTTTGTGCAGTACCTCGATTTAATGACAAATGAATGTTTGTGTTTCAGTATGGGCGATACATCCGTGCCTTGCTGCGCCAGGAGAAGGGTTTACCCATGATGACTGAGCTTCTGGCCCACGGGAACGATCGCGTTGTCCGCGCCATGTCTGGAGCCCTCCGGAACCTGGCCATTGACGCACGCAACAGAGATCTGCTAGGTGAGATCTGAGGTCTCTGAGTGAGCCACGCTGCCCGACAGTTTTATAATAATCTGTATCATCAGAAGGCTTTAAATTTAAGTTTAAGTTTGTTTTTCACTCTAACAACGCACTTCTCGTGTTGTCAGGTAAACATGCGGTGCCTCACCTGGTGGCCAACCTGCCTGGTGGTGGTCAGAGTCAGCCGGTGCGAGCGCTGTCGGAGGAGACGGTGGTGTCGGTGTTGAGCACGCTCCACGAGGTGCTGGGCTCCAGCCTGGAAGCAGCCAAGACCCTCAGGGCCTCGCAGGGTATCGAGAGACTGGTGCTCATTAACAAGGACGGGTAAGAGTTGAACAGTTTTTTTTACTCTAATTTTCTGCCAATGCCTCTAAAATTTGCAGCCTGTTCTGAGTTATGTACACTACACACCTCTTGTATGCACTTCTTTATTCCCTCTCTCTGGTGCTCCTTTTCACGGGGATCCCCAGTAATCGTTCTGAGCGCGAGGTGCGTGGAGCTGGCCTGGTGCTGCAGACGGTGTGGGGCTACAAGGAGCTGCGGCGCACTTTGGAGAAGGACGGCTGGAAGAAGACGGACTTCATGGTCAACCTAAACCCCCCCAGCAACAACACAAGGGCCAACGGAGGATATGAGGACAGCACTCTGCCGCTCATAGACAGAGGTCAGCAAACAGAAGGGAAAGTGCACGTGAAGCGTAATGAATGTCTCTGCTTTAGTTTAATAAGCAGGACACAAAAAAATTATTGTTTTGTTGATGTGAAACACAGTTTTGCCATGACAAGACATTTAACTTCAAAACACACAAAAACGAGAGCTGCATTTAAACAAAAAACAAAAAACAATAACACAGCTAATATTAAACCTTTAGGTTTTAACATATTCATCTTTTCATTTGCATACAAGTCCAGTTATGTTCACTCCAAGGACTGATTTATCTGAAATGTGAAGTGTGTGTTTGCAACAGCTTTTTATCTAGGACATTGAAAAGCTCTTTAATTCCTGTGTCTTTGAGCAACACAAGTCTTGTATTTCCCCTAAGCTCCACAGAGCTCTGCTTCAGATTCTACAGATTTAACATTGGCAATATTTGAAAGAATGTGCTGCATTGGATAAGTTGTTCTTATAATATGACAATAAGTTCTTTGGAGACTTTGAAGAATTGAATAAGGGGCAGTGCTTCAGTGCTTACATGTCTGTTTCAACCTGCTTGCTGTGTAAGATGTTAAAGGACTTATGAGAGAGGGGCATTTCAGATAATCCCATCTGAGGTTGTCACTCATATTTGTGTTATGTTTTCTTTTTAATAAGTTCAAAGTGCCTTTTTGAAGCTCCTTGGCACTGTTTTTTAAGTTTCCAGGCCCCACCCATTGCCCACACCAAAGTAACGAAAACTTTATATTTGCAAACACTCGCTGGCTCCTGCCTGCCTCTTGAAATGCTTACAAAACACTCACACCTACACGCTATTCTATCTTTGGCAGGGGATGGTCCGTCTCTGCCTCTGTGAGGGAACAAAAACATTTCACACTCCAGACTGATGCTCATTGTTTGGTGTCTTTTAATACACAGGAGCCAAAGGGGACCGGGAAATGATTCCAATGAATGACTTGGGACCAGGCAAGTGTGACAACAGAAAATACACACACACACACTCTCAATTGCACAGTGTTACACTAGACTGTGATATTGGCATCTAAACAAATGAAACTTATCAATGAGTCGTTTTTGTGGGATTGTGAGATCTTGCACACGCACGCAGGTTTACCTGTGTTTGTCTTGTCTTTAGATGCTTACTCCACACTGGACCAGAGAGGGAGGAGGAACACTCTGGATAACACACTCGAACCTGCTGACAAAGATGCAGCACAGGTAAACAATGGCCACACGTGCAGACGCACCACACCCTTCCCACACACACAACCCTGCATGACTGCACTGTCATGGGAATTACTTCACTCCCTTACTCCTTGTATAAACTCTTCCTGCATTACTTACCGCAGTATTATGCCAAGAGCTTACAACACTTCGTTTCCGGGGAAGTCAAGTTTGTGAGACTCAATAGCACAGATAACATCATCGTATTCAAGAACATAATAGAGACAGAGCAGTCCTTCACAAGATGTTATCTCTGTTATATTATCACCTGTTCGTACTGTTTTCCTCTCCATCATCTCTATGAAATCATCACTGTCCCCTCAGGAGACGTCAGTGCGGACTCCGTGCTGTCTCAAAAGCTAATAACGCACATCAACACCTTGTTAAAAATACGCACATTTTTAAAGAAACAAAAACGGGATAATTGTGTGCAACACCAGATTTGAGGATGATACACAGACCAGTATCCCCACTTCCTGCTAAAAATGTTACCGTGTGAACGGACGCGCTCTCACACACACCCACAGACAGCATGTTGACGCATGTCTTGTTAAAGCACTGTGGTTGATCTGTGTCTTGCACATAATTTCTCACTGGTTTTCTTTTTTCCCCACGAAACATGACCGAGCATTAAACTAACCTTTTTGTAACCCTTCTTTCTTTTCTCATCTGATGCCCTCACTTCCCTCCACTTTCTTCTATTCCTCTCTTACTGTTCTCCTTTCCTTTTTTCTTTCTTTTCCATATTTTGGCATCTCCATGCCTTCTCTTTTTGGACTTTTACTCTTAACCCTCTTATTTCATTATTTACCCTCTCTTTGCTGTGCGTCTTGTCTCTGTATGTCTCCTTTGGTCTCTCTCCTCTTTATCACACTCCTACACTTTCTATTTCGCTCTCTCTCTTTCTCTCTCTCTCTCACTCTCAGGGAGGGATGTATGGGGAGAGGCAGGCCTCTTTGCCTCTAATGGATTCTTACGATGGTTAGGCTACACCCACAGTCACACTGCATGTCAGCGCATGGTATGTGTGTCCCACCGGCTGCTCCTCTCAACTCACTGCATGGCCTAATAACTTAATTTTGTATTCAGAACAGTGACTTTGTGTGTTTGACAGTGTCCGGTGTTGTCAGTCAGCTTCCATTGTACTGTACTTGGACTGTTTTTGCTCCCCCTGCTGGTGAAAAGTGTCAATGATTTGTTTTGTTCTCCTGAGATGTGTTTTTTTTTTTTTCTCCCCTCTCCGCACAGTGTGTAATTTTTGTCTAACGTGTGGTAACCTTGTTGCCAAAAGCCACTATTGTGCATTGTATTTTTTACAGCGTATTTATTTAAAGCCTCTGCTCTGAATCTGAATCTTAAATGTGCGATTCCTCCCGCCTAGGCATGAACGCCTCCCATCGGCTGCTCCACATGATCAGCTCCCACACTTCTGCCTCTCCTTTCTCTTGCAGAAAAACTGATTGTGTGCATCACAAGACGACAGCCTCCTCCCACCTACTGCCCTTGCTGAACTGACAATGGGGGACCACGACACAACCGATGGGACTAAACTCCATCCTTTACACTCAACTCTTCTGTCCCTCTTTGGTCTTTTTGCAGCTTTGTCTTCTCTCTCTCTCTCTTTCTCTTTCTTACATTCCTCCATTCCAGCTGTAAAACACTAATGAAACCACGCGGGGGGGAAAAAAAACTGCCGTGGATCTACGCTCCCTGTGGAAGAACCGGATGAGACACTTTGACCACTTTGTGCTCTGCGAGTCCCTCAACTCCCAAAACGTTAACCACTCAATCAGACCCGGTGGCCGCCACACTACATCTCCACGCAACAACACTGCAACTCGCCCGGACAACACTAATTCTCTCTTGGACGAAAAGCAGAGACTGTGGCTTCATCTGAGAACTTTTCTATCTCTCGGCCGTCAGAATGTAGACTTAGACTAATTAAACTAATCAGAAAGAACCATTGGGATCAGAACAAAACACTTTTTGGTGAAGTTTTACATAAGTGGCTTATACTCTGTTTCAAGGAAATCGAGGGATTGTGTCATTTTTTTTCCCCTTTCTCTCTCGTAGTTAAATATTCTAAAAAGTTCTTTCCTACCACTAAGAACCAATGTTTAATGATCTATTCAGATATGTGTTCGGCTTCTGCTTCTGTTTTGGTAGTGGTTGTTCCTCTTCTTGCTTTGCTCTGTACCACAGTAATGCACATGTGCCAAAACGACACTGCTCCCGCTGCGACTGCCAATAGTGAACGCAACAACTTCACACACTCAGACTTTTTACAGCAGCTACACCGAAACTCCGTCATCTGCTTTGTTTTGTGCGCAGTTTGCCGGTGACAGTCCATCATCAAGATGCATGGGGATGCTGCATTTTCTGTGTTTTGATCGTAATCCGCAGATATAAAAAGGTGGAGCGGGCAGAAACGGAGCAGACAGTTGCCTCTCCATCTCGTTGGAATAAACACTTTATCTGTCCCATGATTCTAAAACGATGTTTTCTGTTAAATGTACGACCCTTAACTTTGTAACTGTTGGGAGATGTTGCAGGATTCAGTGGGTGCATTTCCTTTTATCTGCAGGTCTGTAATCTCATGAATGTGTACATACAAGACTGTCTCTAACAGCATCTGTGCGGGCGAACTGGAGTGCCTCACTCATTCAGGATCGGTCTGATGGGTTTGTCCAACGCGACAGGGGGGAGTATTGTATGTGGAACTCAGCAGTTTCCTGTTCAAGACGATGAAACGTGTGAACTTGTATGTATGTAAGAGTTGATTCTTGTTATTGGGATTGTTTTTTTTTTTTTATAAGGTATAAAACTCTTGAGTTCTGTATAATTTACCGCTTCACAAAAACCCCACAGCCTGCCTGGCTTTAACACTACAGAACAGCACACGGGAGAAGACGCGGTGTTGTCTGTATTTGCCCGCGTTTCTTAAGTATAGTGCTTGTTCTGCAGAAGAACGCATATTCTTAGTGCCGAGTGAGATGTAGATACTGAATGGATTATTAAAAGAAGCACTAGGGGGGGTATAATGTGTGTTTTTCTTTTTTTTCCCTTCTTTTTTTTCCCCTTTGTTTTTCATGCCAATTGAAATGCGACATGATGCCTCAACTTCTCAAAATAAGTTGCCTTCAAGAGTGGACTGACTAAAAGAGGAGAGCAGAGGAGAGCAAGGGTTCGTGTGAGGAAATATCTGTGTAAGGAGGCATAGACCAGAATTTGCTATCAGATAAAGTGGAGAAAAATAAAAGCACATTTAAACTATATATACAAGAGAATATTTGTTAATTTTAATGGTTTTATGTTTTTTTTTTTTTTACATTGATTTGGGTTTAATTGTTTTGGGTGCTCTGGGTGAACGCATATGCAATCAGTTTTTTTATGATTTGATTGGAAAAAAAACATTCAGTTTATGTCTTAATGAAACGAGTTAGTTAAAACAAAAATCCTCCCGACAAGTCAGATACTGGAACACTAATAGGGAAACTCTGATTCTGGACTACACCTTAATCTCTTTGCCTTGGCTCTTAAAGTTGCACATTCTCATTTATGAATGAATTATGTAACTAGCAATACTGTTTTTAATAAAAAAGAAAATGATTCCTCAGAGTGTGTCCTCTCTTGCTTCTTGTTGTCCGCACACAGTCACAGTCAGTCTGTCACGGGGGTGTAGTTGCACCGGGCGGCCTGCAGGTGTCACTGTGGGCCTCGGGGCGCAGATGACACCTGTCGGGGAGGAAAAAAAGGTGTTCAACATCCAACGAGTCCGACTTTTAATTAAAGCCGCTGTTTGTGTTTGAAGCTCGCTTCAATTAGTCCACATTTCCTCTGCTCATGAGCCACACTGGTGAGTGTTCCCCTCAAATGAGCTCTCTTTAGCTTCGAGTTTGAACTTTAATGCAGAGTTAGCAAGCTAACACTGAGCTGCACTGCGACATCAAGAGCATTAAAACTTCATTCTCACACCGGGAAAATATCATTTATCAAAAGGCTTGC
>JAOXYL010000061.1:4238509-4254470 GCA_028564955.1 Terapon puta
TTTTTTTATGTCTGACTATGGAGGTGTAACTCAGCTATCTCAGATCTTCTGCTCCCTCTCCGCAGCACCAAATTGTTAGGTCATTAATTTTTCATCAGCGTCGGCTAGAAACACTACACCCAGCTTTTTATTTGCATCGAAAAGTTCAGCTCCGCACGCCGCGAAACTTCGGACGGTTTGCGCATCTGTGTCGTCACTCTCGAATTATCAGACAGAGCAGCATAATCACCGAGTATCTGAGTGCTTTTATTTTTTTTTCTGGGAGTGAGCTCAGGAATAGAGGCTTTTTCATCAGCAGCTAGTCGAGGATGTCATGAACGTCAGCACTGCAGCATCTCTCGGAGGCGGGGCGGACTGCAGACGCTGTTTTCTGAAATGCTGTGATAACTTCATTTGCCGCTCCCCACCGCTGCCAGCTGGGAGGCGCCCCGCGGTTCGGTACCTGACAGGATGACAAACAGATCGATTTCGGTCTTTTATTTGTCAAATCAGTCTGCATCTCTGTTTCTAGCTCCCCCCGCCCCGCACACACACACATTTTATTTGTCTGTTAGTCACCAATCAACTCTGTGTTTTCTTCGCCTGAATCAATTTTCTCTCCTCAATCATGAGCACGCTTTCTCCTCTCTCTCTTTCCGTTTTGTTCTCTCCCCCTCCCTTCCTGCCTCTCTCCCCAGTTGGGTGGGTTACCAGTTCCCCGGCTACCGCGGCAGCCAGTACCTGCTGGAGAAGGGCGACTACAGGCACTTCAACGAGTACGGCGCCCGCTGCCCCCAGATGCAGTCCATGAGGCGCATCCGCGACATGCAGTGGCACCCGCACGGCTGCTACACCATGTCCTCCAAGTGAAACCCGGCGAGGGCGCGGAAGAGAGGGATCGGAGGAGAGACGGAGGCCGAGGGCGGGCGCGGAGCCGAAGGGGGAAGCGGAGGAGGGAGGGCGAGGAAGGAGAGGAGGAGGGAGAGGGTGTGATTTTTTTTCGCCTCTGTCCCAAAATCTCCGAGTGCGGGATCGAGGGAATACAGGAGGTTGTTATTTTTAGTCGTGGGAGCATTGTGATCTAGTCACCGGTGAAAAGTTACACGGACCATTTGATAATAAACCAATTTTGTCCTCCCTCTCGCACGTCTCTGTTTGTCAGCTTTCTTCTGCCTTCCCTTCCGCCCCTCCCCTCCCCTTCCTCCCTCTCTCCCCCTCACGCACTTCTCTTCCAACGTCCCACCAACGTCAGCCCTCACTCAGCCCATTAGAGCCTGGCTGATGGAGGTGCCAGTGTGGATTTGTGTGTGTTTGTGTGGCGAGGGCTCTGAGTCAGAGGAAGGCCACAAAAAGACTGGTGTTGGTGACTTCTCTGTGCTCTGATCCTGCAGCCACAACAACTCTGAACCCCAATAAAGCATCTCACATCCTGCTTCTCTTGAAATGACGCCTTATTTAACAGCTATGGTTGTGATATGTTGGTCGCACACGCATGGATGGACTGTGATGGGAACATACATAACTGTATTCTCTTGATCTAACTCTATAAATATTGAACTTAAAGCTGCTATGATAAGGGTATAGAAAGAGATATACAGGAAGTTGCTTTCAATTTTTTCTTTTTTTTTGTGATGTATTTTAGCTCAGTGTATTTGTTTCCCCAGCAGGAGGTTGTTTGCAGAAAAGAAAAAAAACAAACAAAAAACCCCCATAAAGCTGCGATTCACAACCAGTCCAGTACCAAACAATAGGTGAAAAAAGAGACAACCCATAGCGTCCCATTTAGCAGATATTTCCCTCAGAACCAAAGCAGAAAAAAAAGAGCTAAGATCATCAACATTATCAGGCGTCCACAGTGAATGGATGCTAATGTTGCTCTGTATGGATGACTGAATCCTAAATAAGCACCTGTTTGATTACAGCTTCGTTAAATCAATTTAAAAGGAATGTAATGATAATATAATGATGATGATAATAATAATTAAATAATATGTCAATGTTGTATTTATGACTTGTGTCTGCTGTTCCCTAAAAAGTTCACTAATTTCACAGTCTTGGCCAGTAGTACTGCAAATGTAAATAAACTTTGTACAAAGTAATCTGTTACCTACAGATGACCTCAACCGATGTCAAGACTGCCAAAGACATAGTTTCCACTTATTTTCTTCATATTGGAGATGAAAAGAAGCTGTCTAGAATCCACAATATACACAATAGGATAAAGACTGTTGTTGTTGTGTGCGATTCACTACTGTTTATACTGTTTCACATTCCAATGTCTCTTCTTATTTTATTTTATTTCTATATTTATTTTCCTACTTAGCTTTGATTAACTTTTCTTTTTATACTTTACATAGTGGGCTTGCATCGGGACCAGGGTAACTCATTTCGTTCAATCCCATGTTTTCAACATGTGCTGACATGACAATAAAACTCCTTGAATCCTTGAAAATACAAAAGAACACCGCTGGAAAGCTGTGGTGTAGGAAGTAATTCTGGATAATTCTGCTGGAGTATATAGGGTCTAAATGGATAAAAATGAACAAAAATATGATTAAAATCTGGATCTATTGTGCTCATTCTTCACCAGCTAAAAAAAGATAAATTGCTCATCTTTAAAGTTTAACAACAGTTCAACAATTACTCACTTGCCCTTTTTTAAGGACATTCTCCATTCTGAGTCTATGTGAGCCAAAGTTTTCAGATTTCTGTGTCACTCTCATGTGTGCTGAATATTTGACTATGATTGGCTCCAAACTAGGTGTGACGTCACAAATCATGCACGCACGAATGCCTTGAACCAAGGTGAGCACACAGAAACATTCCCCCCTTGAGCAGATGAATGTGAAAAAATCCCTCTGGTGTCAAACCATGTACATATATCTTTCTGCACAGTGAAGCCTGAACATCCAAGGGAAGTAAAAAATAAGCTAAACACAAAGAGGGGGGGATAAGTGACACAAAAAATTGCACTTTTGACCTTACCGTTTGACTTTCCAACACAAATGTTAATAAAAGTCAGTTAAAACACCTATTTGACATCTATATAACATCAATTTATGCATAATTAACAAATGTCAAGTAGTGCCATTCCCTCATCTTTCTCTGTAAAACTGTGAAAATGCTTTTCATTTGCACCTCAGCACATCTCAAGATAATTTGCAAATTCCATCCCCGTCCACTCACAGTGTGATCACTCAATATAATGCGTGCTGCAGGGGCACAAATTTGATCAGCACTGATGGGAAACAGTTTGGACCAACATTGCTGATGTGTGGAAGAAGAACACACTCCATCCGCTTTATCAAGGCACTCTGTCTAAAACAGCACAATTATGTTGTGGAGCTTTTTATGATTTCATGCATTATTTATCTTTCTTGAGGAAGAGAGTATTTATGTTCTGTGTGGTCTGAAAACGTCAGTGCCAAATAGATCTTTACCGCATTTAAACTTTTAGACTTTCTTTTTATAAAATCTGATGCTTATTTCTCCCCCTGAGCCTTATCAAATATTTAAAAATACCAGGCTACATCTTTCATGGCGCAATCTACGCATTCTCCCTGTGTGGTGTGGTTTTTCTCTGGCGTCATGTTAGTGTTAATAACACTTTTATAGAACAGCTTTTAAATCTCAGAGAGTGCTTCAACTCATGGAAATACAATGAGGCAAGTTCCAGTAAACTACAGGCCATTATTCAGTCACTATTAGCCCAGAAATAATGGACACAATACGTAAATATGACTCACTCTGTCCTTTCATTGGTTCTTTTTCTCCCTCACCAACCTGCTGACCAATCCATACACTTTTCTACCACAAAAGATGTACACACTCCGGTAATAGTTCTCCGTAATGTAACACAATAACATGCTTATTCCCACTGATTCAGGTGTGTGGTCACTCTGCAAAGGGGATTAAAGCTCATACTGATTCTCCAGCATACAGTTTCCCAATGTCCAGGGATGATGCAGAAGGTGGTTCGATGTGGTCACTTCATTACAGTGCTTTTGCAGTCTCATATCTTGTTGAAACGATTCCAAAAGAGAAATGGCTTCCACGTAACAGAAGTACAGTTACTGCATCCTCTGCACTGTCCTATAAGGTTACAAAACACTATCACTCTATTCGCTGCATGAGTCAGAAGAGAGCTTCATATATATCTTTGTGAGGGTATTATTGCTTGATAGACTTCTCCACCGAAAGTAGAGGTTTAGTGCTGTGAGGAGCTTGGCCATTAAATCACATTAGAAAGCTTTCTCGGGTAGCTAAGAAAGCGCCAAGTACACTGACCTCAACAATCGCCATTCCCTCTTGCATTTGGCATAAAACTGCAATAAGTGCTTGATCCTTTACACACAGGTGTGCAGATAATGGAGGGGATGGTGAACCTCGAACATCAGGGCAATATTGACAATTAAATCTATATCTTTCTACAATAACTTTTCATTATGATTATTGGCAATGCCATTTCTTCTTTCAAACAAACTCCATAACATATAGATGAGAAACTTTTCTGCAGTAGCCAGTTGTTTGTTGCTCTCAGGGAAAGAGGATATTTTGTGTTCTGGAAGCAAACCCCCTGTTTTCTCTGTTTACTGCTGCAGTTGCAGTCGGAGCGCTTCTAAGACTTTGGTAAAAAAAACAGAGCTGGTCCCTGGATGAATCATCAGTACAACTTACACGCATCCATCCTGAAGGAAAGCACTCATTGATTGGAAAGTCAAAGGTGTGTTTTCGTGTTTGTATACATGAAAACTGCAGGAGGCATACAGGAGTTTGCCTTTAACTTGTGAGGATAATTGCAGTCATCAACATTCAATCACACCACTTCAGATTCTGTTGCCTGCATCTCTAATGGCAGCTTCAGCTTGTGTAGACTCCTGTTAATAATTGATAGACCTTTCGTTTTACATTAATGCACTTTCTGATTCTGGGTCAGCGATGGAATAATTTGCCAGCGGTGCCTTATTTCATTCTGGCTGCAAAGACAAAGCCACTGCTACAGATCTGATTCATTCTGGCTAACTTCTTCTTCATAAGAATGGCAGCTGAGGCTTATGGGGGGAGTAGTATTAAAGTACTATTAAAGTAACTAGCAATACCAAACTGAAAAATATGAGTCGTATTATTATAGTGTTATCAATCAATGAATCCTTACTACCACCATGAGTGACACAGGTTCTTTTCTTTGCCACTGTCCTTAAGTGATGTGAACAAACTGAAACTCTCGGTGATTACATGCACAAATGTTACACAATGAAAGGAAACCTCCCGGATATAGCAGACATAGCTGCAGCACACAGTCGTCACCACACTAACATGTGGGTGGGGAGAGCAGCAGAAATAGCCAAACCAACAGGAAGAAGTTGTCCAGCCGAGAAAAGGTGAATATCATGATAATATCATGAAACATGACTAATGGCCTTCACCTGCTATTCGTTTTAGTTACACCATTTTATTGTGATGGTTATTTCCATTATAACGGCATCACATCTTGACCGCTGGAAAGGAAAAGGACAAATATGACCCAAAACCAGGCTACCTCAGCAAAAGTTGTTTTCGTAAGCTTGGAGAAAGGTTTTTGAAATTTGTTTTAAATATGTGATGATGCACACCATTTCAGCACTGCTGTCATTACTTTTTTATCCCTCCATCCAGAAATACCTCTGTGTCTGTCTGTGAAACGATGGTAAAAACCCAATTCTATCATAATTCCCATGTAGACTCCCTCCAGAAATAAACACTCTCAATTCAGCTCGGCCCTCTTGTTCCCTTCTAACTAGAGAGGGAAAGGCACACTTCACCTGTCACACTGGCACCCAGTTTAGTTCGCCCTATAAATACACCGAGATAAGACACCTACAAGGTGCTATGAGCCCTCCTCACTATGTAGTTAAATATAGATTGGAGGAGTATTGACGTCAGACACACACACGCGCGCGCACACACACACACACGTATGGATGTTCATATGTGAGTAGACTCAAGCGCAAGTCGGCACACACACACACACACACACACACACACACACACACACACACTGTGTACACACATACAGGCACACATGCGGCTGCGCTTATTTCCAGCCCTGCCTCTGATGTCATTCAGTGGATTGGGACTGCCTCAGCAGCAGGGCATTATGGGATAGCTTATAAGAGCTTAATGACTCCTTGAGGTACAATACTGCTAAATAATGGTTGGAGGAAGAGAGTGAGAGAAAGCGAGAGGTGGATGCACACCCTTACACACATACTTGTCCATCTAATCTCCACCTTTTCACTTCTACTTCCAGCGCTACACTTCTCACTCCATCTGGTGATTTAGCTGCTCACACAGGAGGTCATTCACCACTGCCGATAAAGACGTATCCCATGTATTAGAAGCTGTTGAAGGTAATGATCCTTGTCAACTTGTGTTCGCAGTCACATTTCTTTTTTAAGAGGAATGAGGTCTCTCAGGCACTAAACACGATTAAGAAATGGGCTTTATGTAACAACAACACTTTGATTTTCAATTTCTGTAGAGGGGAGGATGTAAAACAGCTCATTCACAGTGGAAGCCTGTAGAGACGGTAGTTTAATTGAAAGTAACGTGAGGCGGATGTCTTCAATCTGCAAGGTTGTCAAGTGAAGTTTAATGAGATCATTAGAAGAACACTCCCATTTGATTCTCCTGAATGCTGCTCTATGGAAGACCAGTCATGGCTCTAAAAGAAATAAATATATGTACAAATAAAAATGTGAATGAATGACAAAAAAATGGAAAAAGTGAAAATTTTTCATTTTTTTTTATCATGACTAATATACAGCTTATCTTTCATTGTCATCTCAAGATTAATTAAGAAAACATTTACTAGGTCAGTATCAAGAATTTAATCATCAAAAACAACAGCCCCATATGATTAATCTCTAAAAAGACTCTTCTCATTATGTGTAGTTGACTTTCACAGTAATTTGAGTTATTCATTTTTGTATGTACAGAAATTTTCCTCATGTCAGCAACCTTAATTATAATTAAATTAAAAGTGATGGTAATGTTGAATAATTAAACCGAAGAAAAAATTAAACTGATACATATAGTAAACATTTAGCTGTATTATTCTGTGAACATTATGTGGATTTATTTTGTTGGACCACTTAATCATTTGTGTTTAAAACATTTTGACACCGATTTATTTAACTTTTATTTGTCATTTTATAATGTATTTATGGAAACTACTAAATATTTTTTTTCTAATAAATTGCTAATCTCAATGATTAGTGATCTGATGATCAACAGGTTCTCCATGGACATTCTCCACTAAGTGTCTGTAGACGTGTATTATAATTCAGTTAAAATGTAAAACAGTTAAGAACAGTAGAAAAGTAATCAGCAAAAAACATAGACTCATTTACTAATTATATGCAACAGATGGTGTTGAATTTCAACACACTGATTTTAATAGTCTGTCAGTCATCATCAACAGATGGTTAGCTAAATATTGGTTAATAGCTTGTTGCAAAAATCACTGACAGTCTTAAACAATTTCTTAAAAATCTGTAGATAACACTTGAAATGCACCATATAGTCTATTGGCAGTTAATTTAATTGTGTTTTATTTGTATATTTGAGCATTTTGTGTATTTTTTTCACTGTTAACATGCCATGTTTGATCCTCCATACACAGGGATGAGGTCATTATCTTTCTTCCCACTAACTGCACTGTAACTGTTTCTCAGAAAGCTTAATGAGTTTAGTCAGAGTTACAGGCAGATGAAGTAAAATCACCAACAGATGATTCTCTGTTTTGCTTATTGCTATCAAAGTCACAGATTGTTGCCAACAATCGAGTGTGTCATCAGTACTAATTTTACAGTGATATTTGAATAATTTAGTCCTACATGAGGGCTTATTAATCATTACAATTGGCAGCAATTTGGAGGCTGCCGCTGTAACATGCAGGGATTGTGATGTATAAGTTTGGAAACAGCTTGCACACGTATGTTGTGTAGGAGTGGACCGACAATTTTAGTCCCATTGTCCAATCATGAGTAATGTTAACTCATTATGATAAGTTGGAGGGAGAAGGGGAAGGTGTCGGACCATATGGAGGGAAAACTTTCCTCTTTCCTCTCTACAGTATGACTCTGTGGAGCTGCTTTCCCCTGGAGATCTGCTCTGCATCCCCACAGGTTAAACATGTACAAATTCATTTGCGCAACTTTCCACGCGCACGCATATATGCAGAGACAGGCGAGCGCATAAACACTTCCACCTGACAGTTGGTGTGCGTCACGCCATGTTGCTTCTCATTCAGTGCCTCTATGAAAAGTCTCGGGCTGACTGTTGAGTGATGTAAGATTGATCTGTAACTCCTCTTCTTTCTGCTCAGACAAACGAGTGGGCGTATCGAGCCTTCAGGAAGATAGATGGGGTAGAGAGGGAAGGAGTGGGAATAATACAATGCAGATTACATATTATATATTTTAAAGTTTTTTTTTACATGGCTTACACCACAGCAGGGGGTTTAAAAATGCTGCTGGCAGGTGCTACAGCAAATGTGTGACAGGTGACACATCTTAGCTGTCCGTTTAGCTCCGAGTAATGTGTGAAATGAGGGATAACTTTCTGCCTCTCTCTCCGTCTGTCTCACCACCCTTCAGCCTCTCTCTCTCCCTTCTCGACTCCTTAACAAGACCCCCTGTGTCTGCCTGTTTTCATATCAGACGCTGGCTCGCTCTCTGTCTGCAGCCCAGGCCTTTTCCCTCTTTAGTTTACTGTGTCCGTATTACGTGCCCATCTGCGTCACGTATGAGGCATGCCTGACGGTTAAAAATAAATGATGAAAGGGGAACAGACGGATGCAAGGAGAGAGGAGAGGGGGACTGATGACTAGGGGTGAGGATACGGAGGGGAGCGGAGGGAGGACTGGCCTCAGGAGCAACAGCCTGCAGGAGAAAATGAATAAATTCGCCCATTAATAGTTGCTTGTTCATGTATTTATTCACCAGTCCATCACCTGTGAATGTGCTGCCTCTGAGGCATCACAGGAACTGAATGATTTCTGTCTGGTTATGACAGAGTTCGACACATATTCCAATCAAACTGTCTAAATCCTGAGTGATGGGAGATAATGAGCAGGGTCCACATTTGCAAAAATAAAGTATGAGGTGTGTATATGGGAAAAGTGTGTGGGTACATCCGCTGTATTTCTGTCCTTCTGGGGGCCAAATGATGATGAAGAAGCTCCAAAGCTGAAAACACATTTTTGAAACTTAATTCTGAGTCATTTCTGAAATTTGAAGAGTTTGACTTCTTTTTTCCCTTCGTCTACAAAAACTTTGTCACATTTTGCATATATAACCAAGTGCAGTGCCACAAGGGCCTTGTAGGAAGGGCTGTCTGAAAATGGGTGCAGTTCTCCCAATTTTAGCAATTACCATGTCTCGCTCACAACGGCTGGTTTTCCACGCTGCCTTTGATGTTTGGAACAGCTACACACACTCTTGCCTACAAATAAGTTGAGAGTTTCTGCACAGTTTGTGTGTGTGTGGAATATTAACTTGCCCCAGATTTGTTAGGTGTGTTTGATTAAACTCAGATTTTCAGCTGAATGTGCAACAGCTGAAAATCTGAAGTAATGATGGCGTCAAAATTATATTTTGGTACCCCTTCAAGATCAAAGATCAAACAGGCAACACTGTTAATCTGGATTTTTTGGGGTGGGGCTTGTGTGGTTCTGAGGTCCTAACACATATTGTCCAGCCTTTGTTTATGAACTGGTTTGTTTAAAGCACTTCTTAGTATTCTCAGTAAAGCCGCTTCCTTCTGTCTCACAGCTTGGATGTGAATGCCTGTGTTTATATTTGGCAGCCTTGGTAATGTACAAGGTTGGTGTTGAGTTTTCATATGACATTGCTGTCAGAGACAAAAGCTAAAGTACTTGCAATTGTAGCTGTGTCTCTGCAGTCTATGGCAGCTGCCACATGTGGAGCAGACACTTGTATCTGTACTTTTTTTTCAAAAATGAAGGTTTATATGCTCTGGTGTGTATATTCTGCGTATCATTGTAAATAAAAGAATAAAACTATATACTTGGTGGGTTTGTATTTTATGGTGGTAAACGGTTGAAATTGCTGTAAAGTGTTGAGCAGCACTGAGCAGTAACATATTATTTGGTAAGGCCTTGTCTTTACAGTAACACTTTAAGGGATAACAATTTGACAATCTAGCAATCTAGCAGGAGAAGGATGAAAAGAGCGCCAATGTAACCTCAATGTAGAAAATAGGAAGGAAATATGGAATTTGTCTGGTTCCTTTATTTCTTTGGGGAACATTTTGCTCTCATTGATTTATTTCCTTAGTCTAGTTCTATTGCTCTGTGTTGTCTTTTTATCATTGCATCAGCATGAAGACAGACGGATGGAGACGCACCCATTGTGAAGATGAGAAGGCTGCTGTGTGTGGTCGCTGTGGCGGATGGTAAAACAGCTGTTGATGGTCAATACCTCTCTAACTCCGTATCAAAATATTTTATTTTGTCTATGCGTCTCAACAGTGACATCTGTGTGTTTGTGACTCACTACATGTTAACTGCTCTTCAACAGAGGTTGAGGTTAATATATTATATCCTGCTGCCACTAGAACCCAGACCTTTTACTTTATTCAGAAACACTGAAGGACATGAATGAATGGATGGATGGATGTTATACCATGTGTGTGTGTGTGTGTGTGTGTGTGTGTGATGTCTATGATCAGTCTTCCTTTGTGGTTTATGTTACTTTCTTCTCTACTTCTCATTGTCCAGTGTATTGCATCATTTATCCACCCACTGTGCAGGTAAAATCTTTCTTGGAATTGGCCTGACCAAGGTACTTGTGGTTTTTCACTGGAGTTTTTACACTTGCAAGTTAGATCTTATATTCTTGGCCCTTGTTACCTTTCAAAGCATTGGATGGCTGCATTAACCCACTCATGAACTGATTTAATTAATCCATGCTCTGTCATTCTGCTCCCAAGAGGCTGTTAGGAGACAGATATTATTATTATTATTTTTATCCTGGATAATTTATTCACTGTAATGCTGCCTAACTGTGTGCCTTAGTATGTGCATAATTGATTTTGCAATATTATTACAGAACTGTATTCTGAAAGGTTGGTTTAATCAAATGTAATTGAAGGGGACACAGCAAAAAGACAGAGATATTAAATTAGTAGGAGAATCCTTTCCTTGCAAAAGCAAGACCTTGCACCTGCGTGAAGTGTTAATAAGAAGATTTATATGCAGACGTAGACACATACGCACACATAACATTTGGGGTGGATGATGACGCAAAGGCGGTGTGAAACGTGAGAAACTAAGTTCAGAAAAATAATACATTCGTTAACTTGTGTTGATCCCATTATGGTGTGCTTTGGCACTGCTATAATCCTTAAAAAAAAGCTTCAGGGAACCGAACAAAACTGACCTGAGAAACAGATGGAGAGGATGGCGAGGCAAATCAAACACTGTTACAGATCAGAGGAAAGAACAGCACAATGGCTGTTTGATTCTCCATATAAATCACAAGTTGGCTGATCATCTGTCCTCTCTGCAACATCCTGATCAAATGCACGACAAGTGATCCCGGCCTCCTGGTAGACAAAGCACAATTTAAAACATCAAGGCTATCGAGACGTGAGTGCATATGTGGTCACTGCATGATAAGAAAAGCGCTTTATCCTCTGCTGTGAAAAATATTTCTC
This sequence comes from Terapon puta, assembly GCA_028564955.1. Lineage (NCBI taxonomy): Eukaryota > Metazoa > Chordata > Actinopteri > Centrarchiformes > Terapontidae > Terapon > Terapon puta. The sequence goes on from JAOXYL010000061.1 coordinate 4,250,210, forward strand.
ACTGTGGGAAGTGTTCCAAGATGATAATAAGAAGGCACTGCCCTGCGTCTGAGGCCGAACCACCTGCTGCGGTTGCTGTAATATACAATGTCAACAGTAAGGATTTCCATGAAGCTGGCCTATTTCAACATGTTTCATGTTCTTAGAAGTTAATTTCCAAGGATTCATGGTTCTTATTGCTTTTAAATTGCAAATGGTAAAATGCTTAACGCTTGCTTGATTAAACTTTATCCACATTTTGACTGAACAAAAAGCAACTGGGGATCTGATTCAGATCTCTTTCCTTTTTTTTAGTTGCAAACATTATATTTTGGGTTCAGTCTTCTGCTTGAACTTACAAATCTTTTTTTCACTGCCAGACTTTTGGTCCTGATCTGCCCCGGGGCCATGACATCAACCAAAATGGGTGTGACATCAAGAGGAAGGCTGATGACATTCCTCAATCACGTTGCCTTCAGGAAACTAGGTATTGTGAGAAATACGACTTTAACACTTTTAAACACCATATTCAGGTGACTGACAGTGAAAAAAGGGATATATATCCTATATAACAGAAAATGCAGGATAATTATGTTTACAGTAGCTAAAATGTCTTGACATCATTGCTGGTGGATACTACGCTGTGTTCAGAGTTGTTTGTGAAAGTGGGAAACGTCAGATTAATAAATGTGGTGGTTGAACCACACAATCTGGCATAGTCAGTATCACTCTGATACTGTGATGGGTGTGAGTATGGTCTGACGCAGCTAAAATTAACTTTAACGCTGACGTCATTTTTTCCCACTGTCAATCATGTAAATGGAAGTGTTAGAAGTTACTTCCCGAGTACCTACATTTCCTGAAGGCAAAGTTAGCAATGAAGTCCCTCAGCCCTACTCATGTTACCACTCCCCCTCTCCTTATATGCAAAGCCCCCCACAGCAGATCAGAGCCAAAAGTATGTAAGCAGGAAAATATGATTTGAAACAACAACGTGAGTGTGAATACTGTGACAAACAATGTAGTTACACTAATACCAATGCAGAGAAAAAAACAAGAGACAGAGAGAGAAAGAGAGAGAGAGAGAGTAGTTTGATAATTTGGTAATGTGAAGTGAAGAGAGTAGACACAGCAGCTAAAGGAAGTAGAGCGAGGCAGAGAGGGAGGGTTGGAGGAGGAGTGAGAGCGGACAGTATTGATCTGAACACGTGCAAACAAATATGGTTGAGTGTTACACAATTGGTCTGTTGATGGTAAAAGAGGAGGAGAGGAAGCAGAACAAAGAAAGCCGAGTGGGTATAGCCACACCGCTGAATGGCCTTTTTCTATAAAGGTATCATTTTATATAGTTACTTTGCACACTCCATGTCTCCCAGAACAAAAGCTTTTCTGTTCCCTCTGCACAGACTGCAACTCAGAGTAACATTTATTGAATTCATATGATAATGAGTCTGAACCTTGTAGTTTATGGGCATGTACAGCCTATTCTTTGCTTTGTGCCTGGATTACCCATACAAAGATATCTTAACTTCAGTGAGTAAAAAAGACCTAACAATTACACATTTGTAGTCTGAGGACAGAATAATACACCTGTTAGACCTGAGGGCTGGATTATCACCTGGGTGGGGGGTGCAGGGGGCAGTCCATCCATTACCTATACCGCTTATTCTCTGTAGGGTCTCAGGTCGCAGGTTACACCCTGGTCTCCAGTCAACCACAGGTCCAGTTAGTCACCAGTTAATCTAACCTGCATGTTTTTGGTTTGTGGGACAAGTCAGAGTACCAAATCTACTGATTCAGGCAGGGGAGAACATATTATAACATATTATTTTTATATATTTAGTCAAATTACAGTTTTTTGGTAATTTGTAATTACTTTTGTAATTGATGACATCATTAGGGTTTATGTTCTCAAACTTTAGGAAGATCCCTCCAGAGCAACAGATATATTTTACAACCAGCATGTTAATTTGCAGTGCTGAAAAGATTTTTTTAATAAACATTAAATACAAAAACACTGTATTAAATACAATATTCAGGGTGTTAATAAAGCAGCAAACAACAATTTGCTACATAAAGGTGTAGTGGAGTAATGGTGTCCTGATCATAGACTAAGTCAAACTCTGTGTTTGTGTTATTATGGACCAAGAGAGACTACTAATAGATTATAAGACCCCACAGTGGAGAGTCACCTCCACGGCTCACTGACCTCCTTCTCCCACCTGTCACGCTGGATGTTTGTTGCTCCAGACACTCTCTGACCTCGACTCTCTCCACCAAAGCTCTGCAACCAGCAGGTGTCTGTCTGCAAAGAGTGGCTCTGTCTCTTCACTGGTCCGCTCCATCTGGTCGTCCACCACACAACACTCTGCAAACACATGCACAGTTTTGTCATTTAAAGATGATTCATAGATGGTTTTGTTGAGTTTTACTTAGTTTCTGCTGACTTAAGTGTGTCCCTTTGCACTCGTTTGTTTTGGCCTGAGATGCTGTGCTCGAATGTGACATCTACTCACTCTGAATGTTGCATATATCACCTTTAAAGATAAAATGTTATGTGGTGATAAAATTTCTCCACAAGGGTGAAGAGAAATCACAAGTAAACACAACATTTTAAACTTCAGAGTGAATAATAGCATGATCATGTTAAAAAATGATAAAGAGAAAAACACAAAGGTGATGACGCGCTGCCTAAATGGCTGTCTCATTTTGGAAACCCAATCACTTGTTGCCTTATAAGAAGAAGAAATTAATTACATGTCACTCCAGCGACCATTGTGCTGCAGACTGTGTGCCGGAGTGTGGAAAGAAAGCAGCAGTATATGGTTAAGCGGAAGCGGTGACGCCAAGGGACAGAACAAATGAAAGACACTGGCAAAAAAGGGAGGGAGTATTGGAAGACAAAGAGGAAGGCAATGTAGGAGAGGGGAGGTGAGCAAGACGGCGAAGAACAGCGCCAGCGCCTTTGTCTGTGACAATTGGGCAGACGCTGAAAGATGTTGCTTCCTCTGTGAACGTGTGTGTGAGAGCTGCACGGACTGTGTCAGTGAGCAATGTGTTAGTTTGCGACAAAAACAGTACGACAAGTTGAGTCACCTTCCAGAAGTACGTGTCCTGGTTTTCTTTGTTTCACTGTCTACGTGCGTGACACTGTGCTGTCTTGTGCTTTTTTGTTTCTAAGAGCGTGTTCATGTCTGAACCAGTCTCTTTCTTCATACACATCACACTGTCTGCTGTAACCATCAGGGGGCGTGTGCGTGCGCGTCCTCCTGTCTTTCCTTTAGCTCCTCCTTAGTTTTGCCAAATGGGACACAAACACCCCGAGTGTGTGATCTGTCCCTCCAAACCCAGTCTTTTGTGTTTTTTAATGAAACAAACCATTTAAATGTCCGTATGAAATCGATAACACTCCAGGAGGTTATTAAAGAGAAAAACAGTTTTTGTGCAGCAGCTCAATAACAGGAACATAACACCTATATTTAATATCTCCATCACAGGCCAGAGAAGAAAGGGATGCGTTCTGTTACCGTGGTTATGGACACACCTCCACTTCAGTATCCCGTACCCCTTTCTAATATCCACTGACCTTCTCTTAGTGTGTCGGCTTTGACGTCACGCTGGACAGAACTGAGCAGCCTCACCTGCAGCAGTGAATCAGGGGGTTAATTTGGATTCATCTGATTGAAAGAGCAATCAGTTTATTTTAGGGTGTCTGAGACTACAAGATAACAACACGCTGTGCTGGTAGGTGCAGTGACGCACTCCTCAGTTGGTAACTAACGGTGGATCAACGCCATGCAGAGAGTGAATATAGCAAGGCAGAGAAGGGGATCCAGGAAGAGGGACAGATAAAGACAGACATGCAGATGAACAGAGAGACGGGCTGGCAGATGTGCTGGAGTGCGTGCGGGCCGGGGAAGCCTCCGTTTGTTTCTGTGTGGGGACTACACAAACACGACGTAGCGATCATCACACTCACTGAGGAGACGGTGCCTACACAGTACCGCAAACCTGCTGTGTGGGTGACTGGCACAACACTGATTGACTGACACTCCGTGGTGGCATTTAGACAAAGTTGTGCCTCAGCGGGCAGGCATGCGAGTGCACGTGTACAGACGCACAGACACGCACAGCTGGCACTGTGGGTGTGTGTGAAGGGGAGGCCTGTGAGGTGTTGGTCCCGGATGGCCAGTGGGCACTAAAGCTCATCCACAAGTCCAGATAAGGACAAAGCAGGAGGTGTGAATGAACAACACACACACACACACACACACACACACAC